>OX596238.1:53339033-53939033 GCA_951394345.1 Salicornia ramosissima
TCAGGGTTTGACATTTCAAGGGTAGTTGAGTGGGAGGATCTGGTTCTTCTTGGGATGTGGATGTTTCTAAAACCGACCTGGGTGCACTTGATTTGGCTTCTGGTCACCCCTTGAAGGCCTTCAGACACGTCTCGAGTCTTCCCTATGGTAGCTGAAATCAAAAGGAACTTGACTTAGAACACTGGGAGAACTGACACTGGACTGAGATAGACATTAAACTGTGACTGACTTTGTAGAAACTTAAGTCCGGACCTAAATCTGTTTTAAGGTACTGGACTTTTGGTGTGACTGAAGCTGAAGTGAGCTAAAGTGAACCTATGTCTAGTTAGGACCACTTGTGAAAGGGACGGGCCTAAGTTGGGCCTTATGTCTAATTAGGACTATCTAGACTTGGAGACTGGACTGTGAGGAGACTGATGGTGAACTGTGCTGAGACTGTGAGATGAACTGAACCTATGGCAGACTATAGTGTGTTTGGACTCGAGAAAGTTATGAAATTGGACTGGACTGTGATGGACATGGACCCCATTTTGAGAACTGGACTTACGACTTGGACTGTGGAAATGGACTTAGGACTTGGACTGGGGAAATGGACTGAGGACTTGGACTGGGGAAATGGACTGTGGACTGTGAGCTGGACTTGGACTAAAGAACTTGACTGGGGAATGGGCTAAAGAGCTGAGACTATTAAACTGGACTGGTGATTTGGACTATAGACTTGACATTGAGTTATCCTTATGGTTAATGAGTAAAGTAAAATGGGTTGGGCTAGACTAATGGGCGAAATACACACATAACACACTAATACTAGAATATGCAAATGATGGGCTTCTAAGGTCAGTCCTGGGTGGTCAAAAGGTACCATGGCTAAAGAAAAATGAACCGATATGATCATTCTTCATTTTGAATGACACACGGTGAACAAATTCCTTATTATGATCTCATCGGGCATGATGATCACGCGCCATGGCTGGGATGGGCCGGCTATGATCATTGTGGTCGGGCACCACAAGTAACCATAATCGAACCCCCCGGGGTCGGTCTCGAGCATAGAACATGCTCATATGAAACGTGGGCCTAAGTGTGACCTTATGCGGAAGGTCACTATGTCAAATGCTCAAAAATTGAATAATGATCTTACGAGACTTTTCAAGTTTGTCCACACCACTAAGGAGTGATATTCCCCAGCGGAGTCGCCAAACTGTAGGGGTCGTTTTTACCCGGCCGCCTACGTCACGAGTTGATTTGAATGCTCGTTATCGCCGTACGTGAATACGGACTAGTAGGAGTCGCCACCGTGGTTTTAGAGGTCCACGGACACCGAAGAAGTACCGAAGCCAGGAGCAATCGGTCCCATATGGTCGTGCACCAGAGTATGGGTTCGGGGACAGGTTACGAGCCAATCGTGCATTGGGCCCGCCCGCCTGCAAGCGGTCTCTACTAGGTCTCTTTTGTAAGATCATTGTTCAATTTCAAAGCAACAGAGATAACTCAATTTTAGCCCTAATTTGCGAATTACTAAGTCGGTTCAGATTAATGCACAAATTAGCCTAAAATTATTTTGTGACCACTTTGGATTTAGTCAATATTAAAATGCTAGAATGAGTCCAAAAGTCCAAATAAAATAAAAAAAATCAAATCAAATAAATCACATAAAATAGAAGAACACACCGATGGCACGAAAAAGTAAAATTGAAAATACGAGCATACCTTGAATCCCGTGCAATCAAAATAAAAAAATAAATAAATAAAAAGCTAAACGGAACGATGCGAAATAAAAAAAAAGCATGGAAAATATACATGGAGACGACATGAAAAAAAGCAAAAAATAAACATGACTTGAAGAGCATAAATAATTACATGGAGACATCAAGAAAATGCAAAAAAACTAATGGCGACATGAATTAAAAATAAAAAAAGGTTACATGAATTAAAACATGATTAACACAAACACAAAAAAAAAGCAGAAAAAATCATGTCATCATGATGAAAGCAAGTCGTAAATTAAAATGAAAATTAAAACAAAATTAATCATATTGAAATTGAATAGAAAAGGGTCTCAGAAATGTGTACCGAAATGTGCGGCGGTCGATTACGACCTCGAAACTAGTATGACAAATGCCGGGATTAGTGATTGAAAACGCTCAGAATGTGTTTTATATGTGCGTAATATTGATTTTGACAGAGTTTTTGTATAGAGAGAATAGTAGAGCAGAGAAGATGAAGTTTTTTTGTTTTTGTCGTTGTTTCAAGGGTTGAATGAAGGGTCGTATTTATAGGCGAGCAGAGGGGAAAAAACGTCCCGGAATGGCACCAGACCTGCGCCTAGGCGCAGGTCCTGTTACAAGACCTGCGTCTAGACGCAGGTCAATATATGTGACCTGCGTCTAGACGCAGGTCTTGTAATATGGACCTGCGTCTAGGCGCAGGTCCAGCTGGCATCCGGGTCGATTTTTTGCTTATTCTGCGCGTGAATCTCCGGGATATTATACGATTATGATACGATTACGATACGATTATGGGAGTCATACGTAATATTATCATAATATTTGAGATTTCGGGAGATTTCGCGAGGTTCCGGAATAATCCGGGCTAATTTGGACTGTTTTCGGGTTTTTCGGACTATTTTTAAAAATGTGCTAAAAAAATGCGAAAAATTATGGAAAAATTCTAGAAAAATCTAAATGAGTGAAAAGTGGAGGAAAAGTTGACGATGCAGGTGTAAAATTACTAAAATGCCCCTAAGAATGGAAAATGTTTCAAAAATTAATAGAAAATAGATAAAAACTCAGAAAATTATGGAAAAATTACCAAAAATTCTAGAAAAATGCAATTAACCTAGGAAAATTATTTTATGCAATTTAAAATGACTAAAATGCCCTTGGGAAATAAATATGCATGAAAAATAATGAAAATAAATTAACAAAAATCCAAAAAATGTCCGAAAAATCCTAAAACGAGTCGTGAGCCTCTAGAACGCCTATAAATAGTGTGAGAGTGCTATGAGATGGGTAAAGAGGTGGCATTTTGGCATACTAGATCAAGACCGGACCTGTGCAACAGGGTACATTCATCATAGACCATTGGGAGCTAACTGAGGTGCCAGAATTAGGTGTCTACAGCCCCAAAGATTTCTATCCCCTGCCAAGGATGCATACTCTGGATACCACCAAATATTCATGCGATGTTGAGCTTCATGGATGCATACTCTAGATACCACCAAATATTCATGCACCCTGCAGACAAACACAAAACAGCCTTCATCACAAGCTGTGGAGTGTTCAACTACGTCATGATGCCTTTTGGCCTGAAAAATGCAGGGGCCACATATCAAAGAATGGTGGACAGAGTCTTTAAAGACCAGAGAGGTAGGAACCTCGAAGTGTACGTGGATGACTCTATAGTCAAAAGCGTACATATAGCAGACCACGTCAAAGACCTCCAGGAGACCTTTGATAACTTGAGGAAGCACAACGTGAAGCTGAACCCCAAGAAATGTGTGTTTGGGGTCAGATCAGGCAAGTTTCTGGGTTTCCTGGTTAGTCAAAGAGGAATTGACGCGAACCCTGATAAGGTGAAAGCACCCCTGGACCTGCCAGAGCCTAAGTCAGTCAAAGACATCCAAAGACTGACTGGGCGTATGGCAGCCCTGTCCAGGTTTATTGCCAAGTCCTCGGAAAAAACACAGCCCTTTTTCAAGGTCCTCAAAGGCAATAAACAATTTGCTTGGGGAGAAGAACAACAAGAGGCCTTCAAACAACTGAAGAGCCACCTCACAAAACTTCCAACCCTGGCCAGGCCTGTGCCAGGTGAAGTCCTATACCTGTACATTGCTGTGTGCCAAGCAGCTGTCAGCGCAATGCTCCTTCGGGAAGAAGGAAAAATCCAGCAGCCAATCTATTTTGTAAGTCATGCCCTGGTCTCAGCTGAGACCAGGTACCCCCTGATAGAGAAGGCAGCTTATGCAGTGGTCCTGGCAACCAGAAAACTCAGGCCCTACTTTGATGCTCAATGAAGTAGTGGTCCTATCAGACATGCCCCTGGAAAAGTCATTAGAAAAGCTGGACAGGTCAGGTCGAATATCCAAGTGGGCACTGGAGCTGACTGCCTTTGGCATCAAGTTCCAGCCACGCCATGCCATCAAGGCACAGGCCCTGGCTGATTTTCTCGCGGAATGCTCTTACCACGAGGAGAACATAGGGGCCCCAGGCCCATGGATCGTTTACTCGGATGGATCTGCCCAGCAACAAGGTTCAGGGGCAGGGGTGGCCATGATCTCACCTGAAGGTGACGTGATCGAGTATGCCCTGAGATTTCAGTTCACTGCAACCAATAATGAGGCAGAGTACGAGGCAGCCCTAGCAGGTCTCCAACTATGCTCGACAATGAAAGCCACCAAGGTCCACCTATTCACAGACTCACAACTGGTTGCGAACCAATTCAACGGATTATATGAAGCAAGGGAACCAGCCCTAATCGAGTATCTGAAAGTGATGAAGGATCGGTCCTCTAAATTAGAGGAATTCGTGGTACAGCTGATCCCCAGGGAGGAAAACACACAAGCTGACGCACTGGCAAAGCTGGCCAGCTCTACCCTGCAGGAGCTGACCAGGAAGGTTTTTGTGGAAATCCTACCCACGAAATCCATAGAGCAACCAAGAGAGCACACCTGTCAGGTGAACTCAACAACAAACTGGATGAGTGGGATCATTCTCTTCAAAGCTACTGGCCAGCTCCCAGCTGAGAAGGATCAGGCCAGGAAAATAAGAAGAAAGGCCACCAGGTACACCCTGGTTGATGGAGAACTTTACAGAAAGTCATTTACAGACCAGCCCCTGCTGAAATGCGTTGACTACGACGAAGGCAACTACGTATTAAGGGAGGTCCACGAGGGCATCTGTGGCCACCACATGGGAGGAAGAACCCTTGCCCACAAAGCCCTCAGGGCTGGATATTACTGGCCAACCATGATGGCAGACTCGAGGGCCCTGGTAAAAAAATGTTCAAAGTGCCAGAAGTTCTCACTAACCATATCTCAACCAGCAAACGACCTCTGTCCCATCCTCAACCCTATTCCGTTTGCTCAATGGGGCACGGACCTGCTAGGTCCTTTCCCCACTGCCCAGGGGGGGAAGAAGTGGCTGATAGTCAGCATCAACTACTTCAGCAAGTGGATAGAGGCAGAGGGACTGGTCACGATCACGGAGGGCAATGTCAGGCAGTTTATTTGGAAGAACATCATAACCAGATATGGAGTGCCAAGGTGCATGGTTTTCGATCATGGGAAGCAGTTCGACAACGAACCTCTCAGGGACTACCTCACCAAATTTCACATCAAATTCGCCTACTCCGCCGTGTGCCACCCCCAGTCCAATGGTCAAGCTGAAGCAACCAATAAGCAAATTCTAAATGCATTAAAGAAGAGGCTGGATGACAAAAGGGGAAGATGGTTGACAGAGCTGCCCAGCACATTGTGGTCACTGAGGACCACCTCCAAAGAATCCACTGGCAGAACACCATTCAACCTTGTCTTTGGTACTGAATCCCTGCTCCCAGTAGAAGTTGGAAGTAGCTCTCTAAGGGTTCACCTCTACGAAGCAAAAGCCAACGACCAGGTCCTCTCTGAGAACCTGGACCTGCTCGATGAGGTCAGGGAAGAAGCTGCAATCAGGCTAGCTGCTTATCAAAATAGGATAAGCAAGTACTACAACAGAAAGGTTAAGAACAGGCCCATCAAAACAGGTGACCTGGTCTTAAGAAAAGCTGCAGCCGTGCAAAAAGATAAAATCCATGGCAAGTTATCAGCAACCTGGGAAGGTCCTTACCAAGTCTACGAAGAGCTGTCCACATCGACATTTCGCCTCATGGACCTGGAAGGAAATCAGCTACCCAGCATATGAAATGCTGACCAACTCAAAAAGTACTATGCCTAGATTTGTCTTAATTTTTACTTCAATTACTGTAAGCCAATCATGTAAAAAACAAAATTCGCAGCATAAATATGAAGTTCAGGTTTACTCCTACAAGTCTTTGTACTGAAAAAATCCAAAAGTCCTGGTCTGGTGGGGGCAGGTGAAAAAGGTTTGCTTAGCAAGCACACCTGGTCTCATTCCTAGCCCAGTCCATGCATTTTTTGGCCTAAGGCTAAAGATGCATGCATCAAAAGTCCTGGTCTGGTGGGCTAAGTGAAAAAGGCTTGCCTAGCAAGCACACCTAGTTCCATTCCTAGCCCAGTCCATGCATCTCTTCGACCCAAGGTCACACAAGGGTGCATGCCTTAAACGATCTGGTCTGGTGGGGGTAAGTGAAAAAGGCTTGCATAGCAAGCACACCTGGTCCCATTGCTAGCCCAGTCCATGCATCTCTTCGACCCAAGGTCACACAAGGGTGCATGCCTTAAACGATCTGGTCTGGTGGGGGTAAGTGAAAAAGGCTTGCATAGCAAGCACACCTGGTCCCATTCCTAGCCTAGTCCATGTACTTCTTTGACGAAAAGTCATACACAAGTCCATGCCTTAAATGATCTGGCCCTGGGTAGGGTAGTGCAAAGAGTTTGCCAAGCAAACACACTTACCCAAATACCTTGTCCAGTCCATGTTCCTATTTGACCCCAGGTCATACAAAGGAATATGCCTCGTATAACCTGGTCTTGGGTAGGGTAGTGCAGAATGGTAAAAAGTTCACATAAAGAATTCATCCACACCAAACACCCTGGCCAGCCCATGTGTCACCCTGGTCCCTGATCATGCCAAAGTTCACACAAAACACCAAGGTTCAAAAAAATCAAACCAGCTGACTCAACTACCTGTTCAAACCACTGCAACCTATCTCTGGTCTGAAGGTCATTCTATCACCTTCAAACCAGGGGGGCAAAGAGTATACACAACATATATATAGCACATATAAATATAAATATTTGCAGAGACAAAAATTCAAAGTCCAAGCAAAATTTTGAACATTCAAAGAGAAGCATAAAACACATCCACCCCATGGTGGACGGTAAAAATGTTAGAGAAATTTTACAAATTCTATACTAGCAGGGTCGACGACCACCTGGCTCTAAAATGCCCAAGCAGAGGCCAAAAGAAATTGTTCTTAAAATAATAGAAAGACAATTTAAATGCAAAAAGAAAGAGCTCCAAAGGGCACAAGGGCATACCACCACCACTCTCAAGAACAGGTCAGCTGAAGGCATGACCAGATGTGCTAGAGCAGGAAGAGGCACTCCCCTGGTGACCAGGTGATCGCCAGGCTTCCTAGGCAGAGGGAGACCCCCTGTTATCCTGCTGAGCAGGAGCACTCTGATCATCCCCAACAGCAAACCTGCCCTGATCATCAGCATCAGCATTAACCTCCTCAGGAGGAACATTCGAGTTATGGGCAGCACTGTGGTGGACATCCCCTTGCACAGAGGGGCTAACAGAAGAATCAGCAGCTCGCAAATCTGGTTGGGCAGGCTCCTCAGGTACAGCAGGTAGAGCAGGAGAAGGAGCCACAGCATCCTCTGGCGTAGGAGTGGCAGGTGTCCCAGGAGTCAAGGGATGTAAATACTCCTGGATGGAGGAAGGAAGCACCTCACCAGCCAAGGGCACCAAGCCCTGGCCAGCTCTGTAGCCTTCCTCCACCACCTCCCAATCCACGTCAGGATAACCATGTTTCACACACCTAAAAACAGACATCCAAACATCGAAGAAGTAATCCTCGAAGTCCTGGTCTGTTTTGGTGAGGTGAGCCCTGGACTCCAGCTCCCTCTCAAGCTCCTCCACCTGGCCTTTCATCTTTTCATTGCTGGCTCTGGAGGCCTTGAGCTCCTCAGCTTGAGCATGATTTTCCTCCTGAAGCTCTGCCACCTTCGTCTCCTTCACCTTGCCTGCCTCCTCCAGGTCCTCAACCCTGGACTGGAGGCTCTCCCTGACCTGGTCAGCGTTGGCCTTCTCCACAGCAGCCTCAGCCTCAGACTGTTAGACCTGCCTCCTGGTCTCTGCGAGCTCTTCCTGGGTCCTCTTCAGCTCTTCCAGGGCCTCCCCCTGGCCCCCTCAGCATCTGCTATCCTTTGGTGGAAAGCTTCGAAGGCCTGGGTCTGCTCCGACAGAACTGCCAAATACTTTTGCTTCACAGAGACCACTTCCTCCTACAGAGCCGTGATCCTGCCCTCAGCATAGGACAGGTAGGGCAGGCCAAAAGTCAGGAACTCACTGGCCACCAACCCGTACTTCACCACCTACAGGAAAAAATGGCAATTTACAGTTTAGAAAAGGGCATAGTAGGTAGAAGAAAATAAAAGGAGAGCAAAATAAAAAGAGACCCCATACCTGTCCTATCACCCACCTTAGGGTGATCCCAGGATCAGCCACAGAACTGGAAGGCCTGTCCTGAGGACGTAAAGTACTGTGAAGCATCCCCATGATGTACCTATCAGAAGACACACCAGGATCAGCATCCAAGCTCCCCTCTGCAGGAATGGGGAACTCAGAACCGAATAAGGCCACCTGCTTAGGTGGCAGGTTGTAGGTGGGAAGAAAGTTGTTTGTTGCTGATGTTGTTGTTGTTGTTGTTGTTGTTGTTGCTGTTGCTGCCGCTGTTGCTGCTGCTGTTGTTGTTGCTGTTGTTGTTGTTGTTGTTGTTGTTGTTGGTGGTACTGCTGCTGTTGTTGTTGTTGTTGGTACTGCTGTTGTTGTTGTTGTTGAAACTGATGTTGTTGTTGTTGGTGGTGGTATTGCTGTTGCTGTTGGTGTTGATGTTGTTGAAACTGCTGTTGTTGTTGTTGGTGGTATTGCTGTTGCTGTTGGTGTTGATGTTGTTGCTGCTGTTGGTGTTCGAGCTGACAGGCCCAGCCATCTCAACAGACCTCCCACTCCAGCTAGAAATTTGGGAGTAGGAAGGCATGCCAGAAAATCCGGCCCTGTCAGAGGGATTACTCCCTAGAAGGAACTCATCACCCCCCAGAGGGGAGGCCAGGCCAGCTCGAGCCAGGTCATCCTCATAGATGACCATGGCAGCTCGGAATCCAGCCTGTTCCTGGACCCTTCTCCTTCTTCTCAGCCTCAGTGGCTCCTCCTCCTCGTCATCATCATCCTCATCATCATCATCATCCTCCAGGGTGACTACCTCCTTACCCATCAGGGAGGCCACCCCAAGACTCGAAGACCTGGGCCTCTTCCCACCTTCATTTATAGTCAGGGAAGACCCCTGATGCCTGGTTAAAGCAGCCCTGGCACTCCCAGCCACAGGAGGAGTCAGCCCTGCACTCCTCCTGGACCTCCTGACTGGCCCAGTCACCACCCTGGCCGCAATCGAAGGAGAGACCTCAAGCACTGTCTTGGGCCTGGGGGGCAACCCTCGAGGAGCAACTGGAACTGCCTCAGCCTGGAAGGGAACAAACTTGGGGGCAGGAGGTAGGGAAAGACTTTTATTGTTCTCTAGTGGGACGAACCTCAACCTGGCCGGAGGGTCCACAGGAACCACCCGGTCGGGCCTCCTCTCCTCGTCCACCCCTAGCCTATCCAGGTTGACCACCATCTCTGCTTCAGCTGGAAAAAAACGTTAAAAAAGCAAGGTCAGATCAGGCTAATAAAAAAGAGGACCTGGTCGAGGTAACCAGGGACCAAAAAACAAAATACATGCAAGTGAAACGAGAAGGGTCGAAAGAAAGTTACCTCTGGTCATTTTGCAGCTGAGATTACACAAGGCCAAATAGGCCTCGTTCCTAATCAGGTCCAGATGGGGCAACCACACCGAAGGGGTAGCACTACCGGTGCTGTGGCTGGGAGGACTGGCAGCAAATTCCCTCACCACAACCTGCTCATCAGCTGACAGCGTCTCGAGGACCACCCACTCCATGTTCCTAGGCCTGGACCACTCTGTCCTTGGAAGATAGACATTGGGGTCACTGTTGTTCAGAGGAACCCTCAACCACAAGAACTCATTGTACCAATGCCCCATCTCCTTTGGCTTGGGGTAGGTAGTGGCATACGTCTCATTTTCACGCCTCAGGACCTCCACGGTCCACCAACCTTTGGGCACATTGGACCCTCGGTACGGTTTCAGCCTAAAGATGGTCCGGAAGACCCTAGAGCTCAAGGGGAAGCCCCTGAACTCGCAAACCCAGATAAAGCCGATCAGCCTCTGAACGGCATTGGGCACCAGCTGGGACAGACAGACGTGCCACTCATCCAGCATCTCCACCACGAAAGGGTGGAGAGGAAACTTGACCCCAGAATTCAGATGGGCCAAGAAAACAGGGACCTGGTCTGGCTCAGAATCCCAGGCACAGGAATTTGAAGAAGGAAGAGAAAACTGATATACATCCAGGCCAGGGGCCAAAGTAAGAATATTGGCCTTGGCCACCAACTGTTGTTGACGTGCCCTCCCCAGGAAAGCAGTAGAAGGCCTGATGTGCATTGCTCCATAGAGAGCATCAGGATCCTCCCATCTTATGGAGACCCAAATCCCCTGAGAGTCCAGGTAGTGCTCCTTACCCATGCGAGGAGATATCCTCTCATGGACTCCTTGGTCCTCAGGGCGAACCACCAAAGCCCTACTCAGGTCAGCCCCGGTTCCCTCCGGTGACTCCCTCTCCATTTCCTGGAGCTGGGCAGCGATGATAGCATCACTGCTAACATCAGGGTCATCCTGGAAGATCTCATCTCCAAGTTCGTTCAAGGTTAAAGAGAAGTCAGAATTACTGGGTTGATTGGCCATCTTTAGAAGAGTAATTTGATGGTGCTTCGAGAAAAAGGGAGAACAGAAGGAAGAAAGCAGGAAGAGGAAAGAGAGAGAAAGTGTCGAAGGTTGAGAGGAAAGAAAATTTTTTTTGAATAAAAATTCAAAAACTCTCCAACTCCTCCTATAAATACACCTCTCTCCCTCTCTCCCACTCTGTCAGCCCACTAGACACGACGGTTGGTGGGGCAATTAAAGCAACCATAACTGCTGCCCCACGTTCCACAGTCAAAAAAAAAAAAAAACTCTTCAAATTCAAAAAAGAAGATGATTGCTCATGACGTCCTGCCACCAGGGCCAGGGCCCACTCAAAGAAATCCACAAAAATTAAATATTTAATTTTTATGGACTTGGGGGGCAAATTGATGGGGCATAATGCACCCATTAACCATTGGGCCTGCCACCTGCCAAGCTAAGGCCCAACCCAATACTCAACAAATGACGAGTCTCCACTACAAGGAACGCCCACAAAAGGATCAGGTCCTGATATGGGACAAAGCCTATACCAGGACCCCTGATCACCTGAAATCCACGCTCAAACACCAGCCTGGTCCAGATCACATCTACCAGGCCCTGATGACAGCAGCCTGGTCCAGGTCCAGCCTACCAGGTCAGGAGAACGCCTACCAGGTCCAGGGTTGCTGACCAGGTCCAGCCCAGCCTGCCTGGCTCAGCTCAACCTACCAGGGGCAGTTTTCCTCGCATAGTCTCAAGGTATTATAAATAGTCCTCCTCCATGCACATGCAAAGGTATCCAAAAAATACTAAACACACCTCAAACTTCTCCCTCACTCTCTCTCTCTCTACAATCTCTTACTCTCACACTTACTGACTTGAGCGTCGGAGGGCCGTTCCCCGGTAACACCTCCGTGGGTAGCTCACGTTTGTTCATTGTGCAGATTCAAGCCCATTTCGTGGAATTTGGACTAGCTCTTAAGCCCACCAAAATAAATTACATTGTTGTGACCTCAAAATCACCTCAACAGTGTTAAATGAAGAAAGAAGTTGGATGATTAAGTCATTAACATGCTATGTTTATGGAATTTTTGATTGCTTGATGGCAAAATTTGGGCTTAGAGAAGCAAGTTTCATACCCACTAACAAAAGTACCGACGACAATGGCATAGCTAGGTCATTATATGAAATGGGCAAGTATGATTTTAGGACATCCAACATGTTTCTTGTTCCTCTTGTTACAATGGTTTCCTTGAACATATGTTGCTTTGTTGGTGGAGTTGCAAGAATTTATAACATGGGAGATTTTGATGTTATGTTTGCTCAAGCATTCTTCTCAATTTACATCATCGTCATCGGATTTCCCATTATCAAGGCTATGTTTCTAAGGCGTGACGCTGGGTGTATTCCATTGTTAGTTACCTTGAAATCTACCATATTGTCTACCCTTTTATTGATTTTTGGATATATATTCCTCATCTATTAAGGAATAACTTTTTTTTCATGGTTTTCAATGTATCAATAATGGTTTTAAAAGCCTTAGTGGATAATCTTTAACGGTTATATTATATCTTGGAATCGAATTGGATCTTATCTTAAATTTAAATCCTAACATCTTATAATCTCTATATTATGAGATTTATAAAAGGATATTTTGTGATCCAAATTGCAATGCAATATTATGTTGGTGTTTACAAATACAATACATGTAACATTTAAAGTATTGTATTGATAACTATGAGATTTGTATAAGAGAAGGTATTGTATCAGACTGGTTTGACAGTAACGTTTCTATCAGACCAGTCCCCTAGACCTAGACACATATGGTTGAATCTGGACTAATATGTGTTTAATCTGGACACATATTGTTAAACCTAGACATGTATTTTGTAGACATGGACACATATCTGTAAACTTGGACACAAACTTGTAACCCTGGAAACATATTTGTAAACCTGGACACATACTGTTGGACCTGGACACATATTGTTAAATCTGAACATATATTGTTGAACCTGGACACAAATTGTTGAACCTGGACAAAAATTTGTAAACCTGATGAAAACTTGTTTAACCTGGACACATATTATTAACACTGGACACATTGTGTTATCCCCTGGACACATATTGCTAAACCTAGACACATATCTGTCTAACTTGGATATATATTGTTAAACCTGGAAATCTATTTATAAACCTGATTACATTTGTAAACTTGGTGAAACTTGTTTAGCCTGGAAAAATATTGTTAAACCAGGACAAATGTTGTTGGACCTGGACACATATTTCTTTGAAATGGACACATATTACTAAACTTGAATCCCTCATGAATTGTTAAAAAAAATACAAGTGTTGGACGGCCCGACGGACGGACCGTTCGACACAATACATTCACTTTGTATAATCTACAAGTTTCTAATGAATAGGTCTTTGGTGATGATTGTTTAGGCTAAAATCTATGTGACAGGTTAGACTTAGCTGATCTAATTAGATCTAGAATAAATTATGGGAATGGATGTGAATCAACGCAAAAGGAAACGGGAATCAATAGGGACACAAGATTGGTGATGCACAAAACCATTAAATACGTGATAAGTCGAGGGTTGCTAGGAGTTAGGTAATTTATTATCTTTTTAAAATAGGAATACCCTAACGGCCCGTTTGGTAGCCGATTATAAATGAATGTAATGGATGGAAAGGAAAATTAAAATATAATCTCATGATGGGACTAATTTAACTCCAATTTATCTAATTTTCTTCACAAATATTCATTTCTATCTAATACCACACTCTCCCAATGATAATAAACGAGGATAAAAAATGAGAAGAAAATTGAATCTCGGAAAAGAAAATTTGTTATCCATGGAGATTATAAAGTTCATCCTTAACAATATATATATTGTTTTTGATAATTAAGTAAACAATGGATTCCAACAAAAACACTAATTACAAGGTAATAAGCCTAACAAAAATTAGGCAAAACGACCCAGGCCAAGTACCCCCATCCTACAGCTTAACACATCAACCAAAAGGGAGTTAGTTGCAGTTTAGAGTATATCACTTTTGCAGAATAAGAGTTCATTTGCAACAAATCATCCTAGCTGATTAAGCAATATTCCAATCCTCTATTTTTTTTTAAAAGGAAAATGTTAGAGTGACCCTGAGGGTTGTCAACCCTCTTAGACACATATGAATAATATAATATTATGGAAAATGCTTTAGCAACCTTGAGGGTTGTCAACCCTCTTACACACATAATTAAAATATTAATATATCTAAATTTAATTAGAGAGAGAACTGATTAAAATTAAATTTTTAATACAATTTTAACCAATAAAAAATCTACATTTAAGATGGTTGGTAACTCTTAAGGTTGCTCTAGCACTCTCCTAATATTATATGTGTAATAAATTGAAGAGAGATAAAATATAAAAGTAGTGTTTTAATACATTGTTAACCAATCACATTTGAGTATTAAGAGGGTTGACAACCCTTAGGGTTGCTCAATCACTCCGTTTTTAAAACCCAAACCACCAGTAGTTTTTGCCACACATTTTAAGGGATAATGAAAACCTGCCCCCAATAGTGCTTATTTTTGTTTCGCTGATTCCCCAGCGCTTTTAACAAATGCGCGCTACTTATTTTGTCTTTCTTTTTACATTTTTTAGGAGAATTTCCTTGTTTTTTTTTAGGAGAATTTCGTTGTTTTTAGTCTTCCCCTTTAATTTAGGTGGGCATCCGTATAGAACTAGTAAAAAGTTTTCTTTCTTTCTTTTATTCTTCCTTGATATTTACCCATGTTGTTAATTAGCTAATTTATTACTACCACTTTTTTTCTTTTTTTTTTTTAAAAAAAAAAACTACATTTTTTATAAATAGTAAATAAGCGAATTTACTATCTTTTGCTCAACTTTTAGTAAATAAGCGAATTTACTAGCTTTTTCAAAACTTTAAGTAAATAAACGAATTTACTTACAAACCATAGCTTATAGTTGTAGGGGTCGTTTTTACCCGGCCGCCTACGGTCTCACGAGTTTGTTTGAATGCTCGTTAACGCCGTATGTGAATACGGACTAGTAGGAGTCGCCACCGTGCGTTTTATACGGTCCACGGACACCGAAGAAGTACTGAAAGCCAGGAGCAATCAGCCCCACATGGTCGTGCACCAGAGTATGGGTTCGGGGACAGGTTACGGGCCAATCGTGCATTGGGCCCGCCCGCCTGCAAGCGGTCTCTACTAGGTCTCTTTTGTGGTCAAATCATTATTATTCCCGAATTCATAAATATCTCATATTATACCCTAAATAACGCATATTACTAGGTGGGTTTGAATTATTTGCATATTATGACTAATTATGTGACCACTTGGAATTAAGTTCGTATTAAAATCCTAAGAAAATAAAAAATCAAATAAACAAATTAATAAAAGCAATAAAACATGAAAATAATAAAAATACAAATAAAAATAAATATGTGCAAGTTCAAAGTGTGTTCCAGGAGAAGTGGTTCAATGTGCTCTTGACTACACTAAAAATACTGAAAAGAGAATACGATTGAAATGATGATTAAAGTACAAAATTCGGATACGATTTGAACATTTCAATTGGGATATTTAAATCAATAATTTTAATCGTCCTTTATCATTATTTAGCCGGATCGGGCTTTTATGTATGACTCTTGAATTTTATGAATAAAATAATGAATTTTATTTTATATCATATTATTTAGTGATCTAAAAAAATAGACAAAATGTAGCGGATTTTTGGTAATATGAAATTTAATTAATAAATTCATTTTTCCGTGACCGCATAAAAGAAAAACAAGATCTGGCTTTTTAAAGTGATGAAATAATAAAAATAAAAATGTAGCGACCTTTTATGACACGAGATCTGATAAAAGAAATCGTATAATTTAGATCGCATAAAAAAGAATTTCATTATTATTATTATTATTATTATTATTATTATTATTATTTATTAGATCTATGAATCATAGAAAATAGATATATAAAAAAAAAATGTAGGGACAGATCTAAAAAATAAAAGCAGATCTAAAAAAAAAAAGCAGATCTAAAAGGAAAAATAAATAAAAACACAAGAGTCAATATTAATATATGATCTATCAAATGCGTTAATGAATCAATGATCACCACGCATACAAATTGCAAGATCGGATTAAAAATCGGTTGAATTATTTAAAAGAACAGATGACGATTAAAATAATGTTTATGAATATTAATAATTGCATAAAAAAAAAAAATGTTAACGTCAATTAAAATGTCCAAATTCATATATATGTGATTTTAGTCATTATTAATTATTTACATCATTTATTGTTAATAATTTGTACCAACAATCATCATTTCAATCAATCTCACTATAAAAAAAAGACTAAGAATAAAGAAAATAGAGACTTCAGGATTCGTACCTCAAGAACGCAATTGACAGAAAATGCAATTATGTATGTATGTTTGAATTTTGAAATGAGAATTTTTTTTTTTTTTTTGAAGAGTATAGTATAGTAGTCGGAGTGAATAATATACTTCGAATGTGTCTTAAAGCTCGTACAATCTTCTGTATTTATAGGCCAAAACTGCCAGCAAAGTGCCACGTCATATTACAGGGCTGCGTCTAGACGCAGACATTGTAATATGTCTTGCGTCTGGACGCAGACCCCGCTCCATGACATGTCACTGAGGCCAGCTGGAGGAAAAAATCGACCCGGATGACATCAGACCTGCGCCTAGGCGCAGGTCCAGGCTGGATCCGGGTTGATTTTTTTGCTTGATTTTGCGCGTGATTTTCAGGATTACGATCCGATTTTATTCGATTACGGGAATATTGTGTAATATTTTGATATTCCGGAATATTCTGGGATATCTCGGGATGTTCCGGAATGTCCCGGAATGTGCCAGAATGCCCAGAACATTCCGGAATGTTCTAGATTCCTCCAGAAGCTCCAAAATATTACAGAAAAATTATTAAAATTATGGAAAAATATGAAAAGTATGAAAAAGAATAAAATGTTTTGCGGAAAAAATTTCAACATTCGAAAATGACAAAAATGTCCTCAAGCTTGCAAAAAATCCTAAAAAATCTATAAAAAGCTTAAAAAATATAAAAAAAATGAATAAATTATGAAATTATTTTTTTGATTTTTAAAAATATTTTTTTGATGCAAAAAGACATTTTTATTATTTTTTATGAATATAAAACATTGAAAAATACATGCAAAAAATATTAAAAAAAATATCTAAAAATGAAGAAAAATTACGAATGAATCCCGTAATCGGTGCAAAACCTAACATTTGCTTCCAAGGCACTATAAACACGGTTTAGGCAATTGGTTGAGGTATATTATGCATTTTCATCATCAATTCTACTTAATTGGACCTCTTGGTGTTTTCATAGTTTCATCACTAGTCTCTATATTGGGGAGACACATTCAGGTGTCTACAATAGTAAATAATCTAATTTACTAACTTTTGCTAAACTTTTAATAAATAAACAAATTTACTACCTTTTCTTGAAACTTTTAGTAAATAAGCGAATTTACTAACTTTACTACAACTTATGGTAAATAAGCGAATTTACTATTTTTTGCTAAACTTTTAGTAGATAAGCGAATTTACTAGCTTTTCCTAAACTTTTTAGTAAATAAGCGAATTTACTTATTTTGCTACAACTTATAGTAAATAAGCGAATTTACTATCTTTTGCTAAACTTTAAGTAAATAAGCAAATTTACTTATTTTGCTACCACTTATAGTAAATAAGTGAATTTACTATCTTTTGCACAACGTACTTTTAGTAAATAAATGAATTTACTAAAAAATTTTTCCCCGAAATTTTAAGTAAATAAGCGAATTTACTTACTTTTCTTTTCAACAATTTATAGTAAATAAGCGAATTTACTAACTTTTGCTCAACTTTTATTAAATAAATGAATTTACCATCTTTTTCAAAACCGTAAGTAAATAAGCGAAATTACTTACTTTTCTACAACTTATATTAAATAATCGAATTTACTATCTTTTGCTCAATTTTTAGTAAATAAACGAATTTACTACATCTTTTCAAAACTTTAAGTAAATAAGCGAATTTGCTTACTTTGCTACAAATTATAGTAAATAAGCGAATTTACTTTTGCTCAACTTTTAGTAAATAAACGGATTTACTATCTTTTGCTAAAACTTGTAGTAAATAAGCGAATTTACTATTTCTTTTAAGTCGATAAACAAATCTACTTATTTTTTTCAAATGTTTTCTCTCTTTAGTAGATTAACGAATCTGGTAAAAAAATTTTCAATAAATGAGCGAATTTATTACTTCTTCTATTTCCTTTTTTATAAAATTTTCTATCTGACGATTTCTTTCAAAGAAAATTGATTACTTAGAAAAAGATTTTTTTTGTTCTCCAAAATTAAAGGATAATTTTTTATTTATGTTTTGGAAGCCATCCCGCTTTCTAAAACTTTAACTCACCCATCGGTATTTTTAGGAGCCCTTGGTTCCGAATCTAAAGTCTCGAAAAGCGATTCGAGCATACTTTGATTGTCGTCTTACTCAGACTCAATCAAAGTGGGGGCTAACTGTAATAACCCGGAATTTTTGGGCCAGAAAATTTCGCGGTTATTAATAGTATTTATTCAATTTTAGTCCAAAAAGGCCCATTAATTTGGACTGTTTTATTGTTAGCCCAATTCCTTTCTCTTCCAAAATTGGGCCAAAGACCCAATTTATTTCTTCATTAGGTGATGGCCGGTTCTCTTAGGCACTTGGGCCAATTTTTGGGTTGGTTTGTTTAATTAATTAGTAGAAAATATTTGAATTAATTAATTTAACTAATTTAAATTACTACTAATTACTTTGTCAAATGTTTGTTGTTTGACCAACAAACTTTTCCCCTTATTTCTCCCATCACACGGCTGCTTGGGGGAAGGAGTAGGGTTGCTTGCTTGCTTGCCATATTCTATAAATAGGACCCCTTGTTTTGTTTTGGGTCCTATTTTGCTAATTGCTCAAAAACTCTAAAAATACAATTTTTCTTTCCTCTCTTCTTTTCTTGAGTGTGCCGTGAGTTTCCTCACCAATTGGGTGATTTGGTTTGGGATTTTTAAGCGTATCGAGGTAACTAAGCTCTTCTATTTAATCTATGGGTAGCAACTCACATAGTTAATTAGGGAATAAATCATGAAAATTGTAGGGATTTAATTCTTGTTTTCCTATATGAATGCCGTGTGATGAAGAGTGTAGATCTTGATTTATTTCTTGTTTTTTTTTTGATTTAATGTATGAAACTTGTTTGTTTTATTAATTAAGATTGCATAAATTAATCCATGAATATGTATGATGGTTCGAATTTTTGTATGAATTGTTGATGAATTAATCTTGATTATTTTCTTGATTTTTCGAGTAATATGTATATAGTCTTGATTTGTTTCTTTAAGTTTCTAAGCATGTATCATGATTGAATTATTTAGAATAATTAAATCTTGAATTAGGATTAAAATCTTGTTTTCTTTTAATTATTGTCGAGTAGTCTAGATTTTTGGAGAAGATTAAAGAATCTAATTTCTATGCTAATCTTGTTATATTTAATTATTTATATGAACCGTTAGTTTAAATTCTTGAAATATATCATGAGATCGATCTTTAATTCTGGAATGTACAATTTGTTCTTGATTTAATGTTGGATTTTTCGAGTATTGTATGATTGTTATGAAAATATTTAATTAATTATTTTGGTATGATTATGATTAATCTGAAACTAAAAACTACTTACTCTCGGGATTTTTCCGAGTGAGCTAAAGATTAAAAGTATTATTTTTGTTCTTTATGTTTATGGATGTCGTGATGTTCATGGTGAATTGAAGCATGATAATTTGAAATCTTGATTCTTGATTTAATCATGTTAGGTGATGTTAAGTATAAATTTTATGATATTTAAATTTATTGTTTGTGGTTGATTGAATTTACATAAATTATTGATTAATTTCAGTAAAACTTGGAGAAGTGTCGAGTGAGGCAAAATATGGGGAAATAGAATTTTAATCATATTTTGGGTATTTTTAGTAATTAAATTGATGATTAAGATTAATTTAAGAAATTAGTTAATTATTATTTAAATTATAAAAAGGCCGTGTAAAAGGAGTGAAAATAGGCTTATTTAATTAATTTTGACTTATTATTAATTTAGGGATAATTTAATAATAAAGGTTACGGTCAAATTAATTATTAGGGATAAGTTGTAAAGTGTAGGGATTAAAAGGGAATAATATTAATATTGCCTAATAGGGCCGAATTATTATGGTGATGTTAATATAATTATACTTTGGATAATGATATGAAATTATTATATAATGTTAAGGTTAGTATCCGAAAGGATAGGGATATAAGTACGAATATTTAAGGATAGTATATATTATAAGAATTGAGAAGCATAAGATATTATTAGGGATAAGAAAGGAAACAGAGTAATAGCTATACATGTTATGTCTCGGTCTCTGGCTAGGAAAGACTTGGTATTTAAGGTGGCCAATATACGTGCCGCACCTCTCTTTCTTGGGACACCGAACATTTCATTTCCTATTACGGTCACCTAGTATTATCCTAATATATGATATGATTAAATTAAGTGAAGATATAAGATACAATACGGACGCCCACCTGTATGATACACGAGTCATTAGTGGGTTAAGTCAAAGCCACTGCTCAATGGGAAGAATACACGAGTTCCCCCGAGTAGTTTTGAGTCTTAGAACATGTATTCGTCGGGTAGTGGTACACGAGCCGCTACTAGGAGTTATGGCCAGACTTAGGCTTAGTGGTGAAACACGGGATCCGCTACGGGTTGAGTACACGAGCTCCTCCCGGCATGTTCTAGGAAGTTATGGTGAAACACGAGATCCATAACGAGCTATAGTGACCGGTCCAACAAAGATATTATATTACGATCATACGATTTGATAAGATGAAATCATAAGATGAAGTTAAGATGATTTCTAAGATGTGATGTTAAGATATGTTATGATCTAATATGATAAGAAAGATATGATATGATTAAGATAAGATTTTGATATGATATGGTTAAGATCAGACTATGATATGATACGATTGAGATAAGATTATGATAAGATATGATCAAGATTTACTAATGATATGATTTAAGAAGGGTTAAGTGTAAGTTGAGGATTGGGATAATTTAGGGTGTATAATACTAAGTATAAGATTTGTATATATAAGTCTTCCGCTGTGTATTTATGTAATTTATGAGCATGAATGTATATGTACAAATATACGGATTGATGTATGTATTTTGGTGTGTTCTAACCGTATTTGCAGGGTTGATTATACGTATTTTATACGTAATTATACGTATCCTAACCGTATTTCTGCAGGAGTATTCATACGTATTTTTATACGTATCTGTATACGTATTTTTATACGTATTTGTACACATATTTTTATACGTACTTTTATACGTATTCCTATACGTACGATTATGAGGAATTTGTGTATTTCCGTGAAAACATGTATTAGATCTTTTTACAGTTTTTATGATGTTTTTCTATGATATTATGTGAACGGTGGTCCCTCGATTAAATGGGACAGCCTAGTTACTCGCCACTGATGGTGGACCCCCCCCTTCAGTTTCAGGTGATGTTGCAGCAGATTAGAGCGGGCTTCGCCGGATGGGCTTGAGAGAGTTTAGGCCTTTGTCTTAAGTTTCTAGAATTTTCCAGAACAATTAAACATTTATTTAGTTTATTATAAGATCCCAGCATGTTGGGATAGTATTCCAGTTTTAACAATAGTGGATTATTACGGTTCTTAGCATTTAATTTAATAAAGGATATTTCTTTCATTTATTTTACTTGAATTATTGTTAGTTATGATTAAGTAATGATCCGAATGTCGATTTCCCTTCGTAAATCGACAAGCTAAAAAGTCGGGTCGTTACAGTTGGTAACAGAGCTGAGGTTAGACCCTAAGTTACTTCTTCACAAGTAACTTCATGAGATGTGCGCTTTATGAACCCGAGCGAACCCTAGCCTAATATGGAAACCTTAGATGAGAGAAACCTTGGGTAGTAGCCTGGGTTAAGACGTTTTATCGCTTCGTTTCCGCGTTGTTGTTGTTTCGTGTGCCGTTCGTGTGCTGACTTATCTTTGATTTCAGGATGTCGACTCCTAGAACTCCGAACTTCCGTCTTCGTCGTCGCAACTTGGAAGATGCAATCCTCACTTTGGCTCAGAACAGTGTCCGGGCTCAGGGTAATCAGTCGACCTTTGACCGCATAGCCCGACTTCGTCCTCCGACTTATGATGGTTCAGCTGACCCAACCATCCTCGAAAACTGGATTCGGGAGATGCGTAAGATGTTTGATGTCTTAGCTTGCCCCGCGACTGAACGGGTCCCCATAGCTACGTTTTACCTTCAGGGTGAGGCAGACAACTGGTGGAGTACACTCCGGTCTAACCTCGACACAGATCTGAATCTGAGTTGGGAAGACTTCACCAAGAGGCTGCAAGATCGTTTCTACCCCGAGGAGCTTAAGTGGCAGAAACAAGAGGAATTCCTCACTTTCACCCAAGGTAGTCTGTCCGTCCAGGCTTATACGGACAAGTTCACCGAGCTCTCCAGGTTTGCATCAGCGGTGATTCCTTCTGAAGCCGAGCGAGTTAAGAGGTACATCAAGAAGCTTAACTCCAACATCCGGGTTCATGTTGTGAGCAACAGGGTGAAGACTTTTCAGGAGGCCTATGAGGTGGCTCTCGAGGTTCAGTCTTCAGTTTCTGATGAAGACACCGGGAAGAAGAGGGTTACTCCAGCTCCAGCTCCAGCTCCGGTTAAGAAGACCAGGTTCGAGCCTTCTTCGAGGCCGCAGCAGAGATTTCGACCAGCTCCGAGTCAGGGACCGAGAATTTGTCGAGGTTGTAAGAAGGAGTTCCACCCGGGAAAGAAGTGTGATGGGTCTCCTATAGTGTGCTTCGATTGTGGTGAAGCGGGTCACAAGTCTATCTTCTGCCCTAAGAGACAGCCAGCAGCAGCAACAGCCACAGGTAGTCAAGCTCCGGTCAAGAACAGGATCTTCTGCATGACACAGGAGGAGGCAGATGCTCAGCCCGATGTGGTCACGGGTACATTTCTTGTTCATGATATCTCTGCATATGTTCTGTTTGATACTGGTGCCACTGTGTCCTTTGTTGCTAGTACTTTTATTGCTAAAGCTAACCTGATGGGAGAGTCTCCTGTCAAATCTATCATAACTCTTCCTTCGGGAGAGGACTTTTCTTGTCTTCGGGAGTTCAGGGACGTGTCCATTGTCATCTCGGGGGTAAGGTTCGAGGCCAACCTGAAGGAGTTTCCTATGATTGAGTTCGATGTGATCTTAGGGATAGATTGGTTAGCTAAGTATCAGGCGACCTTTCGGTGTCAAGACCAGGCTGTCACTTTGCGAGGACCAGACGCAAAGAGGGTAACTTATGTCGGGAGGCCGATAGGCAAGGGGTTGAAGATCGTATCTGCTATGAAGATGCGCATGCTGCAGCGCAAGGGTGAGACGGTGTTTCTATGTCAAGTCAAGGACTTGACCAAGGAGGAACAACTAGAGGCCATTCCAGTGGTTCGAGAGTATGCGGACGTTTTTCCAGAGGAGTTGCCAGGGATACCACAGGAAAGAGAAGTGGAATTCAACATCGATTTGGTACCCGGGACTGCTCCGATTTCTAAGGCTCCGTATCGCATGGCTCCAGCAGAGTTGAAGGAATTGAAGACCCAGTTGCAATAGTTGATCGACAAGGGTTTTATCCGGCCTAGTGTGTCGCCATGGGGTGCTCCGGTATTGTTCGTGAAGAAGAAAGACGGCAGCATGAGATTGTGCATAGATTACCGGGAGCTGAACAAGGTGACGATCAAGAACAGGTATCCTCTGCCCAGGATCGAGGATTTGTTTGATCAGTTGAAGGGAGCCAGCGTCTTCTCTAAGATTGATCTCAGGTCCGGTTATCATCAGATTCCGGTGAAGCCAGAGGATATACCGAAAACTGCTTTTCGCACGAGATATGGGCATTATGAGTTCGAGGTTATGCCATTTGGTTTGACGAATGCTCCTGCAGTGTTCATGGACCAGATGAATCGGACCTTCCATCATCTTCTAGATGTGTGTGTGGTAGTGTTCATCGACGATATTCTCATTTATTCGAAGAATGAACAAGATCACACTCAGCATCTTCATTTGGTGTTGGGCATTCTGCGGGCTCAGAAGTGGTTCGCGAAGTTGTCTAAGTGCGAGTTCTGGCTCAAGGAAGTTGCCTTCCTAGGGCATGTGATTAATGCGGATGGTGTTATGGTGGATCCAGCTAAGATTAAGGCAGTGGTAGAATGGCACAGTCCGAAGAATGTGGCCGAGATTCGAAGTTTTCTTGGCCTAGCAGGTATATTAAAGTTTTTGTTATAGCTTTTATTAATGTCTATGCAAGAATACTTACCTGTGAAATTTGTTTGTATCAGGTTACTACCGGAGATTTGGTTTGACGAATGCTCCTGCAGTTAGAGGTGGGAAACCTTGACACGACCCGCTAACTCAACACGAAATCGACCCGTTATTAACGGGTTTGGGTCGACGATGTCAACCCGTTTAAATTAAATGGGTTGACTCGACACGACACGTTTAATAAACGGGTCGGGTTAGGGTCAATGGAATTCAACCCGTTTAATTAAACGGGTCAACCCGACACGACACGATTTTACTTGATTTTCAACTTTAGCGTGAAAAAACTACACAACCCGCCAACACGACCCGAACTCGACACGGAATAAACGGGTTTGGGTCAATGATTTCGACACGTTTAATATAAACGGGTTGACACGACACGACCCGTTTATTAAACGGGTCGGGTTAGGGTTGAGGGGTGTGAACCCGTTTAGTTAAATGACACGACACGAACTCGACACGACACGACACGTTTCCCACCTCTACCTGCAGTGTTCATGGACCAGATGAATCGGACCTTCCATCATCTTCTAGATGTGTGTGTGGTAGTGTTCATCGACGATATTCTCATTTATTCGAAGAATGAACAAGATCACACTTAGCATCTTCATTTGGTGTTGGGCATTCTGCGGGCTCAGAAGTGGTTCGCGAAGTTGTCTAAGTGCGAGTTCTGGCTCAAGGAAGTTGCCTTCCTAGGGCATGTGATTAATGCGGATGGTGTTATGGTGGATCCAGCTAAGATTAAGGCAGTGGTAGAATGGCACAGTCCGAAGAATGTGGCCGAGATTCGAAGTTTTCTTGGCCTAGCAGGTATATTAAAGTTTTTGTTATAGCTTTTATTAATGTCTATGCAAGAATACTTACCTGTGAAATTTGTTTGTATCAGGTTACTACCGGAGATTTGTGAAAGACTTCTCCAAAGTAGCAGCGCCTATGACCAAGTTATTGCACAAAGATTGCAAGTTCGTGTGGACCGAGCAGTGTGAAGAAGCCTTTCAAGCACTCAAGCAAAGTCTTGTGTCTGCACCAGTTCTTGCTTTGCCGACGGAGGGTGTAGGTTTCGAGATCTACAGTGATGCGTCGAAGAAGGGTCTAGGTTGTGTTCTGATGCAAGAAGGAAGGGTGATTGCATATGCTTCGAGACAGCTCAAGGTTCATGAGCAGAATTATCCTACTAACGACCTAGAGTTGGCAGCGGTGGTGTTCGCTTTGAAGATCTGGCGACATTATCTCTATGGGGTGTCTTGCAAGTTGTTCACCGATCACAAGAGTCTGAAGTACATCTTCACTCAAAAGGAACTCAACATGAGGCAGCGACGGTGGCTCGAGTTAATCAAGGATTACGACCTCTCGGTTGACTATTGTAAGGGGAAAGCTAATAAGGTAGCCGATGCCCTTAGTCGTAAGGATCGTCATTCATGTAACAGAGTGGCGGTTTTACCTAAGGAAATCTGTTCCGACCTTCGCAAGTTGGAGATTGAGATGGTTACACCAGGCAGCTCTAGGGTGTTTTTGAGTGCTATGAGTGTCGAGCCTAGTTTGTATCAGGAGTTATGGGAAAAGCAGAAGGAAGACCCGCAACTCGAGAAGATTCGTGAAGCTAAACTTCAAGGCAAGGCAGAGGACTTCACGATTGAACCCGATGGTAGTTTGAGGTTCCGTAACAGGTAATGGAGCTTTTGTTTTTATGAACTAATTTTTCTCCTTGGGGAAAACTAATCTTTGTTCCGTAACAGGTGGTGTGTGCCCCGTGTTTCGAATCTGAGGAATCGGATTATGGAAGAGGCTCACAATACTCCGTATTCGGTGCATCCAGGTGGCGAAAAGCTCTATAAGGACCTAAGGGAATGTTTCTGGTGGCCGAGAATGAAGCAAGAGGTCGCAGAATTTGTGGCGCGGTGTCTCACGTCTCAGAAGGTGAAGATCGAGCATCAGCGACCAGGTGGTTTGTTGTAGCCATTGCCGATACCCACGTGGAAGTTCGACTCCATCTCCATGGATTTTGTGGTTGGTTTGCCCACAACGTCTACGGGTTTGGATACAGTTTGGGTGATTGTGGATCGTTTGACCAAGGTGGCTCGTTTCATTCCTATGAAGGTTACGTGGTCAATGGAGAAGATGGCGGAAGCGTACTCGAGGGAGATCATTCGGTTACATGGTGTGCCGAAGGATATTGTGTCCGATCGAGATCCCCGGTTCTTGTCACGGTTCTGGAAGTCTTTGCAGGAGGCTTTTGGGACTAAGCTTAATTTGAGTACGGCTTTTCACGCAGCTACTGATGGGCAGACAGAGCGGACCATCCAGACTTTGGAGGATATGCTACGGGCTTGTGCGTTAGACTTCCAGCAGTCTTGGGTTAGATCTGTGAGTTTGGTGGAGTTTTCGTACAACAATAGTTATCACGCCAGTCTTCAGATGGCTCCTTATGAGGCTTTGTATGGGCGTAAGTGTCGTAGTCCTACTTGTTGGAGCGACATCAGTGATGCTTTGGTGATTGGTCCCGATCATATCCGGGATACAGTCGAGCAGGTGAAGATCATCAGGGCGAGACTACAGGCAGCTCAGAGTCGGCAGAAGTCTTATGCTGATCGTCGTCGGAAGCCGCTAGAGTTTGAGGTTGGAGACAAGGTTTTGCTTAAGGTGTCCCCTATGAAGGGTGTGGTCCGGTTTGGTCAGAAAGGGAAACTCCGACCTAAGTATGTTGGACCATACGAGATTCTAGAGCGAGTGGGTGAGGTCGCTTATCGGTTGGCGATGCCTCCGGATCTATCGAGGGTTCATGATGTATTCCATGTGTCACAGCTACGGAAGTATGTCAATGATCCTTCGCATGTCATTCCGGTTGAGTCATCAGAGATCGAGCCGAACCTGACATTTGAGGAGAAGCCAGTTCAGATTTTGGATCGTCAGGATCGCATGTTGCGTCGCAAGGTGGTGCCTTTGGTTAAGGTTTTGTGGCGTAGTCAGAGGTTCGAGGAGGCTACTTGGGAGACCGAGGCTTCGATGAGGGAGAAGTATCCCGAGTTGTTCGAAGCAGGTATGGGTTGTTTTTAGTTTTTGTTTTCTTTTGTTTGTGTTTTCGTGGTGTTGCTTTTGTAGTTTTCTGTTTGAGCTCCGTTAAGTAAATTTCGAGGTCGAAATTTATTTAAGGAGGGGTGACTGTAATAACCCGGAATTTTTGGGCCAGAAAATTTCGCGGTTATTAATAGTATTTATTCAATTTTAGTCCAAAAAGGCCCATTAATTTGGACTGTTTTATTGTTAGCCCAATTCCTTTCTCTTCCAAAATTGGGCCAAAGACCCAATTTATTTCTTCATTAGGTGATGGCCGGTTCTCTTAGGCACTTGGGCCAATTTTTGGGTTGGTTTGTTTAATTAATTAGTAGAAAATATTTGAATTAATTAATTTAACTAATTTAAATTACTACTAATTACTTTGTCAAATGTTTGTTGTTTGACCAACAAACTTTTCCCCTTATTTCTCCCATCACACGGCTGCTTGGGGGAAGGAGTAGGGTTGCTTGCTTGCTTGCCATATTCTATAAATAGGACCCCTTGTTTTGTTTTGGGTCCTATTTTGCTAATTGCTCAAAAACTCTAAAAATACAATTTTTCTTTCCTCTCTTCTTTTCTTGAGTGTGCCGTGAGTTTCCTCACCAATTGGGTGATTTGGTTTGGGATTTTTAAGCGTATCGAGGTAACTAAGCTCTTCTATTTAATCTATGGGTAGCAACTCACATAGTTAATTAGGGAATAAATCATGAAAATTGTAGGGATTTAATTCTTGTTTTCCTATATGAATGCCGTGTGATGAAGAGTGTAGATCTTGATTTATTTCTTGTTTTTTTTTTGATTTAATGTATGAAACTTGTTTGTTTTATTAATTAAGATTGCATAAATTAATCCATGAATATGTATGATGGTTCGAATTTTTGTATGAATTGTTGATGAATTAATCTTGATTATTTTCTTGATTTTTCGAGTAATATGTATATAGTCTTGATTTGTTTCTTTAAGTTTCTAAGCATGTATCATGATTGAATTATTTAGAATAATTAAATCTTGAATTAGGATTAAAATCTTGTTTTCTTTTAATTATTGTCGAGTAGTCTAGATTTTTGGAGAAGATTAAAGAATCTAATTTCTATGCTAATCTTGTTATATTTAATTATTTATATGAACCGTTAGTTTAAATTCTTGAAATATATCATGAGATCGATCTTTAATTCTGGAATGTACAATTTGTTCTTGATTTAATGTTGGATTTTTCGAGTATTGTATGATTGTTATGAAAATATTTAATTAATTATTTTGGTATGATTATGATTAATCTGAAACTAAAAACTACTTACTCTCGGGATTTTTCCGAGTGAGCTAAAGATTAAAAGTATTATTTTTGTTCTTTATGTTTATGGATGTCGTGATGTTCATGGTGAATTGAAGCATGATAATTTGAAATCTTGATTCTTGATTTAATCATGTTAGGTGATGTTAAGTATAAATTTTATGATATTTAAATTTATTGTTTGTGGTTGATTGAATTTACATAAATTATTGATTAATTTCAGTAAAACTTGGAGAAGTGTCGAGTGAGGCAAAATATGGGGAAATAGAATTTTAATCATATTTTGGGTATTTTTAGTAATTAAATTGATGATTAAGATTAATTTAAGAAATTAGTTAATTATTATTTAAATTATAAAAAGGCCGTGTAAAAGGAGTGAAAATAGGCTTATTTAATTAATTTTGACTTATTATTAATTTAGGGATAATTTAATAATAAAGGTTACGGTCAAATTAATTATTAGGGATAAGTTGTAAAGTGTAGGGATTAAAAGGGAATAATATTAATATTGCCTAATAGGGCCGAATTATTATGGTGATGTTAATATAATTATACTTTGGATAATGATATGAAATTATTATATAATGTTAAGGTTAGTATCCGAAAGGATAGGGATATAAGTACGAATATTTAAGGATAGTATATATTATAAGAATTGAGAAGCATAAGATATTATTAGGGATAAGAAAGGAAACAGAGTAATAGCTATACATGTTATGTCTCGGTCTCTGGCTAGGAAAGACTTGGTATTTAAGGTGGCCAATATACGTGCCGCACCTCTCTTTCTTGGGACACCGAACATTTCATTTCCTATTACGGTCACCTAGTATTATCCTAATATATGATATGATTAAATTAAGTGAAGATATAAGATACAATACGGACGCCCACCTGTATGATACACGAGTCATTAGTGGGTTAAGTCAAAGCCACTGCTCAATGGGAAGAATACACGAGTTCCCCCGAGTAGTTTTGAGTCTTAGAACATGTATTCGTCGGGTAGTGGTACACGAGCCGCTACTAGGAGTTATGGCCAGACTTAGGCTTAGTGGTGAAACACGGGATCCGCTACGGGTTGAGTACACGAGCTCCTCCCGGCATGTTCTAGGAAGTTATGGTGAAACACGAGATCCATAACGAGCTATAGTGACCGGTCCAACAAAGATATTATATTACGATCATACGATTTGATAAGATGAAATCATAAGATGAAGTTAAGATGATTTCTAAGATGTGATGTTAAGATATGTTATGATCTAATATGATAAGAAAGATATGATATGATTAAGATAAGATTTTGATATGATATGGTTAAGATCAGACTATGATATGATACGATTGAGATAAGATTATGATAAGATATGATCAAGATTTACTAATGATATGATTTAAGAAGGGTTAAGTGTAAGTTGAGGATTGGGATAATTTAGGGTGTATAATACTAAGTATAAGATTTGTATATATAAGTCTTCCGCTGTGTATTTATGTAATTTATGAGCATGAATGTATATGTACAAATATACGGATTGATGTATGTATTTTGGTGTGTTCTAACCGTATTTGCAGGGTTGATTATACGTATTTTATACGTAATTATACGTATCCTAACCGTATTTCTGCAGGAGTATTCATACGTATTTTTATACGTATCTGTATACGTATTTTTATACGTATTTGTACACATATTTTTATACGTACTTTTATACGTATTCCTATACGTACGATTATGAGGAATTTGTGTATTTCCGTGAAAACATGTATTAGATCTTTTTACAGTTTTTATGATGTTTTTCTATGATATTATGTGAACGGTGGTCCCTCGATTAAATGGGACAGCCTAGTTACTCGCCACTGATGGTGGACCCCCCCCTTCAGTTTCAGGTGATGTTGCAGCAGATTAGAGCGGGCTTCGCCGGATGGGCTTGAGAGAGTTTAGGCCTTTGTCTTAAGTTTCTAGAATTTTCCAGAACAATTAAACATTTATTTAGTTTATTATAAGATCCCAGCATGTTGGGACAGTATTCCAGTTTTAACAATAGTGGATTATTACGGTTCTTAGCATTTAATTTAATAAAGGATATTTCTTTCATTTATTTTACTTGAATTATTGTTAGTTATGATTAAGTAATGATCCGAATGTCGATTTCCCTTCGTAAATCGACAAGCTAAAAAGTCGGGTCGTTACACTAACTGTTGATACCAGATTTAGTCCCCTGTCCCGAGGAAAGACTCGATGATGATATTAATAAACTCACTTTTCTAGAGGATTGACTAATTGTGTGTTACTAGACATTATTAAGACGTATTAAAATATTTTTTTTATTTTTAACCATAAATTATTTCAAAATTATATTACAGTCATATAGTAGACTGAAAGAACTTCAAAACGGTATATTACATGTCCTATTTAGACTTACAGATCAAAAGTTACGGCGATTGAAAAATTTGGGTTAAATATTTTATCGCTGACGAATTAGCGATTCTAATTAGGATACGCTGACCAATCAGCGCGTCCAACTAGAATACGCTGATTAATCAGCGTAGATATATTTCATACGCTGATACAGCTAGCGCAAGATAACTACGCTGATAATTTAACGTTAATTCTTGATCTTCGCTGATTTGTTTCCTCATTAATTGATTTCTTGGTATTATTTGAGCGTATTTTGATTCGACACGCTAGCAAATCAGCGTGTTTTGGAAATTTACGCTGATCATGTTAGCCCGTCCTAATATTTTACGCTGACATATCAGCGTTTATTTCCAAAACGCGCTGATCTGTTAGCGACTTTCCTAATAAAACGTTGATATCTTTTCCTATAAAACCCCCACAATTATCATTAAACAGGGGACGGGTTTTTTTCTTTTCCTCATACTTCCTACTACAACTCATTCTATACTCTTATTAGTTATTACTCCATAATACTCAATACTTTCAAAAATTGTTTTATATTTTACAAACAGGTTTACTTTTTCATCTATTCTTTATACTAAGACGAAATTCTTTCCAACTAAACACTCAAGGAAAAATCTTCGAACGAGAAGTGGTAAGTTTCCTGAGACTCTTACTTTTCATTTATTTTCTTTGTACATTTGTAAATATTTTTTTTAATTTCATTTTTTTATTAACAAAAAGTCAGCGAAAAATTATTTTTTACGCTAATTTATCAGCGAGTAATTATTTATTGCGCTGACTTGTCAGCGCGATTTTTATTTCAACGCTGACATGTCAGCGCATTGATTTTTTTTTTTGTCGCTAATTTCTTTTTAAAAATAATTTTTTATTTTTATATAACTTGTATATTTGCAATTGAGATAAATTAGTAAAGGCGCCTATATGGGCTAATATGACGCATTCCGCCATATTAGTACCCTTGCCCCCGAATTCAATCTATGGTTCGTATGACCATTTTTGGAGTCATCCCCATGGGATCGAAGGGGTGGAATCGTGCTATTTAGATCTGTCTCTAAATCGTGTCCCATTCGTTATTTTGATCTAAATACATGGTTTATGAGTTTAATTCCTAAAAATTTATTGGCGACTCCTACTAATAATGCTCCTTTGTGTTAATCTTTTCTTCCCTCTATCTAGTCCATTCTTCCCCCCATCGCCGATACGCCTAGGTCTAAAACGGCCTCTTGGCGGCGATGGGCAGAGGAAGCAAAAAAGTGGGGAGCCGGCCGTGGCTCTTATAGTTACAAATTCACTATTCTTCTAGTTCACATTTGCATGCATAAGAATAATAACTCTGATCCTGGCAGGAGGTAATTAGGCAATCCTCTCACGATCTATCAAACGTATCCTGTTGATCAAGTTTGTTTATAATTAAATTTAGTAATGAAGACAATGATAACACTAACCAAGGCGTTGTTTTTCCTAGCTTACTAGCTTTCATTTAGTAATGAAGACAACGATCTCTCATGAGTCATCAAACATATATACTTTTAGCTCTTTAGTTTAATTTATTGTCAAGCTGAAGTGAGTTCAATAATGCAAATAAAAACTATCTATTTCTAATTACGTAATTAGAAATAGGTACTTAGAGCTTGTTTGGTTGAACACGGGAAGTTAATTTACACAGGAAGTCTTATTTCATGGGAAATAAATTTCCTTATCAATTCCATGTAAAATAAATTTCCTTATCAATTCTATGCCAACCAAACACGAAGGCATTTGGTTATATCGTAGGAATTTAATCGCCAAAATCAAATAATTAATTGCTGCAGGTTTTAAAACAGCCGCAGCAGCTGTGTAGCAGCAATTAAGGTTTATTCTACTAGCTAGTGTACATTCAGCTACAATAAGTTGTCATAAGTTCAAGTAAGTTTTGATGACACAGGTTGAGATGACATAGAGTCAAATCGGAGTAGCTTAAGTTTAGCGCTACAGATGCCGATTATATATGAGATATTTAATTAATAAATAACTTAAAATCAGAAAATTTTAAGCTAAAATGAAGTTTGCAACTGATGAATTAAAAGTTAGGAGCTAATGTTATTTGTTAATGTTCCATCTCTTTTGTCTCTTGAATAGGTCAGGTAAAACATCACTTTCTTCTTTCATTAACATAAATAATAATTCATATCATTATTTATTATATGAAATGCAGAGTTTCTTTGAATAGTTTGGTTTAGCTTATATGTAGCTAAACCAAACTATTGCTTCTGCGCAAATAAAATGACATATAGGCTTCCCACCGGGCTTGGTGTTAAGAAACTCAAATGCATAATGTGTTGGATTCCAAGAAGAAGTGTCCTTGTGACAAATCGCAAATGCTTTCGTTTGCTTCCCGTCAGCACGAACCAAAGAAACATTGTATAAATCGGTTTTCTTGATGCTATGACAGAGAAACACGGCAAATGGATTCCTTATTTTATGACACACCACATTATGACTTCCCAATAGTTGCACTTTTTGAATAGTGTATTCCGAAAGGATACCGTATTCCTCTTCTGTAAACGCCACGGTAAACTCATTTTTTCCAGATTTTAATAGTGACGTAGCATAGTCAACCATACCTTCCAATGAATTAACACAATTCCTTTTCTCACCTTTAACAGCTTTTTCTTCACATTTTTTAATCATCAACTCAATATCACGAGCTAAAATTGATTTAGGATTCACAGAGAGAAGATTTAAGATCACTTGAAATTTGTCCAATGTAGTAGGCATGATTTTCGCAACATTCTTGGGCAAAAACTTGGCTTCATTATTGATTTTCTTGAAGTGCAACTTCATTTTAATTCCTACTTTTGACAATAATAATATATCATCGTTGAAATATATCACTCGACCATCTTCCCATTCTTGCGGAATTTCACCTTTGTTATCACCTGGTCCACCTGGTCCACCTTTACCACCTCCCCAAACATACAATAAGGCTTCATGTGTACCAAAATCTGGTTTGTATTTCGAGTTGAGTTTCACAACTCTTTCGTTTGGTCCTACACAACAACAGGACAAATTCAAATTAGAGTTTGCACTACAATCATACCCTCCAACTTTGTTTTCTCTCTGCTACCCAATGATTTTAAAATTTCTCTCTACTACCCATCAACTTATATTTTTTTATAACACATAACCACTTAAGGTATTTGCTGCTGACGACGTTAGGATTCCGTTGGTTTTTAAACAGAATTGGCCTTATTTTTACCATTTTCCTCTGTTTAACCTCGATTTGTATGCATGCATTGATCTAAGTGAAAAAAATAGTCCGCTTAAAGTTTTACGAATCATTTTTGTCCTTAAGGGGTCCGATTTGAGGTCGGATTTAAAAAAACATAATTACTCCGTAAATAAATTGTTGCTAACATTTGCTATTTTAGTTTACCTAAATATAAGCTCTCGTTCAAAGGTTTTGGCATAGGGATATCTCCTACTTTAGTTTCCCAATATATTTCAGCAGGTGATGAAGCTCCATTGCTAATTGGGAAAGCCAACTGCAACCATACAAGAAGAAAATGATGAATAAGTAATTAAGTGTTATGCAATACTTAGTTTATGGATGTCCATTGGTCTCCCTAGATATTATTTGATTCTCAATTAATCTAGAATGATCTTGTAGTAATAACCTATGTCTCTTAGTGTTCCTAGCTAATAATGATGTAACCCCCATTCTCATTTAGGTGCTAGGCCTTTGAGTTGCCTTATGAATGTGTATAAATACTTGTATCCACTTGGATGATGAAGATATAACAATAATCATCTTCTCCAATATTTTCTCCATATAATACTAGTTATATAACACGTTATCAGCACGATCCTCTAATCAAAGGGCTATTAGGGTTAGCTATATAATTATACCTTGCCACCAAAAAGAGGTACGCAATATAAACTCATCTAATTTAATTTGTTTACGATTGCTAGCTGATTAGAATGTTTTGTCGATCAATTTTAATATCTTTTCTGCGATTGATATTTCAATAGTATCATGTATATGTTAATGATTTATGCTTAATAATCCCAATGATTTTTCTATGCTATAGTTTATAGCATAGTCCGTATTTTCATTGATAATGCTATAGTTTATTGTTTTTTTTTGTGCTTAATGATTCTTTATTGTTAATGAATAACATTGCCGACTTATCTTTGCCGAATTCCATATAATGTACAGAGTACCCCCTTGTTTAATTGTTTGATATGAATATTCATTATCTTATACATAGTGCATATACTAATTATAATATTATATATCTTTATACTCCTACTATTCTTTAATTCTTTTATTTATCTTTGATTTATTTGTCTCCCATATTCTACTTTGTTTGTTAGCCATCTTTACTGTATGATTATGCTACTTTGATGGCTTTACATTATAGGTGTATTGTTTAATTTGTTTGTAAGTTGAACTTTGAACATTGTTACACTGCACAGTTATACGAGACACTGAATTTGTTTTATAATTGAACTTATTGCTGGACTTTTTTTGTTTGATACTTATATGTCATAAGCCATATGATTTTGGGATGAAATCTCTTTTATTTCTACTTTATGTTTGAATAATATACAATAAGAGTATATAGATTTTGTTTTGTGATCATATTTTTGTGTTTAATGAATTAATCTTTTATTTTACAATAAAGTTTAGTCCCAATTATTATTACTTTGCCCATTTAACTAATATTACTTGGAATACTATTTTATAGTGAATTGCAATGTCGAACCTAGCCAAACTTGAGTTTGTTGCCCTTGATATTACTGGAAAGAATTATTTATCATGGGTGCTAGATGCTGAAATTCATTTAGCTGCAAAGGGCCTTGGTGATACTATCAAACCAGGAAATAAAGAATCTGATCAAGATAAGGCCAAGGCCATGATCTTTCTTCGCCATCACCTCCACGAAGCTCTAAAAACTGAATATTTAACTGTGAAAGACCCAGAGGTACTTTGGAATAACTTGAAAGAAAGATATGACCACCAAAAGACAGTTATACTTCCAGCTGCTCGTTATGAATGGCTTAATCTGAGATTTCAAGATTATAAAACTGTAACTGAATATAATTCAGCCATGTTCAGAATAACCTCCAAACTAAAATTATGTGGAGAGAAAGTAACTGATGCAGAGATGATTGAAAAAACCCTCAGTACTTTTCACAAGGAGAACCTTCTCCTTAGTAAACAATATCGTGAAAAGGGTTTTACGAAATATTCTGATCTAATTTCTTGTTTACTTGTGGCTGAACAAAATGACGAGCTATTATTGAAAAATCATGAATCACGACCTACCGGTTCTGCGCCATTCCCTGAAGTGAATGTTGTAACCGGCAAGGGAAAAACAATAAAAGACCCTGCCAGTAGCAGTGATCGAGGTCGTGGTAGAGGTCGTGGTCGTGGTAGAGGATATGGACCTACCAGAGGTCGAGGTGGTCACTTTAAGAAGTCTAATTCCCACCAGAAGTGGGATAATGCACGTGGCAATAAAACTGAGAAAGGAAGTGAAAATGTGACCAATGTTTGCTATCGTTGTGGAGGAAATGGTCATTGGTCCCGTGTTTGCCGCACCCCAAAGCACCTTGTTGATCTCTACCAACAATCATTGAAGCAAAAAGGGAAGAAGGTAGAAACCAATCTTGTATATGAAGATGGTGAAGGGGATTTTGATCACAATAATGATATGATGCAGCTGGATGTTAGTGATTTCTTCGCCGCCCCTGAAGGGAATAATGATACTATGATGCACTTGGATGCTGCTGATTTCTTCACCGCCCCTGAAGGGAATAATTGAGACTTATGTTTTGTTTGAAAATAAAATCTCTATTAGTTTATGGACTTTATTATGTTATTTTGAATCTTTTGTTCGCATTTGGACTTTATTATCTTATTATCATATAATAAACTTGTATGCCTTTCTTTATGTATCTTTGTGTAGTTTATATATATTACAAGTATTGTTTTGTGACATTATTTTTATTTCTTTGAAGAACATGAGTACTCAAGCTCAATTAGCACTAAATGGTGAAGATGTGTGCTTAGCAGATAGTGCAACGACTCACACCATACTTAAAAGCAAGAGATATTTCTCTCATTTGATTATGAAAAATATTAGTGTGAGTACTATATCTGGTAGTACAAAAATTATCGAAGGCTCCGGAAGAGCAAATATATTGATGCCTATGGGAACAAAATTTGAAATTGTTGATGCATTATACTCCCCTAAGTCTCAAAGAAATTTGTTGAGTTTTAAAGACATCCGTCATAACGGATATCATATTGAGACAATCAATGAAAGAAATGAAGAATATCTTCAAATCACAAATATATCCCAAGGCACAAAACATGTTTTAGAAAAATTGCCTACATTTTCTACTGGTTTGTACTACACAAAAATAAGTGCAGTTGAAGCACATGCTATAGTAAACCAGAAGTTTACTGATGACTTTGTAGTTTGGCATGACCGGTTAGGCCATCCCGGTTCTATGATGATGCGGAAAATTATTGAGAATTCATGTGGACATTCTTTGAAGAGCCAGCAGATTCTTCAAAGTCATTCTTGTGCTGCTTGCTCACAAGGCAAATTAATTATTCGGCCATCACCAACAAAGATAAATAATGAATCTATTAATTTTCTTGATAGGATACAAGGAGATATATGTGGGCCAATACACCCACCATGTGGACCATTTAGATATTTTATGGTTTTAATCGATGCATCGACTAGATGGTCACATGTATCTTTATTATCAACTCGTAACCTGGCGTTTGCGAGACTGCTTGCCCAGTTGATCAAATTAAGGGCACATTTTCCTGATTATCCTATTAAGACTATTCGTCTAGATAATGCTGGTGAATTTACTTCTGAAGCTTTTGATGCTTATTGCATGTCCCTTGGAATAAGTGTTGAACATCCTGTAGCTCATGTTCACACACAAAATGGTCTTGCAGAATCTCTAATTAAACGTCTCCAGTTAATTGCTAGACCAATGCTTATGAAATCCAAGCTACCCATATCTGCTTGGGGACATGCTATATTACATGCAGCAGCACTCATTCGCATCAGGCCAACAAGTCATCATAAATTCTCCCCATCACAATTGGTTTTGGGTCAGGAACCAAATATATCCCATCTAAGAATCTTCGGATGTGCTGTATATGTTCCAATTGCTCCACCACAGCGTAATAAGATGGGTCCTCAAAGGAGGTTAGGGATATATGTCGGATTTGAATCCCCATCAATAATAAAATACTTGGAACCATCAACAGGGGATTTATTTACGGCTCGGTTTGCAGATTGTCATTTTAATGAGTCAGTCTTCCCGACATTAGGGGGAGAAAATAAACAGCTGGAAAAGGAAATTGATTGGAATGCATTATTATTATCTCATCTTGATCCTCGTACTAAGCAATGTGAAATGGAGGTCCAAAAGATAATCCATTTGCAAAAATTAGCAAATCAATTGCCAGACGCATTTTCTGACCCAAATAGAGTGACTAAGTCACATATTATACCAGCTGTTAATGCTCCTATCAGAATTGATGTCCCATAAGGACAACATCAAGTGGCTAATGAGTCTAGGGTACGCCTAAAGCGTGGTAGACCAATGGGTTCCAAAGATAAAAATCCTCGGAAAAGAAAAGGAGCAATAATTGAAAATGGCCAATTCGAGGAAATAAAGCGTCCTAATAATTCTCCTGAAGAGAATATAGACATGACAGATGATAAAGTTCCAGAAGAAACTCAGGTACCTGAAAATGAAGAGATCTCAACAGATTATGTCATGTCTGGAATAACTTGGAACCGAAATGAAATCGACGTCGATGATGCTTTTGCATATAATATAGCACTTGATGTAATGAATAATGAAGAGGATCAAGAACCTAGATCCATGGATCAATGTAGAAAAAGGGATGATTGGCCAAAGTGGAAAGAAGCAATTGATGCAGAATTGAAATCCCTTGCAAAGAGAGAGGTATTCGGACCGGTAGTCCGCACACCTGAAGGTGTGAAACCAGTGGGTTATAAATGGGTCTTTGTGCGTAAAAGAAATGAAAAAGGAGAAATTGTGAGATACAAAGCACGTATAGTGGCACAAGGATTCTCACAAAGGCCCGGAATTGATTATGAGGAGACATACTCCCCTGTGGTGGATGCAACTACTTTCAGATTCTTGATTAGTCTGGCAATAAGAGAAGGACTTGATTTACGCTTGTTGGATGTAGTCACAGCATACTTGTATGGCCCACTGGATAATGATATATATATGAGACTTCCGGAAGGATTTAAGCTGCCAGAAGCAGCAGGTTCAAGATCACGAGAAGAATATTCCATCAAATTAAATAGATCTCTGTATGGATTGAAACAATCAGGGCGTATGTGGTACAATCGCCTTAGTGAATATTTGTTGAAAGAAAATTATAAGAATGACCCTATCAGCCCATGCATTTTTATAAAGAAATTTGGGTCAGGATTTGTCATTATTGCTGTATATGTTGATGATTTGAATATCATTGGAACTCCTGAAGAGATTTCAATAACTGTAGCATATTTGAAAAGAGAATTTGAAATGAAAGACCTTGGAAAAACGAAATTTTGCTTAGGACTACAAATTGAGCACCTAAAAGATGGAATCCTTGTGCATCAAACATCATATACAGAAAGGGTGCTTAAAAGGTTTTATATGGAACAGGCACATCCTTTGACCAGTCCGATGGTAGTGAGGTCACTAGATTTAAACAATGACCCATTTCGTCCTCGGGAAAGTAATGAAGAAATTCTTGGTCATGAAGTACCATATCTAAGTGCAATAGGGGCATTGATGTACCTTGCTAGTCATACACGGCCTGATATATCGTTTTCTGTTAATTTATTGGCAAGGTTTAGCTCATGCCCTACCCGAAGACATTGGAATGGGGTGAAGCACATATTTCGTTATCTCCAAGGTACAAAAGATAAGGGGTTATATTTTTCTAACTTGTCCAAAGATGCGTTAGTTGGTTTTGCAGATGCAGGGTACTTATCTGATCCCCATGGTGGGAAATCACAAACTGGATACGTATTCACATATGGTGGCACTGCCATTTCTTGGCGTTCAATGAAACAAACCATTGCAGCCACTTCTTCAAATCACGCAGAGATTCTAGCAATTCATGAAGCTAGTCGTGAATGCGTGTGGTTGAGGTCTTTGATCCAGCATGTACATGAAGATTGTGGACTGTCATTTGAGAAGCAAGCTCCAACAGTTCTATACGAGGATAATGCAGCTTGTATTGCACAACTCAAAGAAGGGTACATCAAAGGTGATCGAACGAAGCACATCTCACCAAAGTTTTTCTATACCCATGATCTGCAAAAGAATGGTGATGTAAAAGTCCAGAAGATTCAGTCATGTGAGAATTTGGCAGACCTGTTTACTAAGGTTCTTCCAACCGCTACGTTCAAGAAGCTAGTTCATCGAATTGGAATGCGCCGTCTCAAAGATCTTAATTAATGTTTCAATGAGGGGGAGTTAAATGCGCGCTGTACTCTTTTTCCCTTAACCATGGTTTTCTCCCACATTGGGTTTTTCCTGGTAAGGTTTTTAATGAGGCAGCTTCATCCTATGCGCATTATGAAATAATGTACTCTTTTTCCCTCACAAGGGTTTTTCCCACAGGGTTTTTCCTTGTAAGGTTTTAATGAGGCATTGTTTCATGCAATGGACATCCAAGGGGGAGTGTTATGCAATACTTAGTTTATGGATGTCCATTGGTCTCCCTAGATATTATTTGATTCTCAATTAATCTAGAATGATCTTGTAGTAATAACCTATGTCTCTTAGTGTTCCTAGTTAATAATGATGTAACCCCCATTCTCATTTAGGTGCTAGGCCTTTGAGTTGCCTTATGAATGTGTATAAATACTTGTATCCACTTGGATGATGAAGATATAACAATAATCATCTTCTCCAATATTTTCTCCATATAATACTAGTTATATAACATTAAGTACTCCATTTCCAATATACTTTAGTAATTAAATAGTAACGTAGCAAAGGAATTAAAGTTCAAAAATAATTGCAAATCGCAAATCGATATTGAATGGAATGCATGTAATTTACTAATTTTTATACAATTGAACATTAATTGGAGCAGGGGAGGCCAGGGGATACCAAGCCACTACCGACCCTTGATCCCGGGTGGATCATGTACTCTGTATATGCATCGAGTTAAATTTTGGCATATCACAAAGACAATTGAAAGGTAAAATAATTATCAATGTCGAACGTAAGTAATCAATTTCATCCGGTAATGTTGTGTTGTAAAAAAATTGAAAGTCATCTCTAGCTAATTTGGTGCAATACAATTTGCATTTATACATAAGTATTAATATCAAATCATATTAAAGGCTCGTATATATTAGCTGAATAAAGATGAATTGAACTGAACTTAATATAGATAAACTAAACTGAACTGAAATTAATAGAAATATATTAATTAAACTAAACTAAATTTAATAGAGATGAACTGAACTGAAATGAATTTAATCTGAAATAAACAAGCCCTCAGTTATAAAATCCTACTACATACATTTTAAAATACGATCGTAGTTATTATTATTATTATTATTATTATTATTAATTTATATCGTCCTAATTAATTGCAAAGTACGTTTCAAAAAAAAATTGCAAAGTAAATAAAGAACAGAGTGAAGAAAGCTTACAGTAGTGATAGACACAGCTAGTAGTAGCAGAAAAGATGGATTGTAATAACTCATGTTGATTGAAATTAATTAATGTAAAAAGGCCACTAATACAGTGGAGTAGTAACCCACTATTTATAGTGGTGTATGTGAGTTTGTGTCTTTCATCCATCACACTTTGTAGGCATCAATGCATCACATAATATCATATGATACACGCATCCACTTGGCAACATTTGTGCTTTTTCTGGGAAATTGCATCATTTCCGCATGTAAAAGTTGACAACCGCACACCACTACTCTAACTAGAAAGTTCTTTTTTTTTAAAAAAAAAATACATGTGTGGATATCAAAAAAAAAATTGTGCATGTCACTCCCCAGGAAATCATATTGGCACAATCGTACAACTAATTTTGATATTGACACAACTTCTATAAGCAAAAATATATATGTGAAAGGTATTAAAAGGAGTGTCTTTAACAAAATATTGTGTGCCAATATCAATTTCCATCACCCCCTTTTTCTGTCTATTTGTGATTTTGACTACGGGCCCCACACTTGTATACTCCCTCCATCCACAAATAAGTACTTCATTTTTCTTTTGTTATACGAAGTATGTTCTATATTAAAAGATACACTACTACTTTTTACTACTTTTGATATCATGACCCACCTATAAAATTTCACTTATACCCTTAACATAACATTAATTCTATTTTTATTACTTTTGATATTGTCGCTCATCTATAAATTCATACTTACTACTCCCTCCGTAACAACGATTTGACATAAAGTAGAGAGAAAAATGTCAAATCGTTGCCATTAATATGTTACGGAGGGAGTACTTTTGATATTATGACCCATATATACCAACTACAACCTTAAAAATCATCAAAATTCTCTATGTAGCATTTAAAAAGGGATAGATGGAGTAATAATTATGTGCCTAGCCGCCTATCACCCCTCGGTTTGAAGCTAGGTTTAGGTATTTTTGGTTGTTTCGTTTTTTGTTTCATTTATTTATTGTCACATGCATGTTGTATTAATTAAGCCATTAGGCATCTGGATTGATTGAGAAACTTAACAACCTACAATAATGTATTAATGTATACTAGCCTCGTATGCATTTTTTACGTGCGATAATATTTTAAATTTAACTTTTAATTTGTCAAACCAAAAAAAAAGAACGTTATTTGTTAGAAAAGTTAAAATATTTTCAAATTCACACTGATTCACATAATTATAACAGAATTCTCACTTTTTATCAGGTCATCCCACAATGATGAACAAAAGAAAAAATTAATTTACTATATTCTATTTGCTAACAAAAGAAATAATAATAATAATAATAATAATAATAATAATAATAATAATAATAATAATAATAATATTAGTAGTAGTAGTAGTATTAATAATCACCGCCGAAAATTTTGACCAAACCGTCACCGAAAAAGTCGACCGAATAATCACCGCCGGAAAAGTCATTCCGAAAACCTTCGCCGAAAAACCCGGACTGAAAATCGTCGCTGGAAAAGTTGGCCAAATGATCATCGTCGGAAAAGTCAGTCCGAAAACCGTCGCCGAAAAACTCGGCCTGAAAATCGTCGCCGGAAAAGTCGGCCGAATAATCACCGCCGGAAAATTCAGTCCGAAAACCGTCGTCGGAAAAGTCATCCCGAAAACCGTCGCCGAAAAACTTGGCCTGAAAATCGTCGCCGGAAAAGTTGGCCGAATAATCACCGCCGAAAAAATCAGTCTGAAAATCGTTGTCGAAAAAGTCGTCCCGAAAATCATCGCCGAAAAACTCGGCTTGAAAATCGTCGGCCGACAAGTCAGCCGGATAATCACCGCCGAAAAAGTCAGTCCGAAAACGGCCGTCAGAAAAGTCGGCCCGAAAACCATCGCCGGAAAACTCGTTCGAAAACCATCGTCGGAAAATGTCGAGCGGAAAAACGATGCTCGAAATTATTATTATTATTATTATTATTAATAATAATAATAATAATAATAATAATAATAATAATAATAATAATAATAATAATTAAAAATAATAATAATAAAGAGTAATAATGTCTGATCTGATATGATCTAATTTGATCTGATCTGATCTGATCTGATCTGATCTGATCTGATCTGATCTGATCTGTTCTGATCTGATCTGATTACTATAGCTTTTAAGTCCAAAAGAATAGGGCCTAAGTGGTATTTGATTCTTGTGCAAATATGAGATTAGGAGGAAAAAAAGCAAAAAATGAAATGTGTGAAAATATTGGAAAATTGTACTCATTTTATAGAGAAAATTTTTTTATGACCATTGGTGTTTTTTGTTTCGAAAAATATGTTACCGTTTACAAATTATGGTCGTTTTTCATTTTTTAAACATATAAAAAACCCAACCAATCAATTATTGACAAGTGGCATCAATTTCTAGCAAAAAATGCCCAATATTACCGCTGCCTGCTTTCCACGGATGACACGCACACTTCTTTTCAGTTTTTTTTTCCTCTACGCTCGTAGACCGCGGAAAGTTTTCCTTTCCATAGAAAGAAATACCCACAAACTTTTGCTAACATGATACTTTTACTTATTTTTACATTGTTCACGATTAAGATAAGTACTCCTCATGAATGTTGATCCTCCTAGAAGGCCTTTATCAGAATATAGTGTGTCAATATCAAATCCCATCACTTCTCTTTTCCAGCCTATTTGTGCTTTTGACTAGTGTAGCATATGGGGCTCAACACTCCCCTCACTAGTGAGTGTCTTTAGAATTCAGAGCTAACTGAAAAGATAATCAGAAATAATCCTCTTAGGGGCTGGACATCCTATATATCGAGGCAAACCCTTTCCACAACCTGGGCTCTGATACCATATTTAATTTGATTTGAATATTAGAATCCTAGACTTATAAGATAGTTCAATCTCTCCTCATCTTCCGATGTGGGACACTCACTAGTGTAGCATATGGCCGATATGGGGCTCAACATACATTACTACTTTTTACTACTTTTGATATCATGACTCGCCTATAAAATTACACTTATACCCTCAACTTAGAAGTCATAGGAGGTTCCATCCTAAAACCAATTGGTAATTGGAGGAGTAACTCCTAGACTTATAAGCTAATTCAGTCTCTCTTCATCTTCCGATGTATGACACTCACTAGTGTAGCATATGGGGCGTAACATACGTTACTACTTTTTACTACTTTTGATATCATGACTCACCTATAAAATTACACTTATACCCTCAACATAACATTAATTCTACTTTTATTATTTTTGATATTGTGGTCCACCTATAAATTCATACTTACTACTTTTGCTATTATCACACACATAGCAACTACAACTTTAAAATCATTAAATTTTTCTATGTAGTACTCCGTATTTCATAAGGGATAGATGGACTAATAATTATGTGCCTAGCTGCCTACCACCCCTCGGTTTGAAGCTAGGTTTAGGTATTTTTGGTTGTTTCCTTTTTTATTTCATTTATTTATTGTCACATGCATGTTGTATTAATTAAGCCATTATGCATTTGGATTGATTGAGATACTTAACAACCTATAATAATGTATTAATGTATACTAGCCCCATATGCATGTTTTACGTGCGATGATATTTTAAATTTAACTTTTAATTTGTCAAACAAACAAAAAAAAAACGTTATTTGTTAGAAATGTTAAAATATTTTCAAATTCACACTAATTCACATAATCATAACAGAATTTTCACATTAAATCAAGTCATCCCACAATGATGAACAAAAGAAAAGATTCATTTACTATATTCTATTTGCTATCAAATTTCTACGATAATTGAAAGGTAAAATTTTTATGTCACATTATATATATATATATATATATATATATATATAGTTGTTATTGAGTAGTAAAACAAACAACAAACAAATATGGTTGGAACCTGAGATCTCATTTATTTTGTGATATTCTAAAAATAAGAAAAAAAATATCCGAATTGAATTTCTTTCATACCAAAAAATCCATTGAAGAAAACGTTAATCAATATTTTCCCATTACCAAATTTCCACTATAATTAAAAGGTAAATTTTTTATGTAAAAACTATATGAATATGGTTATCTATTTGTAGAGAATTAAAAAAATATGAATTTACATATTTTTATTTTGTATTTTTGAACTATGTAATTTGTATTATTTTTATTTAAAAGAATAAAAAAAATTGTACGAACTTTCCTTAATATGTAGCTTATGTTTTAAAAATTCTAAGGGATATTGTAGACATTTCCAAGGAACACCATAGCCCTCCTTAGCTTATATAATAGAGATATATGTATGTTATTAAACTCTTTGTCTTTTCACAATAATAGAATCTTAAGAGAGATAAACAATTAAAATAGTAAATATTCTCACGATTTCATTAACATAAGAGAAAAAAGAAAGAAAAGATGAGACAAAATAATTAATGTAGACATGTAGTGGTTTGAAGAGGGATGTGATGAGAGGAAAGGGGGATTTAGGGTTTGAAGCTAGGTTTTGGTATTTTGGTGGTTTTTTTTTTGGTTTATTTATTTCTTTTTTTCCTATTGAATTTTTTTTTACTCCCAAAATTTATGCGAGGGTTGCTAATAGAGCCCAATAGAATTAAAATGCACTATTTATTTGGCTACATTTTAAAGTGTCGGATAAAGTATCGGAATTATAAGGAAAATGAAATCTAATACCGACAGATTCATAAGTGTCGGAATAAATATGTCTATAATGTAAGCAATTTTTAGTAGTATAGTGATTGAAACTTGAAATGATATATGGAAAATGAAAATTAAAGGTAATAAATATTGACATCACATTTTTTTACTTATATTGAGAAAAATTAATGGAAAATTATGTAAATAAAAGTAGAGAGATTCTAAATACGAAGAACATTGAGCTAGGGAATTTCAATTCGAAAAATAGGAAGAACAAAAGGGAACGGAGGGAGTAACAGTTTCCTTTATACTTCAAAGTTCAAATTTAGTGTAAAACAAAATAAAGTAAAAATTCATCTTAAATGTATAATTATGTATCATGGTATATCCATAATAGCAGAGCACATTGATGATATGATAAGAAAAAATTCAAACATCAAAGATCCACAAAAATCAAGCAACAAAAATCAAACATCAAAGATCCACAAAAACAAGATCAATTGACAAATACGTATTCGAACATCTGCGTATTCAAATTCAACTAATTGTATTCAAATACCTAAATCAACATCTGCATATTCGAACTCAACTACTTGCATTTGAACATCAAAATTGAAGATCGAACATCAACTATTTGCAATCGAAACCTAAATCGAAGATCAACATCAAAATAAAAATCCAATTGAGTGAAAAGATGATGAGTGACAACGAAAACAAGACGAAGAAGATGATGTTACATGATGAAGAAGATGATGTTACATGATGAATAAGATTACTAATGATTTCTTTTACACAACAACGAGAAACCTTAGATAGCAACGAGAGATAAAACTCAAAACATCAATGGAGGAAACATAGAAACATATTGATTTCTTTTATGCAGCAAGACGATTGTTGGAGATGTAGACAATAGCGATGAAGAACGCTCAAAACATCAAAGGAGGGAAGAGAGAGAAATAACGATTTTAATAAATAAAAAAGGTTTTTTTTATAAGAGGAGAGAGAAAAGTGTGCCATTAGATGAGGGGTTTTGTTTTAATTCAAATCAACGGTGTAGAGAAAAGCAAGTTTAATCAACGGTTTAGGTTTTAGTTTTTAGTTTTCAGCCAAGTAGTTGGTTTTCACGAGATCCTATTTCTATATAAAATTTAGAACATTACTCCTAGCTAGAACATAAACTTTAGAATTTAGCTTAACCAATTATTTAGAAAAAGGGTTTAAATTTTACAAACCTATCTTATACAATTTAAAACATAGCTAAAAACAAGGAATCAATAATAGGAAAAAAAACGTGATGCTCTATTTATCATTTTTTTTAAAAAAAAAATCATTCTCACCTAAACCACCCTTTCTCACATGATCCTAATCCTATATATATATATATATATATATATATATATATATATATATATATATATAGGAATAGGATCGTGTGAGAAAGGGTGTTTTAGGTGAGAAAGGTTTTTATGTGAGAAAACATCTGCACCGCTAACAATTTTAGATCGATGTTTGATCTTTATTTTTTTAGTAAGGGAAAATTGGTAATTTAATTTGATTATTGTATTTCTTTTTTTTTGATAAATATTATATTTCTAATTGTTGGTTTAAAAAAAATCTGTTTTTTTTTTTAAAAAAAAAATTGTTATGCTTTTTTTTAAAAATCATATATTTATTTTTTTTAAAAAAATCTGCTTATTTATTTTTTTTATAACAAAACCTTTTTTAAAAAAAATTGTTAAGTTTTTTTCCTGATTTTTTTTAAAAACAAATCTATTTTTTAATATATAAATTATAGTTTTTTAATCTAAAATTTTACTTCATTTTTTTATGTCCGAAAGTACATCTTAATATGTTCAATTTTATGAGTCATGTTCTTAAATTTTTACGCCATGTTCATAATTTTATAAACTTTGTTCTAATTTTTATACACCATGTTCTAAATTTAAAAAAACCATGTTACAAAGTCATCATATTCTAATGTGTATGTGTGCTTAAAATATTAAAAATATTAAAAAACCATATTTTAAAGTAGTTTATTGTTTGTTTTATTTTTAGTAGATGAAATATTAAAAATTTATACATCATATTCTAAATTTTATAAGATATTTTCAAAACTCTATACAATAAGTATGAAAATGAATAAACTTATTTTTTAAAAAATAAATAAAATGATACAATTATAATACAATTATTGACCTTTTATACAAAAAAAATATAATAAAATAAATGCCTGAACAATTGAATATTAATTCAAAATATTCTTAATATTTTGTATTGAGGTTGATCTATGGAACCCGTAAAAAATAAAAAAAAATACAAAATAACTTATTTAATGTTTAAAATTTCATTAACCATATTCTAAATTTTATATGATATGTTCTAAATTTTATATGACATGTTCTAAATTCTATATGACTAATTGACTATATGAGAGGATAACGGTATACCACATTCTAAATTTTAGTTGTTTTTTTTTATAAAACATAAATTTAAGTATTTTTTTTTTGATAAAACATTTTTTTTATTTATCCCCTAACAAAAAGGGGTTATTAGTTATGTAAGTATTTTTTAATTTTAAAAAAAGTAGTCCATTAAATCCTAACCATTAGATCTCACTGAATCGACGCTCTGGATATATTCTCACATAAACAACATTTCTCACTTAAGGAGGCTTTCTCACATGATCCTGATCATATATATATATATATATATATATATATATATAATATATATATATATATATATATATATATATAGTGTTTTGACCTGTATAAAGTTGACCAATTTTAGTTGAATACTATTAAATATTTTTAAATCATATATGACTTCGATAATGTGCGTATTTTTGCACAATTGAGTTTCTATAACATATTTCGTAATTGATATTGATTTTTTTTCTCATTGATTTTTCTGTAGGATTTTGCGGAAATAGATAGGGATGAATATGCAAACTTAGAAGAGCATGATTTGAATCAACACCAAAATGCCTCTTCTTCTCAAACAACCAAAAGAAAAGGTAGAGGTCCAACAAAATCTGTTAAGGCATCTGTTAAGCAGTGGTGTGGTCAATAATCACCGGTTCAAAATCGTGAGCTTGAATGGTGTCTAGCTCATCAAAGGCGTTCAGAAGACGAAAAATGGGAAGTGAATCCAAACAAATCAAAACCACTCGAATTGTCGACCGAGTAGTAAGTTGTTTTATATAAACAAGAATGTTCTTCTTTGTATTACATTTATGTATTTCATTTTCCTTTTATTTGATTCGAAGTTCAAATTTATGAATTAATTAATATTTAAATGGTTGATATTGTAGATGGAACACATTGAAATATGGTCCAAGGAAAAGGAGGAAGGGGGAACACCCTCCCAGAGAGGTGTTGAAGCTTTGAATAAAGCTATGGGCAAAAAGGATCATCGAGGATATGTGAAAGGTTTTGGGAGGTATGATGTTGGTGTTGGCCATAAAAAAGCATTTGGGAAATTAGCTGGAAAAAGTAAAAGATTTACCCCAAGTTACGTGGAGGTAGAAGCACTCAGATCTTCCCTAACCGAAGAATTGTACTTAAAACAAGCAAGGATGGAAAAGGAATTTGAAAAAAAGTTTCAACAATGGTTGCAAGAACGAGTGGCTATGGAAGTTCAACTTGTCTAGCCTCATTGTCTCCATTGAATATGATTATTGGAAGTAGCTTGAGTTTTTCCACTCCATCACAAGAACCACCTAATTGTAAAGGTTAGTTTTTTTTTTTTTTTTTAAAAAAAAAAAAGAATAAACAAAAATTCGCTAGTGTGTTATCTTATTTGTTAGTTAGTACGTTCTTTTTTTAAAGAGCTAAGTAGTACGTTCTTACAAACTATTTTTTTTATAATATGAGATTACAAACTGTCGTCTAGCTATGCATGATGAGGAAAACAAGGTTAAACTTGTAATTATTGATGAAGGTCAGGTGCACCCTAATTTGGGACCACATGTGCACAATTCATCAATTTTGGCGGGTCATTACCGGGTGAGTGTTGACTCACCTTATGAAGAACATTAGTTTGTGCCTATTCCCGTCCCAGATGGTGATAATGTAACAACAGTGGTTGCAACCAAAGTCTATTTTTTGTAGTGGCCTACGTCATTGGTTTTGCTTGCGGATAAGGTGATGAGTAGATAATTTCATAGTATATATATGTGATGTTGCGTAAAATTAAACATGCCTAAACTTGAGTGATTGTGTCTTGTTCCATTAAATAACATATACCATTGTTGAAAATGAAGCTTCAATGGTCGCAAAACAAAGAACGAGTAGTGTCTAGTTGCGACATTAGGATTGAGGAGCCCGATGCGAGCTATGATAAGATAAATATTGATGGAGGTAATATTGCAAACCTCGGTGAAAATTGTGAGTTATTACATATTTTGATGACTGACGAAAAGCATGATGTTATAAAAGTTGTATTGAAGGCGCCATTGTTCTATTTTGAAGAAGACAAAGATGTTTGAGTCACATCTACTAATATCTATGAATTTTTAAGAGGTGCATGTGTAAATGTCGCTTTGATCCATGTTTATATTCTGTAAGTATTGTTAAACTTTACTTTGATATTAATGATTCCGCCTATTATATTGAAAAAACTCATTTTTATGTTGTCTTTACCATTAGTAGCATGTTTTCTTTGATGAATTACAGATTCCTTGTTGAACATGCATGTCATTCCCGCATCCGAAGGGGAATATATATATCCTTTTTTTGCCCTCAAAGGATTTCAGGAGTTGAATGCAAGAGAGTTTTCACAGAAGTTACATCGTAGGTGAAACTTGCATTTTGCATTGAAGTACAAAAGAAAGAGTCCCAAAGCAAATTTGTCTTAGCACCATACAATGAAGAGTATGTACTCATTCGATATATGAGATCTTTACTGCTACTACATTTATGATTTTTACTGCATATTTGCCTTTATGGATTAATATCATGTCTTTATTTTTGTAGCAACCCTCTAACTCCACCGACTACAAAAAAGTCAATTAAGCTGTAAAAATGTTTTTTTTTTATAGTAAGTGAACAATTCATTGCATATATTTTATTAAAATTGATCATCATAGATAATATGTTGCCTCACACTTGTGAATTGCATTTTTCAGTGCCTACAAGTCATATACGGCGAAGCTCAAAGGTTCTACGCTGGAAAACAGTTCAAAAAATATTGTTTTCAAACAAATTGAGGTATTTACTTTCAATAATCACACTTTGTATTTGTTTAATTTTATAACTCTTTATAATTACATTTTTCTTATTATATATATTAGTGCGCCCGGCAAACTGGTGGAACAGTGTGGCTATTACATCATGAGATATAAGTTTGAGATACTTACTTAGTATAGAAGCTGCAACACTTATTTGAAAAAGGTAACATGACCTTTTTGCCTTATTTTTGTTCCAAACTGTCCTATTTTTGCCCAAAAACATGCGCATACTTCATTTAGTGCTTAAATGAATGATAATGAGAATGCATAAACCTTAAAATAATTAATTGGTTGATTGGTAGGAAGATGGGCACGAAAACACTCAAAACTAGCCCAAAATGAACCATTTGCCTTGTTTTTGTTCAAAAACGTCCTATTTTTCCCAAAATCATGCAAATACGTCATGTTATGCTTAAGTGAATGTTATAGGACTTGTTCAAACCTTGAAAACTTGATATAGGTTGGTTGATGCTAAGATGGGAACGAAAACAATCAAAACTAGCCAAAAATGACTCATTTGCCTTGTTTTTGTTCCAAAACATGCTATTTTTGCCCAAAATCATGCAAATAAGTAATTTAATGCTTAAATAAATTATATAGAACATGTATAAATCTTAAAAACAATAAATTGATTGATTGGTAGATAGGTAGGAAGATGGGCATGAAAACACCCAAAACTAACCAAAAATGATCTTTTTGCCTTGTTTTTGTACCAAACCATCCTCTTTTTGCCCAAATTCATGCAATGCAAATAAGTTATTTAATGCTTAAGTGAATGATATAGAGCATTTATAAACCTTAAAAATAATAAATTGGTTGATTGGTAGAAAGATGGGCATGAAAATGGCCAAAACTAGACAAAAATGACCTTTTTGTCTTATTTTTGTTCCAAACCATCCTATTTTTGTCCAAACTCATGTGCATAAGTCATTTAACGCTTAAATAAATGATATAGAACATGTATAAGACTTAAAAACAATAAATATGTTGATTGGTAGGAAGATGATCATGAAAACGCCCAAAACTAGTCAAAATGACCCTGACCCATTTGCATTGTTTTTATTCCAAAACGTCCTATTTTTGCACGAACTCATTCGCATAACTTTTTAATGCTTAAATGAATGATATAGAATGTGATTATTTCCAATAATATTTGGATCATTTTTTTTTATCAACATGCAATTATTGTAATATATAATGATTTTCGTAATTATTTGTTTTTTTTATCTATCATGCAATTATTGCACTGAGAAAATCGACGAAGTTCAAGAACAATGGGCTGATTTTTTTATAAATAATTTTTTAGTGAGTTAATGTAGAGGTTTTTTTATGTTGATTTTGGAAGTATATTACATAACACTAGCACGTACTACAAGTATATATAGGGTTTGGATGATATTGAATTGCTAGCTACCTATATACATTTTAGTTATGAATGAAGTTATTGATGGCTAGGTCATTAGTTATTATGATCGATTTTTTGCTTCATAGCATAAATTATTATTATTATTATTATTAAATAATATACTTCCTCCGTTTTTTAATTCTTGCAACAAATGAATTTTTTATCTCTCACAAATAATACCCATTTGTTGCAAGAATTCAAAAACAGAGGAAGTATATTATTTTATTTTTTAAAAAATAACACTATTGTAACGGGTTTTGCTACTCAAAGCTGTTACAAAATATAGTTATTTTTTTTAATAAAATCCTTTATTGTAACGGGCCTAGAAGGATCTAGTGACAACAAATATTAGATATTGTAATTTATTGTAACTAACATAGGCCCGTTACAAAAAATATTAGATATCAGGGCCAATTGTAACGGCCAATGCCCGTTACAAAAGGCTCTTTTTACCCGTTACAATTAGTGTTTTTTCCACTTGTGGTCGCTTTGAACTTTGGGATGTCCAAAGTGACGAACTTCTCGAGGAGAGTTGCTCCCGAAGAAGATGCAACATAGTCATATTGAAAGTGTGTTTCAGGACGAGTAATTCGTGTGACTATGTTTTCGAGCTGTCTAAACATTTCAGGACTAGTGAATGCTTTTCCTCGTCTAACTCGGTTTCGAGTTGAACGAGGCATGCGGTAATATCCGCGACTAATTGATGTCGATGTTGCTCATGTCTAAACTTGTTGAGTTACTAGAAGGACTATAACTAATATCAGCTGGCATACAACATTATAAACATTGTGAAGAACATTATATATGTTGCAAGACCGTAGGACACCATTCAATTTTTGGGCCCGTATCTCCAAATCCATTAAACTTTTTAACCATTCCATGTTTTGCACCATCAAATATCCTCCATCAAGTTAATTATTTTTCTATTATTGTAAAATAACTAATGTTTTCTTCTCCGTCCCGTCCCGTCCTAAAATCATAAAATGTCCAACACAAGTAAACAATCAAGTAAAGTAGCTGTACAACTAACTAGCTAATCCCATTTATTTTGTGGACTAGTAAAAGAACATCAATTCAACCACCATTATTCTAGATAGTATTCTAGTCTATCTAGTTGTAGGATTAAGCTAAAAGATTGGAGTATCAATTCAAGCAGCCAAACTCTTGGAAACAATCTCAAAAACATTATCAGATATTCCCTTTGTAGACATGATCATTTCCAGCTGTACCTGATATATTTCAAAATGCAACAAACATATAAGCAGATAAGAATGCATTATCCCATAATAGCATATAATCCATATATAATTCATTGAGCAAGTTTTTATTTGCAGAGGAAGACTTGATTGCAAGCATTTACCTTTGCAAGCTTCTGACGGGTTTCATCATAACGTCTCCATCCACAGAAAGCCGACACTATCCTTGAAGTCACCTGAATGCAACAACCACAATTACATACATCCATACAACATTATTGAAATTTGAAAAGGTTAACAATATAATGCCCTGACTGTGTACTAAGGGTGTGTTTGGTTGGGGGTAATAATCAAACAAAGGGAATGGGAATCAACTGCCTGCCCGCATTCCCTTTGATTGCAATAAGAAAAACAAAACAAAACAAAACAAAACAAACCGAACCGAACCTGAGGGTTTGTTTTGTCTAGCTGGACGACCAAGTCTCCCAAGAATTTGTATCCTGATCCATCTTTAGCATGAAAGTTAACAGGGGAGTCGCAAAAACCACCAATCAAAGAGTAGACCTTGTTTGGATTGCCAAGGTCAAATGCTGGGTGGTCAAGTAGCTTCTTAACATTCCTCACATTCCCAGGAATGTCTGAATTTGCTTGGAGTCCAAACCATTTGTTCACAACCTTTTCAAACAAACAAACGAACAAACCAAAGGTGAGGAACAAGCAGAGAGATACTCGAGATGAGAAGAGAAGAGAAGAAAAGGAACTTAATTACCAAATAGTCATGGTGCCACTTGTTATAAAAGTCAGCCAAAACTTGGTCGCGATGTTTACCAGGGTTCTGGGTTATGGCTATTAGAGCTCCAAATTGATCTGTCATGTTCCTTGCACTCTTGTATTCATTCAGTGCAAGCTCCGTGCATTCTTGGTCTTCAAGTGACGCAACATATGCTGCATCCCATAATCTCCAATTATTATTATTATTATTATATACATACAAACATCAAGTTATAATAAAATTACAAACGAAACGAAACGAACCAAGTGAAATGTTTTTTAGTGCCCGTCTAGCCATATTAAAGTGGTTAAATTCATATTGCTCAGAGCTCTTGTTTTCTTCGACCTGAAATCCAATCCAATCCAATATTTAATTAAAAAAATAAATAACTAATTTTATATGAAAATGGTGCATTTTATAAATAACTAAACTAAACTAAAGGATGTAGTTAGAATGACATACTGTGCGGAGGAAGTGAGTTCTGAGCTGCAAAGCAAGCTCCTTCATGATGAAAGTTCGGACTGCATGAACAGCATCAGGGTCTGCAACTTCCATCATATCCATGATCTCCGCCACACCAGGGAGAGTCATAGCCTTTGCGATGAATTCCTATATCACGAGGGATTGATAAACCAGACACGGGTTTAATTAGGTGTATAACGAACAAACAAACAGGTCTTACTTTATCCAAACTATTGTCGCAGAGAATGCTTTTGATCCCTTCAACAAATTTAGCATTTAAAACTAGAGGCTTGTTTTGTTGGAAATCTGCAACTAAGCTCAGCATCAACTTTCTGGCCAGAATCTGTCCGGCCTCCCAACTGCACCATACATACATAATGTGGGGGTAGTACATTAAAACTGAAAATTTATGACAAGTAGTACTATACATAAAAAAAAAAGATAATGTATATAAGTACCGGTTGAATTCATCAGAATCATGGGCTAGGAGGAAAAAGAAATCATTATCAGAAAGATCAGATTCGAGACGAACAGGTGCACTGAAGCCCCTTAACAAAGAAGGAACTGGTTGCTCAGATACATCAGAGAACACAAATTCTTCTTCCTTTTTTGTTACACTAAGAACAGCTGTGTGGACAGCTTCACCACCAACACCAAGTATCTCCAGTTTCCCATCATGCCAAACCAATGAAAGGGGCATGTCCTTGCCATCAGAATCTAGTAAACCCATTGCAACTGGAATGAACATGGGCTCTTTGTCAGCCTGCCCAGGAGTTGGTGGCACCTTTTGGCTAATAATTTGGAGATAAACATTAGTAGTAGAATGATCACCAAAGCAAAGCAATAGTTGTAAGTAGACCTGGTTATTGAGCGGGTCGGATCAGGGCTAGGGTCGACTAAAAAGGGATCAATAGCGGGTTGGGCCAAAGCAGGTTACGGGTCATTAGTGCTCGGGCCATTAAAATATTAATTATAAATATAATTTAAGGTAGCCAATAGTTAAAACAAATTAGAGGTGATCCTGGGCCGGGCCGGGCCGATGCAAAAAAATCAAGCCCACAAAGGGGGCCGATGCAAAAAAGTAACCAAAAAGGATAATTTTAAATGTCCCAGGCCCACGCGAAAAAATAAAAAATCAGGCTGGGCCGGGCCCATGTTCGGGCCTAATTTTCATGTCCAAAGTCCGCAAAAAAACCGGACCGGGTCACTTTTGATCAGCTCTAAAAACAAATGTATACGAATGATCTCCAAAGCAAAGCAAAGCAATAGTTGTAAGTAGACCTGGTTATAGGGCGGGTCAGGCCTATGCGGGTCACGGGTCATTAGCGGGTCGTTAGCGGTCGAGCCATAAAATATTAAATAAAAATAAATTTTAAGGTAGCCAATAGTTAAAACAAATCCATATGAATATATTAATGTAATTATTTTTGTCAAAACTTTTTTTTTTTTGAAAAATTTATTAGGCTATTATTTTTGGCACTAGTCGATAAGGTTTTGTCCATTGAAGGCCCTGTCCAGTAAATACCCTATAACCTTGACCCTAACCGCAGGCCATTGGACTACCCTGTACAATAACCAGGTCTAGTTGTAAAACTTGTAAAGAGAAAAACAAAGAAATTAAAAGGAATATCTATGCGGCGAGTGGTATACCTAAATTTCAACGCAAATGTGTGCTTCTCAGCATCATACGATGAAGTGACTTTCACAACTGGTGTGCCAGCTTGTGTGTACCTTTTGCAATTGATAAAAGCTTTTGGTCATAAATACTTTTAACCATCACAAAATATTAACCGAAACGATGTGACATATTTTCTTTCTACTCTATGTCAAATCGTTGCAATTAATATGTTACGGAAGGAGTATGTTGCAGCAGATACATACAACACAATTATCTAGAAATAAAAAAAAAAAAAAAAACGCACCAAAGCAAGAAATTTGCAAAATCTGCATTATTTGCATCCTTCATGGCAGCATAAAAATCTTGACAAGTTACGGCTTGTCCATCATGCCTCTCAATAAATAAATCCATACCCTAAGATTGATTGAATGCAAGTTAAAATTAAGAGAGACATAAATCATATCAATGATGTGTTTTTTATAGCTTGATTAATTGTTTTTACCTTTCGAAAACCGTGGGTGCCCAGTAAAGTTTTATACATCCGGACTACTTCTGCTCCCTGTTGGATCAAAGGCAGGACAAAGAATACAATTTTATATAGTCAAAATTTTACCAGGTTTTCTTCAACTTTGTTTTAACAAAATTTTATCAAAATGAAAATGTTTGCACCTTCTCATAGACCTGCAATGTTCAAATAATAAGATTAATAATAATAATAATAATAAAAAAACTAAAAGGCTTAATAAATTCTCTAAACTAGAAAAACATCAAATGAGAAACTATTGAAAAAAAAAAGAAGAAGAAGAAGAAAAGAGTAGTTATATGCAAAGCCATACCGTGACTACAGTTTCCATGAATCCGAAATTACCAGAATAGATTCCATCCAATACAAGGACAAGGTCACATAAAAAGCTAATCATCAGCGAAACAATTTACAAGAACAGTCATTTGCTATAATTATAATAAAAAATAAAAAACCAGCAATATTACAGAAAAATTACCTGTGCACATGGTTTCTATCTGCAAAGAAGGCAAAAGGAAAATTCATTAGCTCAACAGAAATTATTATCAGAATAAAGGGAGTCAAAGTGAAATTAACACATTACCTTAATGTAAGAATTTGGTTGCACAGGGTGAGCCATAGGGCCTGAATCCTGAGAAATGAAAGATAAACCACTTCATATATATGGTGAAATGTTCATCCACAATCATATCGAATCAATCAATCATATCTTTGTTTGTTAGATAAAAAGGTAAGGTAACCTCAGCAAATTGATAATTCCGGAGCATTGAGACGTCAGCAATCCGCTTCACAGTACGGCTTCCCATGTCAGATGAAAATTCCTAAATGAAGATATACATTTTTATAAGTGCAACAGAAACAAAGAGGAAATCAATCAGCTCTCCAAGCTACAATCTATTAAAGGACCATCTCAACCAAAAGCTTAAGCTGATAGTTGAGGCCCACTCTATTACAAACACTGTTTGTTTATGATCCACCAAAGAAAGACATACCTGATCACGAAAGACGGTTAGTCCTTCATTTAGACTGAGCTGAAACCAGTCCCGGCATGTTACTCTGCATCAAAATATTTTTATCAGAGTTTTGATACAAGTGCAAACAGCTAATTAAACAGCTCAAAAGCACTAAAATCTATTACCTATTACCAGTCCAGTTGTGGAAGTACTGAGAGAGTTGAGACAACAATAATTAACACAAAAGAACCATAAAATTAGTTCAAGCTCGCTAAACTCCAAAAAAGAGCAATTTAATTTAACTACTCAAAAAGTTTAGTGGAAGAGCAAGAACACCTCATGACCAATAACGCGTAGAATAGAAGCATAATCTGCATCAGTGGCAGTTTCTGGAGATGCCAAAAGCAGCTGAGAATTGAAAATCTGCCAAGAAAAAAGCTTATTCATCAGTTTCCACTAATTAAAATTAGCACTGGAAGGAACTATAAGGACAAATTCTCCAGAATCATACATACATTCAAACTTTTGTTCTCCATGGCTCCCCTACAAAAAACAAAAAAAACAGCGAGATTATATGAGTGTCTTATTCCAAACTAATAAAAGAACAAAAAAAACCAAGAGAATCGAAAGAACAAATCTTACATATTGAAGTCTGGAACAGCAACAACATTATACAGGTCCAAGTCATACTCCAAACCGAAAACCTGTACAGATATAATAATAAAAGATGTCAAAAATGATCGAATTGGCGATCGAATAGTAGATCAGAACAGAACAGAACAGAACAGACATCCTCATCCCACTTCATGGCTGCCTTAAAAGAATGAATGGCATGTGTGGTCTTTGGCAAGTCCCCTGAGGGAGTGTAGATCCTGAGAGTGACCTTTCGGCCAGAACGAGTAACAAATGTGTCGTCTTCTCTACTTTCTAACTGCCCGGCAACTAAGGCAAACAGATATGATGGTTTTTTGAATGGGTCTTCCCAAACAGCAAAATGCCTGCCTCCCTGCCATGTATGTCACAATTATTATTAGTAATAAGTCCACAGAATACATCAATCAATCAATCAATCAATGCGTAAATTTTTTAAAGCAAGCACACCTCAATGTCCCCTTGGCCGATGAGATTTCCGTTAGAAAGTAACACAGGATACTTGGTTTTATCAGCTTCCACACGAACGGTGTATTTTGCCATTACATCAGGACGATCCTGTATGTCAACACCAACAAGGATGTAGTGCTTTCAATATATATGAATAGCAAGCATTATATACTTCAAATCACAATATTCAAAAATTGACAGACCTGAAAGAAAGTTATTTTCCGGAAACCCTCTGCTTCGCACTGAGTTGAGAAAATTCCAGAAGATTTGTATAAACCCTGCAACATCAACAACAACAACAAAAAATGGCTACTTAGTGATATCATGTATCACAAACCATTAACACTAAAGAGAGCAATTTTCATGATAAATCAATCATTCCTCACCTCCAACGACACGTTTTTTTGAGGGTATATCTCATTAACAATTTCTAATGTGAATTTACCAGTTGGTGGCGTTAGAAGTGTCAAATGGCAAGAATCGACATTAAAATCTCCCTCCTAAACAAACACAACACAAATGTACGTAAATGCATCTAAATCATATTACTTACATTGAAACAATCAGGAAAATTTTGAAAGCCTCGATATCCAAATGTGGCATTGAATGAAACCAAACAAGATGACCAAGTTATAAATAAAAAATGAATACATATAAAACATACATTTAGCTTTATTCCGTTAACATGGAAAGAGATAAGCTTCAAATCAATCCCGTCCAAGACTAGGGGAGAAGATCTAGAGGCTGATGAAGAGAAGAGAAGAGAAAATACACGAATTAAGCATAAAGTCATTAAGGTAGGCTAGCTCAAGCATACATTGATACATATATAGTATATAATGTAATATTAATGAATGATTGCTACACCTTCTTCATCAGCACGGAAGACAGAAATTTTTGAATGTACATGGGTCTTATCCTCATTCAAAACAAATTTCAATTCCACCTGATTCATTCAGCAAATAAGTGCGTTAACAGCAAGGAACTAACTAACTAACTAACTTACAGAAAAAATATTCACCATACAGTATAAAAAGATGCATACAGTATCGAAATAGTAATCAGGCTTCTTGTAGTCTTTTATAAAAATTTCTTTTGGAACATCCATCCCTTAGCTTGCTTGTTCTTGGGGGGTCAGTTACTTACAACTCAACAAATAACTGAATAAGTCTTCTGTTGACTTGCTCACTCCTCTGAAGTGTTTTACAACACAATATAAGAAAGAGAAAATACAGATCAGCTGTTAGTTGAATGTATTAGCTAGTCTAACTTGGTAATTGAAATGGTTGTTTTAACTTGTCATATTTAACTTCAATCTAAGTACTAGAGTCTAGAGGTGGGAAACGTGTGGTATCAAGTTTGTGTCAACCTGTTTAAATAAACAGGTTCAAGCCCCTCAACCCTAACCTACCCGTTTAATAAACGGGTCGTATCATGTCAACTCATTTATAATTTTATATAAACGTGTCAAAACCAATCCATTCGCCAAAACCCATTTATTTCGTGCTGAGTTTGGCGACTTGGCGGGTTGAGATTTTTTTTCGTGCTAAAATTTCAAATTGAGTGAAATTGTGTCATTGTGTTGACATGTTTACTTAATACGGGTTGAACTTCTTAACCCTAACATGGCATGTTTATTAAACGAGGCGTATTATGTGAACCCGTGTAATTAAATGGGTTAAAATCCTCGACCCAAACCCCGTTAATAACAGGTCAATTTTGTGTCGAGTTAACGGGTCATGTCAACTTTTTCCACCTCTAAATCTAACTAGCAATACAAAAACAAAAGGGCGATAAATCCACAAAAGAAACTCATAATATATATATATATATGTATATGTATATATATATATATATATATATATATATATGTATGTATGTATATATATATATATGTATGTATATATATATATATGTATAGAAACAGGATCATGTAAAAACCTTCTAAAAAGTTAAAAACCTAAAAACGAAATACACTGCCCATTGATTTTTGTCTAGCCCATCATGACCGTCGATTTAATTTTGCAAAAAATTAGAGGAAAAAAATCTTTTTTTTTAATTTACTCTTTTCACTTTTCACACTTGCCGAGGCAAAACTTTGAAGATTAATATCTTTAATTGTGTGTTTGATTGTTAAAATTATAAAAACTAGATATTAAAAACTACATGTTGAAACGAATCCAACGAGACCGCACATGACTATGTTTTATCTTATGTATAAATCAAAAACGATAGTACAATCAAAGTAGACTTTGTGAATAGTGACAAAGTCAAACTGAGTACACTTAAAAAAAGGAGGTAGTACAAACAAGGGGTACATGTTAATATTATAGGGGTACATGTTAATAATAAAGGGGTACATGCAATGACAGGGCACGTACAAAATCAAACATGAAAAACTGCACTTAAAAAAAATTAGAACTTTACAAAAAAATGCAAAAAAACATACTAAATTAAGGGGGTTCATGTTAATAATAAAGGGGTACATGCAAAGATACAAGGGTACATACAAAATCAAACATGAAAAACTGCACTTAAAAATAATTCGAACTTTCAAAAAAAAAAATGCATAGACACATACTAAAATAAGAGGTTACATGTTAATAATAAAGGGGTACATACAAAGATACAAGGGTACATATAAAATCAAACAAGAAGAATTGCTTGCACTTTAAAAAAAATTCGAACTTTATAAAAAAATGCACAAAAACATACTAAATTAAGGGGGTACATGCAAAGTTACAAGGGTACATACAAAATCAAACACGAATAACCACACTAAAAAAAATCGAACTTTATAAAAAAAATGCATAAAAACATATTAAATTAAGGGGGTGCATGTAAATAATAAAGGGGTACATGCAAAGATACAAGGGTACATACAAAATCAAATACGAAGAACTGCACTTTAAAAAAATCAAACTTTATTAAAAAATGCACAAAAACCTAAATTGTTGCTTGAAATTAGCGTGAAATCTGTGAAATTAATGTGAATGAACTGGGTCAATCAAGTAGTTTTTTATAAAAACCTGAGCACTTTGGATGGTTAGTATTTTTTTTACCCCAACATTAATCACAACCCTTGATCTACATCGAATGGTCATAACTAAAAGTTTTTAGTTTTCAACTTAACATAGGTTTTTAGCAGATCCTGACTCTATATGTATATATGTATATGTATATGTATATGAATATATATATATATATATATATAATTTAGAAAAAAATTATCAATTTAAATAAGTTTATACATTTTGAAAATTTTCTTCTATTAATAATTATAATGCACCTTAATAACTACTACCCCGTAACAAATTACTAGCAACAATTGGTTTTGCACGCATTTTGACGAGGCGATTTAAGGTTCTAAACAAAGGAATTATTCAAAATGGTTTTAATACAAACAAGAATGTGATTATAGATTGCTAATATTACAATTATTTTGACTAATTCTTTCGTTTACTCCCTTAAATCGCTTCCTCAAAATGCGTGCAAAACCAATTCGTTACGGAGGGAGTATAACAATGGTAATTTGTGAAAAATAGAATTCCATAAAAAAAATAATAAAAAAACTAGAATTTAATCAATGGCAAGGGGGAGGAGTAACCACCTGCCTGGGGACGAGGCCAACGGCACGGCGGTAACCAGGACAACGCAGGCTTGCACGGTGGTGGTGGTGGTGGTGCAAAGATCACAAACGAACAGAAAATAAAACAAAGAAAGAAAAGAAATACAAGGAGAAGAAAGAGAACCCACAGCGGTGGTGATGTGACGGCTGGGCCGCCGGAGGAGGAAGCTACTCCTGAATGACAGTGGTGGTGCAGTAGCGGCAGCAGGGAAGTCAGAAAAATGACGATGGAGTATTTTTTTTTCCTTTGAATGCTTCGTGAGAAAAGAGAGACAATAGAGGGGTTTTATTTTTCTTTTACTGATTTAGGTTTTTGGATTTGTTTTAAGGGTTGTATATAAAAAACTAAAAAAAAAAAAATAAACAACATTAATTCTGTATTTATTACGTTGATCAATGTATAATTTTTACATAAATTCAAAACTTATTTCCATATTTGATAATGTAATTAATGCTTATATGCAGCTCTTACCATTTTCTTTTGTTTTAACTCGTGCTCTTTTTATACTCGTTGTTTCGTGTTTTTTTCCTAACTTAATTGTAGCCCATATGACCTGTATAACTCATTTATAAGAAAATTTGGACGCATATGATGTGCCACATAAGCAAGTGTTTACTCTAGATGATTGGATTAAAGATAATTAATTTTTTAAATTTTTTTTTATAAAATCAATAAATCATAAAAAAATCTTATAAAGAAATTTCAAAAAGTATTAGAAATAATTTGTTTCCTAAATTGAGTCCATATTATTTCCACCCAACAAAATTCCCCCTTTCAAAAAAAAAATTGTTACATTTTTCTTTGCAAATTTGCCGATACACATTTTATATCATTTTTATCTTCAATTATAAAATTGTAAAAATTATAATATTTAAATATTAATATAGGTTAAGAGGTTGTTTGGTTTTGGGATTTCAAATAAAAGAAAGAGAATTAACAATCCAAATCTCCTTTGTTAGTACTAGAGTACTAAACCATTAAGTTTTTTTTTTTTGAATTTGAGTAGATTTGGTTCGTCATGGGTTGTTAATTCTTTTTAAATTGAAAAAGTAGGGAATTTTGGAGGGATTGAATGTGAGGCCTCCATTGGGGGTTTGAAGGTCTTTCATCAATTTAGTCTCTTAAAAAAATATTTAGTTTTATATCGATCAATAAATATGAAATGTTAATTTGTCTAATGTTTTATTATCATATTTTAAGCGTTGTTATCCATTAGTTTTATATCAATTAGTAAATATGAAATGTCATTTGCTTGTCACAATTTGTCTTTTAAAAAAATTGTTCCTTTCGTTGTTGGTGATTTTATTTTTTTAATTGGATATTTCATGCGCCCTCTGTTTTTTTATTAGATGTAACATATTGACTTTTGAAACTATTCATCCAACACACTTTGACTATTAATTACTATTTATATATAAAGTAAAATATAGGTAAGTGAGATCTTGTTTGAATCGTCTCGGTACATACTATTCAAATATTTTTTTTTTTATAATTTTTACAATTTTACAATTAAAAATATTGTTGGTCAAATTTGTGTCTTGACAAGTTTGTAAAGGCAATATGATACATCTATTAAAAAACCAGATGGGGTATAAGAAAGTAAGATATTTATAAGATGATAGGCTGTTTTATCATCGTATTTTAAACGATGTTATTTATTAGTTTTATATCGATTCGTAAATATAAAATGTCATTTGTACAATTTGTTTGTTTAAAAAATTGTTTCTTTCTTTGTTGGTGATTTTATTTTATTTTATTTTCATATTTTATATCAAAAATTAAGATATTTATATAAAATGGTAGGCACCGTGGGGGGTTATTCATGTTTTTTTTAGTTGAAGGGTGTAAGGAGAGGTTATGTTACGTTGAATCCAAAATTTTAATGATATTGAATGCTTAGGTTAAATAATTTATTTATTTAATGATCTGTATTTTTTTATTAGGTAGTTATGTTAATTAGGTAGTTTTTTTAATAATTTTTTTTAAAAAGGTAGATTAATGAGAGGTCTCCATTAGGGGTTTGGAGTCTTCTCATGAAAATTAATTTTTATAATATATATAAGATAAGATAAGATAAGATAGGTAGTTTTTTTTTAAATGTAGATTAATGAGAGGCCTCCATTGGGGGTTTTGAGGCCTCTTATGAAAATTGAATTTTAAATCTTATATAAAAAAAAAAATTAAAAAAAGCAGATTAATAAGAGGCTTCCATTGGAGGTCTCTCGTGCAAATTTATTTTTAAATTATATATAAGATAAGATAAGATAAGTAGTTTTTTTTATAGAAAAAGTTAGATTTTAAATTATATATAAGATAAGATATGTATTTTTTTTATAATAAAAATGTAGATTAATGAGAGGCCTCCATTGGGAGTTTGGAGGACTTAAAAAAGGTAGATTAATGAGAGGCCTCCATTAGAGTTTTGAACTTTGGAGGCCTCTCATGAAAATTATTTTTAAATTACATACTTCCTCTGAAACATAAAACTTTCAACAATCAGTTGCACGTATCTTGAGGAAGCGATTTAAGGTAGTAAATGAAAGAATTAGTCAAAATATTTTTAATATTAGTAACTTATAATCACATTCTTGTTTGTATTAAAACCATTTTGACTAATTCTTTCGTTTAGACCGTCAAATTGCTTCTTCAAAATGCGTGCAAAACTAATTGTTGAAAGTTTTATGTTACGGATGAAGTATTAGATTTGTTAAGCTAAAACAATCATTCAATTATCCCTTCCAATTCCCCCATTTCCATTTACTCTTGTTCTCTAGTCCCAACAACGAAACCACAATTCCCTCATTTTCCTCTTAAGTTTGAACAACTTTGTACTTTGACCACCTATCCCACACCCACCATTCACCACCACCCACGAAACCCACCCTAACCCATTCCACCACTCACTAGCACCCAACACCCACAAACTCACCACTAACCTCACCACCCACAAATTCACCACCTACCCTCAAAATCACTCACCACCAATCCACCACTACCCACGAAATCACTTACCACCATCACCAACAAAGTCACTCACCACACCACCACCCAAAAACGCACCACTACAACCCGATCCACGAGCGCACCACCGTAAACCGGCCCACGAAACCACCATGAACTCTATTAGGAATATTACATAGCATATATCTTGTGCATATATTTAGGAGTACAATATTACATAACATATATCTTGTGCATATATTTAGGAGTATATTTAGCTATGCTAGTTATGGTAATCTTTGACCAAATTCTAGGTCAGTAGAATAGTTGTACCCATATATATGTAATCCTTGAACATTAAGGCATGATCAAGTAAATGAGTCGCAATTATTCTTGTTTCACATGGTATCAGGCTGAAGGTTTCCTCTGCACATTTATATTCATTTTTTTCCAAGCCTCTGTTTTTTTCCTTTCTTCTTCTCTGTTCATTATTATGGAGGACTTCACTCCAGCGCCACCTTCAAAAATAGAACCAAATTCACCATATTATTTAGGGCCTCAAGATCGACCTGGTGATTTTATCACTCCTACTCGCTTGACTTTGGATAATTATGATGCTTGGGCAGCCGATATTCGAACGGCTCTCGAAGCTCACCGCAAGTTTGATTTTTTGGACGACACCATAAATAAGCCTTCTCCTCCTTGCACCACATCTGATTGGACTGCTATCAATGCTATGTTAATTTCTTGGATTACAAATACCATAGACCCGACTATGAAGGCTACTCTTTCCAAGTATCGTGAAGCCAAGCCGTTTTGGGATCATCTTCAACATCGCTTCTCACAAACAAATGGCCCGAGGATTCATCAATTACGTCGATCTATCGCCAAATGTGAGCAAACTCGAACCATGTCAGTGTATTCCTATTTTGGTAAGTTACACACTCTTTGGCAAGAACTTGATAAGCATGAACCTATAATTTCTTGCACTTGTTGTTCCACATGTGTTGCTGGCAAATTGCACGAGGCTCGCCGCGATAATTCTCGGCTTCATGACTTTTTAATGGGATTGTATCCTGATTTTTATGCTTCTCTTAGAACGTATATATTTTCTCTTGATCCGTTGGCACCCTAGATCGAGCTTATAAAATTGGTAGCTCAGGAGGAACGTGTCCGTTCCACTACAAACGACCCTGACCCAGCCCCTTATAGGAACAGAATCATGTCTGAGGCACATAACTCGCCCTACTCTATTCATCCTGGAGGTAACAAGTTATACCAGGACTTCAAGGGCCAGTTCTGGTGGCCTAAGATGAAGAGGGACGTAGCAGAGTTTGTAGCTCGATGTTTAGTCTGTCAGAAGGTTAGTCTGTCAGAAGGTTATGATCGAGCATCAGAGACCATGAGGTCTGTTGCAGCCACTACCTATTCCGACCTGGAAATTTGAGTCGGTATCTATGCACTTCGTGGTTAGCTTACACACCTGTAATGGCTTGAATGCTATTTGGGTCATAGTGGATAGGTTGACCAAGGTCGCTAGATTCATTACGATGAAGATGACCTGGTCTATAGAGCGTCTAGCGGAGGCGTATACTCAGGATTTTATCCGACTTCACGGAGTTCCGAGGGAGATTGTTTCTGATCGGGATCCGAGATGTCTGTCTCGTTTCTGGAAATCAGTTCAGGAAGCATTTGGGACGAAGCTGAAGTTGACCACCGCTTTCCACGCGGCGACTGATGGTCAGACTGAGAGGACCATCAAGACTTTGGAGGATATGCTTCGAGCATGTACTCTGGAGTATCACCAGTCTTGGGTACGTGTGCTCTGCTTGATAGAGTTCTCCTATAACAATAGCTATCACTCCAACATCGAGATGGCTCTGTACGAGGCCCTGTATCGCAGGAAATGTCGGAGTCCTATATGTTGGAATGATATCAGTGATTCGGTGGCTTTGGGACCTGAGATGGTACGCGATACTATCGAGAAGGTCCGAGTCATCCGGTCTAAGATGCAGGCTGCTCAGAGTCGTCAGAAATCCTACGCCGATAATCAACGTAGACCGCTGGCTTTCGAGGTAGGTGACAAAGTCTTGCTTAAGGTTTCACCATTCAAAGGAGTGGCATGCTTTGGTCAGAAGGGGAAACTCCGACTAAAATATGTGGGACCTTACGAGATACTAGAACGAGTTGGGGAGGTGGCGTACCGATTGGCTTTACCACCTAGTTTATCTAGCGTGCATGACGTATTCCATGTTTCCCAGCTAAGGAAATATGTACATGATCCTACCCACATTATTCTAGTGGAGTCGGCCATGTTTGAGCCGAATCTGACTTTTGAGGAGCGACCCGTCCAGATCTTGGATCGGGAAGTGAGCACCCTTCGGCGTAAGCAAGTCCAGCTCGTCAAGGTGTTGTGGAGAAATCAACACCATGAGGATGCGACTTGGGAGACAGAGGCGTCCATGAGGCAGAAGTATCCGGAGTTGTTTGAGGGTGAGCGATCTCCTTTTCCTTAAATTTCGGGACGAAATTTCTTTAAGAAGGGGAGGTTGTAACGACCCTGATTTTCATGATATTTTCTGCCATGATTTATGTGTATTTATGTGGTGTTATGTATAGTTCAAATTTATTTTTGAACTATTTATTTTATTTATGTAAATAATTTCGATTTAATTCGAATTATTTTATCTGCAGTTATTATTATTTAATTAATTAGAATTTTTATTATTTAATTTTCTGATTAATTATTTAATATTTTGGGCTAAATCGATTTATACATGATTTATCATGTAATTTTTATAAATTAGCCCAATTGATCACGAGAGCCCAATTAGGCCCATTTGATCCCCATATGGCCGATTTTTCTACTTGTCATGGCAAGGATTTGCCACTTGCCATGCATTCACACCTTAAACCAATTCTATAAATAGAAGGGTTAATAAGGCTTAAACCTCATTTTGTCATCCTTTGCCAACTTAAACACAATTGCCATCAAAAGTTTAAAACACAAATTCTCTCCACTTTGCTCCAAAACCACACGCCATTTTTGGCTATTGAAACCCATCAATTGTTCATCAATCTTTCTAATCCCAAACTTAAAGATTCAAACTCTGTTGATCTTTAAGTACCAAAACACAACTTAAAACTCAAAAATATTATTCAAGATCACTAGTTTGGGTTGATTTCCGGGTTGTTCGTGTATCTTGTTCATGTGGGTTTGGTCTTGCATGGTGGTGCTCGTGTTCGTATGGTGGCCGTGCGTGAAGGCTGTGCAGTGGCAGCAGTGGCTCGTGTGTTCGTGGTGCTCGTGGTGGTGCAGCCGTGAAGGTGGGTCGTGCTCGTGTTGAAGCTGTCGTGCGTGGTAGTGTCGTGTGGGTATCGTGCGTGTTGGTCGTGTGGTTCGATTTTCCGGGCTGCATCTTGTGTTGATTTTGTGTGTAATCTTTAATAAGGTAACATACTTTCTCAACTTATTTGGCATACTATGTTTCATAGTATAGCTTAGATGACTAGAATGGATTTTAATGAAGTTTTGATCATGTTTTTGTGTATGGTATCAAATCTGATTTTATGTTGATTTAATGATAATTTGATGATGGATATGATTATTTTATGATTGAATATGTTGATTTTTATGATCATGATGATTGTGTTAAAGTTTGATTAATTTTGGATAATAGTAAGTTGATAATTCATGGTTTGATGATGATGATATGCGTGTGATGTATGGTGTTTGGATGAGTTCTTGGTTGAAGTTCTTGAATCTTGATTGAGTTCTTGATTGAAGTTCTTGAATCTTGGATGAGTTCTTTATGGTTTCTTATTGAGTTCTTTAAGTTCTTGTTGAGTTCTTGATGAGTCTTGATGAGTTCTTGGTTGAGTCTTGGAAGTTAAAGAAAGTGATTAAGATGTTAAAGAACGTTAAAGATAAGGTTAAAGAAAGTTAAAGAATGATTTAAAGAAAGTTGTTAAGTGTTAGTTAGACTAAAGATTAAGGCGTAAAGGCAATTCTTGAGAATAACTTCGTGATTTAACTGATTATTTTCGAGAATCAAGGCGCAAAGGCAATTCTTGGAATTAATTATGTTATGATTAAGATGATTAAGATTTAAAGATTTATTTAAAGATTTAGCTTGATTTCGTAGCTAGACGCCTAAAACTTAGAGTAAGATTCTATGTTTTTGGGTTAAGACGTTGCCCCTATTCCATCCGCGGTATTGGGATAGTTGGAGTCTTACTATGTTGTCTTCGGATGTGGATTTCCAGTAAGATTGGTTTCACGGGACTTGAGAGTAAGATTCTCATTTCCTAACATAGTATAAAGTTCGAATGCGTAAGATGCGTTCGAACGCGCGTAGTCCTGTCTAGTATATGAAAGATTGCGCCAAAGACGAGTTTGGATAAGATATTTGAGTTGAGTTTGTTAATTGGATGATTTTCGCATATTTTGGATATTTGGTTTGGTTGTTTGATTTGTGCTATGTTCATGTGTATTCCCATTAGGGTGAGTCAGTTATGTTACTCGCCACTGATGGTGGACTGTTGTTTGTTTTTCAGGTAATTCTGATGATGAGGTTCTTACTTAGCTTTGGGTTGGGCGAGCGACGTTTTATTGCTTTGTTGTAATTTTCATTTTTTATTTGATTTTAGATAGTTTTTGAATTGTAATATGGACTTGTATACGTTGGTTTTGGACTCTGACATCTGTTTGGAGTTTTATCGTATATTGGACTTTTAGTTTGATTTTTGGTTTTGTATTGTACAAACTTGTGGGTATTTGTACTTTTGGAGTTATAATAATAAGATTTGAGGTATTAGTTTTAATTCTTAAGTATTTTGAGTTGTTACGTTAGTTATTACTATTCGACTCGTCGGTTTCTTCCGCGCCAATTTAAGTGAGTCGGGTCGTCACAGTTGGTATCAGAGCCGAATAGGTTTTCAGTGAAGTTTTAGGATTTGAGTTAAACTCGGGAGTTGAGAGCTTTACTATTCCCGAGTGATTAAACTAAATTCTAGGTTAAGTAAAGGGAGAAGAGTTGGGTAGAAAGACCGGGATAAAATCTTTTCTATTTCCTTTTCTTTCATTATTTTGTATACTTGACTGTGGTGGGGTATTTGACTAACATTTTATTCTTGTTATGTCTTTTGTTGTGATGCGTTGCAGCATGTCTACACCTCGCCGGTTGAGTACTGGACGACAGAGGTTGCGGGCACTCGAGGAGGCAATCCTTACGTTGGCGCACCATAGTCGTCATACGCCGAGTACGCAGTCGACGATCGATCTTATCGCACGTCATCGACCTCCAAATTACGACGGGGTTGCCGACCCCACTACTTTGGAGAGCTGGATCCGCGAGATGGGGAAGCTCTTCGACGCGACATTTTGTCCCGAGCACGAGAAGGTGCAGATCGCCGCATATTACTTACGTGGAGAGGCCGATAACTGGTGGACGTTAGCTAAGGACACGTACTTGCCGTTGCATTCGATGTCGTGGACCGAGTTCATCAATAAGGTCCAGGAGTGTTTCTACCCCGACGAGTTGCGGTGACAGAAACAGGAGGAGTTTCTTACTCTTACACAGGGTAAGATGTCTGTTCAGGCGTACACCGATAAATTTACGGAGTTGTCGAGATTCGCTACGTCTGTGGTTCCGTCGGAGAAGGATCGGGTCAAGCGTTACATCAAAAAGCTAGATCCGAGGATTTGCGTTCACATGATCAGTAGTGGAGCGACGACGTTCCTGCAGGCCTACGAGGTAGCACTCGAGATTCAGGCATCGATGACTGAGGAGGATTCGAGCAAGAAGAGAGCTCCGGTTCCGACGACTACAGCTTCGTTTAAGAAGCCCCGTTTCAGCGCACCTAGCAGTACCCCTCCGACCACGAGTTCGCATAATGGTGTTGATGGCTCAAAGTGTGGAGGATGCGACCGAGACTTCCATCCAGGGAAGCAGTGCGATGGTTCGCCCATTACATGTTTTATATGTAGGAAGGAAGGCCATAAGGAGTCGACATGCCCCGAGAGGAAGCCAGACACTGAGGTTAAGCAGCTTCCAGCACCGACGAAGACTCTGGTGAAGAACCGAGTCTACTTTATGACCGAGGCGGAGGCCGAGGTTCAGCCTGACGTCGTATCAGGTAGATTTCTTGTTTCTGGTGTGTTAGCTTTAGTTCTATTTGATTCTGGTGCTACTGTCTCTTTTGTGGCTAGTAGTTTTGCCTCGAGGTCTAATCTTCGTGGCAGCCTTCCGATTAGTTCAGTTATTACTCTCCCTTCCGGAGAGGATTTTGTTTGTCAGCGCGAGTTCCGAGGAGTGCCTATCGTGATAGCTGGGGAGCAAGCGACGGCCGATCTGAAGGAGTTCCCGCTGATGGAGTTCGACGTCATACTTGGTATGGATTGGCTGTCGAGATATCGAGCGATCATTCATTGCCGTGAGCAGTCAGTGACATTCCGAGGACTTCAGGGCAACCGAGTTACCTACTCTGGGCTTGTCCTTAAGAAAGGAGTAAAGATAATCTCTGCCTTGAAAATGAGAAAGCATCGCCAGAAGGGCGATATGGTGTATCTATGTCAGGTACGAGACTTGACTGAAGAGCATCTGTTGGACGATATACCTGTAGCGAGGGATTTCAGAGACGTATTTCCTGATGAGCTACCAGGAGTTCCACCTGAGCGTGATGTTGAGTTTCATATCGACTTAGTACCCGGGACAGCGCCTGTAATACCCCGAAATTTTAATTAATAAATCAATTTCCAAATGTGATTTAATAATATTATTATCACGGAAAATATTAATTTAGTATTTAAAATAAATTAATGTGCTCTTTATATAATAAGCTTTTAAAAAATAAATTTTATATTAAATAAAAATTAGTTGGATGATGTGATTATTTTATCGTAATAATATTTATGAAATGAAAATAAAATAAAAACGATAACATAATCGTTATTGTAACAAAATACAATCTCACTTACCCAATCACACTCATTTACCTCATACAACTGTCACCCTTGTGTTTCACTCATCTACTCATCCCACATCTCACTTTCCTATAAATACCCCCCTAAATACAAAACTGTGACACTCACAAGTCACACTCCAAAGTTAAGGTTAGTTTCATTTCCTCTCTTTCCTTTTCTTTTCTTTCTTTCTTTCCCTTTCCTTCTCCCTTCCCCCCTGCGTGGCTGCTGCCCACCGTGGGGCTACCTCTGGCGAGCTGCTGCCGCCGCCTAGTGGCCGCCACTTGTGGCCGGCCACCTGCTCCTCCCTCTTCCTTCCTTGCTCTTTCTCTTTATCACTAGGTTAGGGTTTTGAGAGAAATAAACTCTGAAATTTGTTGTTGTTGTTGTTGTCTTGCTGCTGTTCTGCTGCCCGGTGTCGCTGCCGGCATGCCACCCTTGGTGGTGGTGGTTGTGTTGCTCCCTTGGTCACTCTATATATATTCCTAAGGTACCCACACACCTTTCCTTCCCTCTTTGATTTTAGGGTTTGATTAGAGAGTGATTTTTATTGGAGTTTAATTTGATTTTTCATTTATTATTGTAAGTTATTGTTCATTGTTTCTAGTTTAAAGGTTTTAGACATCAAATTATAGTTTTGATATTGTTGTTGTGATATGATTATTGTTGGTTGATGGTGGTGTTGATATGGTTGAATCTTGGGGGTGTTGAAGGAGTGGTATTTGTAAATTGAATTGTTCCTATACTCAAGCATTTGTTACTGCATAAAGAGACTGTTTTTGTTAGTGTTGCTGGTGTCCAAATAGCAGGAAACCCCAATTGACTTGTTACAATTTCACTCAATTCAGACTATGTTCTGTTCTGCCTATTTCTGTCAGTTTTGAAGCTGTTTTTGCAGAAATGTCCTCTAATAACAGTTGTAGGTCTCGAAAAGTTAATGAGGTTAGGCTCAAGAATTTTGTGATTCCGAGTTCGGTGCTAAAAGTTATGGCTGTTTTAGTGTGAGCTGTCCAAAACCAACGAATTTGAGAAAGGATGTATAATGACTATTATTTCTATTGTTAATTGATGTTGTTGGCAAATTCCATTGAGGCTATTAATATTGGCATGATGGTTGTTGATTTGGTGTGGTGAATTAAATGAGATTATTAGGTTTAATATTGTTTTTAAGTGAATGATCTAAGCATATAAGATAGTTATGAAGATAAGTTTTGTTGTGAGGATATGGGGTCACTTGGAGATTAAAGTTGAACTCCATTTACTTGGGTATTACAAAATAAAGATGGGAGGTTCTTGAATCAAAGATAAGCTTTAGTTTTGAAATTAAACGTTATGCTCATTTGCGGTTTGTTTGAAATATTGTCAAGTTTATGGCTATGTAAAGTATATATTATTCCTTAATAGAAATGGGTTTGGGATGTAAGTCTCGGATAAAGAGTCATGAATATTGAATATATTTTGGAGAGTCTTGGAATGAATAAATGTTGTCTTTGGAAATTAATTTCGAGGTACATTAGTTAAAGAGTGAGAGATTATATTCTTATGGGCTAAGATTGATTCTTGGTAATGAAAGTGTTTTATTATAGTGGGTAAATTAAATTTAATATTGCTTAGAATATATTATGAGGGCCTAATTACATATATAGTTGGTATTGGAATACCTAGTATCGATGATTAATTATACAGCGCATTGAATTGAGATTATGGGAATATTATGGAGTTGTGTATAATGGAGGGTGAAGAAATAATTATTGGGTTTACAATTCTATGAGTATGAGTTGTTCATAATTGGTGAATGTTGTTTTAAATTAGAGAGTGTAAAGAGTTCTTTATACTTGAGTGGACACTTTTTAGTTTTGGGAGAACTTTAGCCAATGGATAATTGGATGGCTTATGCATTATTGATGTATAGCGCCCTTTATTGGAATACTACAATGTTTATTGGTTCATGACATAGGTGATGCTTCTACTTCAACTACGACTCATGTTGAAATATGAGATTTCAAAGTGTCTTGGGTTGGATGGTTATGAATGAACTTAGGGAGTGCTTAAATGGAAATTGTCTTATCTCATGTCCCTATGTTTATAGGACACAATATAGTGAATTAATTGTGGTTTGAACTTGAGGATGCAAACACGCGGAATGAATTTATTGTTTGCATGGATTTATTGATGCATACAAGTTTAATTGGGTTGGTAATCAACCTATTCCATTTAGATTAAATTGAATTCTTGGATTGAGTGGTTTAGTGGAATTAATTTGTTTATTTTTATATATTACTCAATCATGACTTATTAGTATGTTGAGTAAAGGTGGATTAAGCCGGAATGGCTAGGTGGATAATTTTGTTAAATAATTTGGAAATGTGGGATTATTTTTTAAAGGAAATAAAAAGGCTATGTGTGATGTGATTGTTATTGTCCTAATAAGATTAAAATCGGAATTTCGTACATGAATTGAGTTGGCTTGTTGGAATTGATTAATAATATTATTATTACTCTTGCACGTCCATAAATGTTTTATTGCAGTAGTCATGGATTAAATTGGTGGTTTGGTTGACTTTGTTCAACCCTTTATCATATTGGTGGTTTGGTTGACTTCGTTCAACCCTTTTTATCATATTGGTGGTTGGTTGACTTCGTTCAACCCTTTATCATATTGGTGGTTTGGTTGACTTCGTTCAACCCTTTATTCATATTGGTGGTTTGGTTGACTTCGTTCAACCCTTTTATCTATATTGGTGGGACTGGTTCACATATGTTCAACCCTTTTATTATATTGGTTGACATTGTTCAACCCTCTTATTATATTGGTTGACCTTGTTCAACCCATGGTTTAATATTGGAAATAATTAATTAAGTGTCAATTTGTGAATGTGTTACCACGTTGTCCTAAACATTAAAATCTGGTTATGGTTGTGGTTGCATTGGTTGGTCGGTTGGTCGAAATTTATAAGTTAAGCTACTAATTACATAAAGTGAAACATGGATGAACAATAAAACTTTGGAAGAGTGCACTTCTAAAGTATTGACAATTAGGGGTTGGGGTACACGGTGGTAGCCCGTGGCCTTACCGAGGCTTGTTTGATCAACTTGTCCTCTTTCTTTTGGCAATTATATTTCATTTTTTTAAGAAAGTTAGATGGGATCCTAGACTAACTTTGTGAGAATGGAGTCGCGCCCATTCTTGCAGTGCGCTATGTTTTATATATCAATAGGTCATTTTGACCGAATTGGTTGGTGGATTGGACAACCTTGTCTATTGCTTATTCCAAATTTAATCATATTTAATATTAAGAGTCTGGTGCTTGGAATTGGTTAGTGAGTATGTCAAATTAATGGGTTCCTAAGTGTGGTTCAATTCTATCACGGATAAATTCATGTTTTAAGAGTTGCTTCCTTTAATTATTAAGTGAAGTAGTAAGTTCATTATCATATTCATGTTTTAGTCATTTGTGACCATACATTATTTTATTGCAAATGTTTTATCAATGAACTTTTATTGAGTTATGGTGTTGGTACTCAGCTTTTGCTGACGGGTGCTTGTGTGTATGTGTCTTTGTCCACTTCTTCCTTGGTGGACCTGTGATGACCCATCTCGGGATTTGCCCATGATGGTGAGCAGGCGAAAGATTCTTTAACAGGTATTTCTATGATGTTGGTTTGGTACAAGTGAGGACGACGACACATAGAAGCTTCTTGTATTATATATTCCTTGAAGCAAATCTCTAAATGTAATTTTCTCTTTGGGTTCATGAAATTATATACAAGTTTGTAAAGTCATAAATTAGATCACATAGTAGTATGGGTTTTGGTTTTGTTAAGCCTTGCATTTACCAACCCAGGGGTAAATGTGGCGGTAATGCTCCGATAATTGTTTGCTTCCGATAAGGTGTATCGATTGGGGTCTCGATTTTGGATTTAAAAGATGTATCATTTTTATTTCAACAGGTTTTTGTTAACCCCAATTTTTGGGTTGTCCTATTTACAAAGGAAACTCTGTCAAAATCTTTACTCAAATCTTATTAATATCTTAAATAAAACAATTTTATTTAGCCGTAATTATCGGGGTGTTACAGCGCCGATTTCAAAGGCACCGTACCGGATGGCACCATCTGAGTTGCTAGAGTTAAAGACGCAACTCCAGGACTTGATCGATAAGGGCTTCATTAGGCCAAGTGTTTCTTCGTGGGGAGCACCTGTGCTCTTCGTGAAGAAGAAAGATGGTTGTATGCGCCTGTGCATAGACTACCGAGAGTTGAATCGGGTAACTATCAAGAATAAGTACCCGTTACCTAGGATTGAGGACCTGTTCGATCAGTTGCGAGGAGCAGGAGTGTTTTCGAAGATAGATCTTCGGTCTGGATATCATCAGATTCCAGTCAAGAAAGAAGACATTCCGAAAACTGCTTTTCGTACTCGATACGGCCACTACGAGTTTGAGGTGATGCCCTTTGGCCTCACTAATGCGCCAACCGTGTTCATGGGCCAGATGAACCGGACGTTTCACCACTTACTCGATAAATGTGTCGTAGTATTTATAGACGATATCTTAGTCTATTCGAGAGATGATTCTGAGCATACGGAACATCTCCGGATGGTACTTGAGATATTGCGTAGTCATAAGTGGTTCGCGAAACTCTCCAAGTGTGAGTTCTGGCATTGAGAAGTAGTTTTTCTAGGTCACGTAATCAGTAAAGAGGGCATTAAGGTAGACCCAGCTAAAACTAAGGACCTAGTGGATTGGAGTAGCCCGAGAAATGTGGCGGAGGTTCGTAGTTTTCTGGGTTTGGCCGGATACTACCGACGATTCGTCCAGGACTTCTCCAAAATTGCTAGGCCGATGTCTAGTCTCCTACAGAAGGAGGTCCGATTCGTTTGGACGGAGGCTTGCGAGCAAGCATTTCAGCAGTTGAAACAGAGGTTTGTCTCTGCTCCGATTCTTACTCTTCCGAACGATGAGGAGAACTTCGAGGTCTATAGTGATGCTTCGAAGAGTGGCCTAGGCTGTGTGCTCATGTAGGGTGGGAAGGTCATCGCATACGCATCGAGACAACTGAAGGTGCATGAGCGTAACTATCCTACGCATGACTTGGAGTTAGCGGCTGTAGTGTTCGCGCTCAAGATCTGGAGGCACTATCTCTATGGCGGTTCGTGTAGAGTATTCAGGGATCAAAAGAGCCTCAAGTACATCTTCACTCAGAAAGATGTCAATATGAGGCAGAGGCGATGGCTTGAGCTGATCAAGGACTACGACCTGACGCTCAACTATTGCGAGGGCAAGCCGAACTTGGTCGCAGATGCACTGAGTCGCAAGCATCGCTTGAGCTTCAGTAGAAGCCGTGGTTCCGTCAGACTTCGTCTGACATCGATGAGTGCCGAACCTGATTTAATTCAGGAACTGCACGAGGGTCAGCAGAACGACCCACAACTAGCTAGGATTCGAGAGGCTCTGCGGAAAGGCAAAGCCGTAGGTTTCGAGATCCCTTCCGATGGTGGTATGCGCTTTCGAAGGAGGTTGTGTGTACCGGACTGTTCTGATCTTAGGAACAGAATCATGTCTGAGGCACATAACTCGCCCTACTCTATTTATCCTGGAGGTAACAAGTTATACCAGGACCTCAAGGGCCAGTTCTGGTGGCCTAGGATGTAGAGGGACGTAGCAGAGTTTGTAGCTCGATGTTTAGTCTGTCAGAAGGTTATGATCGAGCATCAGAGACCAGGAGTTCTGTTGCAGCCACTACCTATTCCGACCTGGAAATTTGAGTTGGTATCTATGGACTTCGTGGTTATCTTACCCATCTGTAATGGCTTGAATGCTATTTGGGTCATAGCGGATAGGTTGACCAAGGTCGCTAGATTCATTCCGATGAAGATGACCTAGTCTATGGAGCGTCTAGCAGAGGTGTATACTCAGGATATTATCCGACTTCACGGAGTACCGAGGGAGATTGTTTCTGATCGGGATCCGAGATTTCTGTCTCTTTTCTTGAAATCAGTTCAGGAAGCCTTTGGGACGAAGTTGAAGTTGAGCACCGCTTTCCATGCGGCGACTGATGGTCGGACTGAGAGGACCATCCAGACTTTGGAGGATATGCTTCGAGCATGTACTCTGGAGTATCACCAGTCTTGGGTACGTATGTTGTGCTTGATAGAGTTCTCCTATAACAATAGCTATCACTCCAGCATCGAGATGGCTCCGTACGAGGCCCTGTATGGCAGGAAATGTCGGAGTCCTATATGTTGGAATGATATCAGTGATACGATGGCTTTGGGACCTGAGATGGTACGCGATACTATCGAGAAGGTCCGAGTCATTCGATCTAAGATGCAGGCCGCTCAGAGTCGTCAGAAATCCTACGCCGATAATCGGCGTAGACCGCTGGCTTTCGAGGTAGGTGACAAAGTCTTGGTTAAGGTTTCAACATTCAAAGGAGTGGCACGCTTTGGTCAGAAGGGGAACTCCGACTGAAATATGTGGGACCTTACGAGAAACTAGAACGAGTTGGGGAGGTGGCGTACCGATTGGCTTTACCACCTAGTTTATCTAGCGTGCATGTTGTATTCCATTTTTCCCAGCTAAGGAAATATGTACATGATCCTACCCACATTATTCTAGTGGAGCCAGCCATGTTTGAGCCAAATCTGACTTTTGAGGAGCGACCCGTCCAGATCTTGGATCGGGAAGTGAGGACCCTTCGGCGTAAGCAAATCCAGCTCGTCAAGGTGTTGTGGAGAAATCAACACCATGAGGAGGCGACTTGGGAGACAGAGGCATCCATGAGGCAGAAGTATCCGGAGTTGTTTGAGGGTGAGCGATCTCCATTGCCTTAAATTTCGGGACGAAATTTCTTTAAGAAGGGGAGGTTGTAACGACCCTGATTTTCATGATATTTTCTGCCATGATTTATGTGTATTTATGTGGTGTTATGTATAGTTCACATTTATTTTTGAACTATTTATTTTATTTTATGTAAATAATTTCGATTTAATTTGAATTATTTTATTTGCAGTTATTATTATTTATGTTAATTATTATTTAATTAATTAGCATTTTTATTATTTAATTTTTTGATTAATTATTTAATATTTTGGGCTAAATCGATTTATACATGATTTATCATGTAATTTTTATAAATTAGCCCAATTGATCACGAGAGCCCAATTAGGCCCATTTGATCCCCATATGGCCGGTTTTTCTACTTGTCATGGCAAGGATTTGCCACTTGCCATGCATTCACACCTTAAACCCATTCTATAAATAGAAGGGTTAATAACGCTTATGTTAGTTCAATGTATACTCAAGAAGGGGGGGTTGAATTGAGTATGTGTGTTTTTCAATCGTTTTCAAGGTTTGTTTATGTTTTTGAGAGAACAACGAGAGAACAGTAAATAAAGAGTAGAGACACAAAGATTTAACGAGGTTCGGCTTCTAAATAAGCCTACGTCCTCCACTCTCTCACCAATATTATTAATCAACTCAGAATAATAATAAGGTTACACACTCAATTAAATGCTACAACTATGTAACACCTAATTCCCCAACTGTTAACTCTAACAGTTCACTCAGTGTTCACAGAACACTCCCCAACCACTTCCCTTTAAGTGGTTCAAATATTACAAACTTAAATCTCCGTAAGTTTTTCTCTTAAAGATGGATATGGAGATAGTTTTGCACTAAGGATAGACTCTGAAAAATATTACAAGTTTTTCTTGTAGAGAGCAAAAGTCTTATCAGGTTTCTTGCAAAGATTGTTTAAGTAGACAAGGAAACCGTGCCCTAGAGGCGTGCTTTGGAGCTTTGCCATATTTGTGCAAACCGGCCTTGCTGACACAAGTAGAAAGATATCTGTTTTTTCCTTTTGTCTCCTTTTTACTACTAGAGTGAAAAGTACACTAAGGTCCAATCAAGTATCTATCAAGGTTGATTTTGCAAATCAAAATGGCAGATTTCCAAAGTACAAATGATCCAGATTTTCAAATGAATTTTAAAAAAACAATTTTGAACACAAATATATGTACGGATCACGTATGTAATACTGAGGTCTGTTCCCACAGTGGTCTCAGTACTACTAAGTCTGCATCTGGCAAAGGGAACTGTTCTAAGCCTGTTCTGGGCCTGTTCTCTTTACTGGATGTAGACTTAAAATTCTTTTGCTCTTTACTTAGAAATATTTGGAATACTTTCCTAAGCCTATTTACAAGAAGATCCTAGTATTTAAAAATTAAAAGGCTCCAAGCTCTTGGCTTTTGATCTTCAAGTATCTCAAGGCCTTCATGATTGCCTTGAAGAGTCCTCACTTGATTCAACCTGTTCATATACAATTATTCATAGACATCAAGTATAGAGGACTGGTTTGTCATCAATCAAATCAAACATGGTTCAACAATTTCCCCCTATTTGATGATGACAAACCATGAAGTTCCCCCTGAGAACAGTATCCAGTTGTTTCAAAAATAAGATAGCTGTTCAGAGGAACTGGTCTTGCACTGTGCCTGTAGTCAGATTCACAATCTCAGAGAATAAAAAATTTCAGCAAACTAAAGCACAATTAGACTGATAACAATGGTCAGTCACTCATCACATTACTCAATTTTCATTGAGTTTTAGCATTAAACCTGTAACCTGCAAGACTTATCAATTATCAATTGTAGCAAGAGAATTTTCAAATATCACTTGGAAGAATTTTCTTCCAGTTGGGATGGGTAGGAGCAATTGATCTGAATTCAAGATACTCCTAGGCAAAAAGCTGGGCCATCTCTTAACAAGGTCTGAACCTTGTCCAGGTTGCTACAATTGATATTAAGAACTTCACCTGTCCTATTCCCCCTTTTGGCATCATCAAATGACAAAAGCAACTATAGCACAAAAGTTAGGAGAAGGCAACAGATAAAGTCAATATGCAATTATAAAGATAACACAGCATTCTAGAGATGCTGTTCCAAATGTGAGTACCTGCAACTCACAATCCCAAACTGTTCAAGACACACACAAAGTTAAGCAATTATACACACCAGGACCATCTGCAGAGAAATTGTTTTGCAGAATGGCCAAAAACTAAGATTGTTCAAAGAAAGTAAAGTATTGTTTGGAGATAAGAGAGTTAATTGTGAGAGGGGAAGGGGTTTGGCTTAAGAAGAGTTGGATTCAGTATCATCATCAGAATCCTCAGTGGAATCCTCATTTTCTTGTTATGTGCTCTGCTCCTGCTGCATCTTCTTCAGTTGGGCTATGATGGGCACTGGTCGGGGAGTGGTCTTAGGCTTTGGCTTGTGGCTGGAGGAGGAGGCAAGCTTTTCATCATGGGAGTCCAAACGTGCTGATATGTTCTTCAGAGATCCATCCAGGGATGCACACAGAGCGTTGACACTTGCCATCATCTGCTGCAGGAGTTCCCCATGGGTCTGCACCTGTTTGGATAGTGCCCCAGTAGCTTCTTCAGATTTGGTGCTGCTTGTCCTTCTTGTCCCTGTGACCTTGTCTTCATCCTTCATTTTGAGCATGTCTCCCTCAAAGGTCATGCCCTTTTGACCTAGAATCTGATTAGTGAGGACAGACATTTTCTTGACCTCTCCTTTCAGATGTACCCTTCTACTTTGGAAAACCAAAGTAAGCCAGGCCCCATATGGTAAAGTGTGGTTGGACTTTTCCAGAATGTTTACCATATGGGCTATCATTAGACCAGGGAGACTAAGCTTGATTTTCTCATACAGACAGTAGATAATCACAGCATCCATTTTCCTCACATCCATCCTACCCTGTGCCCTGGGGAGTACTATTTTTGAGGCAACAGTGTGAAACAGCCTCATCACTGGTTCCCTCAGTTGGCCAATAACATAGCCACAGCCATCATTTGGGGGACCAGTAAAGAGTGTGGTCTGTATGTGTTCTGTACTGACCTCAGAAATAGTAGGCCAGTTGTCCTTTGAGTAGTCACAGAACCCACTCCTTGGTACATCAAGTACCTCCCCTAGAATCTTCTTAGACAGAGTGATGTCTACCCCTTCGACCTCACTCCAGATTTTCCCTTTCCCCAATTTCCCTAACTTAGAGTAAAACTCCTCCACACATGACTCAAACACATCTAATTTCTTGTCAAACAATCCCTCCCAGCCCTGGAATGCTAAAGCTTCTTTGAATTCCTCTAAAAAAGACTGGCTTGTCCAGGACTTTGGACAAGCAAAGCCAAACAGGACACCTCTACCACTCAATTCAAATAGTGGTTCAGAAGTTGTCTTACCTTTCTTTTGTGCAGGAGGTTTGTCTGATGTGGAGGTAGCCTTTCTCTTCTTCTCAACAGGTAATTTTGTTCCAGGCTTGGTGCTGTCTGAAGCCTTGCCTTTCTTGGCAACGCTTTTCATTCTCTTTTTCCCTTCTTCCTTCCTTCCCTTTGGAACCTCTTCAGTAGGTTCCTGTTTTACTTCTTCCTTGCATGCTCTAGATCTTAAGGACCTTGTCCTTTTCCCTGTATCCTTCTCCCCCTGAACTACGTGGGTGATCTCAATCTCCATATCCTCTGCTTGTGACCCTTCCTTCTTTTCCTCTGTTTCTTCCCTGTTTGACTCTTCTTGCTCCTCAGTGCTTGGCACTGGTTTCTCTGTGGTCTGTGGGTTTGGTGAAGGAGTCTTTTGTAGTGATTGAGGAGATGTTGAGATTTTCTCAGATGGTGGAGAGGATGGTGGAGTGGTGAATTTTAGTGGTGATTGTGGTGGAGAGGTTTTGTCTTCTGAGGGAGATGACGGTTTTGGAGGTGAGGATTTTGTAGGTGATGAGGAGGTTTGTTTGGGAGATGGAGGGGGTGTTTTCTTGGATGGTGAAGGTGTATTCTGAGTTTGTGGTGGTGGTGATTTTGGTTTAGAGGGTAGTGGTGATGTTTTTGGGCTTGGTGGTGGTGTTGATTTATCCTTTGAGTGACATGCAACCTCAGATTTGCCAGCAGTTTCAGTTGTAGCTTGGTCCTTGACCTTTTCTTCCTTTTCTTCTGTGTGGTGGTGTTCAGCAACCACTACTTTTTCTGAATGTTTCTCGGTCTTAGTGGGTGTGAAGTTTGGAGATTTGCTTGACCCACGACTTCTCTTCCTTGCAGCCTTGTTTTTCTTTCTTGCCATTTTGATTTGAATTACAGAGTTGATGAAGGAGAGAGAGAGATACGAAATTCGAATTCTTAAAGAGGATTATGATGATGATGCTTAGGGTTTGAGAGAAAGAATTAAGTTGAGAGAGAGTGAGTTAGTTAGAGAGAAGTTAATGTGAAAAGATGAATTTAAAATGGAGAAAACAGACAGTTACTCGAACAGATAATGTAGAAGTTACTTTATACTGTTCACAACGGTCATGTGTCAGAACAATTAACTCCTCAATTTTGAAATTGAGGATTCAACAATAGCAATTATAACCGTTGTAAGGAACTGGTCTGGCGATGGTCTGACGCTGGTCTGTATAAGAGAGAACTTAAATGCATCTTCCAATTAGGCAACTTAGAGATACCACACATTGGAACAACATCAACATAAGAAATTTGAGACCACTTGCATCAATGACATTTAAGAGTTAACCAGCCCTGCTTATTTACACTAATAATCACAAAGTCAAACATAGCCAAAAAAGGAAAGATAAGTCCTAAGGAACTAGGATCTAATCCTTACCATACCAAGTAATGTGCGGAGTTTGACAAATACTTCCCTGCTCAGGGGTTTAGTGAAAATATCAGCTAATTGTTCTTCAGATCTGCAAAATTCAAGATTCACATTTCCTTTTTCAACATTGTCTCTGAGAAAATGATGTCTGATTTCAATATGTTTGGTTTTAGAGTGTTGGACAGGATTTTTTGAAATGTTTATAGCACTGGTGTTATCACACAATATGGGAACACTTCCGGAACAGACCCCAAAATCCTTGAGTTGTGTCTTAATCCAAAGCAATTGAGCACAGCACAAAGCAGCAGCTATGTACTCTGATTCAGCTGTGGATAGAGCCACTGAATTTTGTTTCTTAGATCCCCAAGAAATGAGGCAGGAACCTAAGAAGTGAGCCATTCCTGAAGTGCTCTTCCTGTCCACACTAAAACCAGCATAATCAGCATCAGTGTATCCTAAAAGATCAAAATTGTTTCCCTTTGGATACCATAAGCACATGTCCTTTGTACCACTTAGGTACCTAAAAATTCTCTTAACAGCTTTTAGATGAGACTCTTTAGGATTGCTTTGAAATCTTGCACACAACCCAACTGAGAACACTATGTCTGGTCTACTAGCTGTTAAATAGAGAAGTGAGCCAATCATACCTCTGTATAGCTTATCCTCAACATCCTTCCCTTTCTCATCTAGGCTCAGTTTAGAGGAGGTAGGAATAGGTGTGTCATAGGACTTGCTATCTTGCAGACCATATCTCTTGAGGAGCTCCTTGAGATACTTCTGTTGGTGGATCATGATTCCATCATCCACTTGCCTGATTTGAAGTCCTAGGAAGAAACCAAGTTCTCCCATCATGCTCATCTCAAATTCACTCTTCATTAAGTCTGCAAACTCATCACACAAAATAGAATTAGTAGCTCCAAACAAAATATCATCAACATATACCTGGACCACTAATAGATCTGTTCCCTTTTTCTTTAAGAATAGAGTTTTGTCCACTGAACCTCTCTCATAATGGTTTTCAATAAGAAAGCTAGAGAGTCTCTCATACCAAGCACGAGGGGCTTGTTTGAGGCCATAAAGGGCTTTGTCTAACTTGTAGACATGATCTGGACAAACTCTATCCTCAAAGCCAGGAGGCTGTTCCACATATACATCTTCTTTCAAATAACCATTTAGAAAAGCAGTTTTAACATCCATTTGAAAGAGTTTAAAGTTCATGTGGGCAGCAAATGCAATCAAAATTCTTATTGCCTCAAGCCTGGCTACTGGAGCAAAGGTTTCATCATAGTCTATTCCCTCTTGTTGGTTAAACCCTTGAACCACTAGCCTGGCTTTGTTTCTGACTATAGTACCTGAGTCATCCATTTTGTTTCTGAAGACCCATTTGGTTCCAATAACAGACATCTCATTGGTTCTTGGTTCAATATGCCAAACCTGATTTCTTTCAAACTGATTCAACTCATCTTACATGGCCAAGATCCAATCAGGATCAGTTAGAGCAGTCTTATAGTCAGTTGGTTCTATGTGAGATAAGAAAGAGAAGTAAGCACAGAAGTTCTTCCAAACAGAATTTCTAGTTTGGACTCCTTTTGATAGATCGCTAATGATTTGATCAGAAGGATGAGAGCTTCTTTGCTTAAACATACTCTTTCTTACAGTTTTTAAGTCACCTAAGTTAGAACCAATGTCTGTACTGGTTCCCCCTATTTCATTTTCATTTTGAGAGGGTGAACCAGTTTCTTCAGTGTTCTCTCCCACTTCATCTTCAGATGGATGGCCAGGAGAGTCACTAAGTTCAACAACCTGTTTAGCACTTCCCTCTGCTGTACCAGACTCATTGTTGTTTTCAGGAGAGGTTTGATGGTCTGGTTCAGCAGTGTTCTCTGATTCAGCTCCAGTGAAATTTGTCATTCCAATATTAAAGCCTTCATCATCATCTACCTGTACAGGCTTGTTAAACATGTTAGTTTCATCAAACAAAACATGGATACTCTCTTCAACACACAAGGTTCTTTTGTTGAAAACTTTATATGCCTTGCTATGAGAAGAGTATCCTATAAAAACAGCTTCATCACTCCTGGGGTCGAACTTGTCCAAACTGGTCTTACCATTGTTGTGTACAAAACACTTACAACCAAATATCCTTAGGTGTTCAATGTTTGGTTTTCGACCCCTTAGAAGTTCATAAGGTGTTTTACCTAGCATTGGTCTTAGCATAACCCTATTAAGTATGTAGCAGGATGTACTCACAGCATCAGTCCAAAATTTCTTAGACAGACCACTCTCTAAAAGCATGGTTCTAGCCATTTCTTCTAGAGTGCGATTCTTTCTTTCAACAACTCCATTTTGTTGTGGAGTTCTGGGGGCTGAGAAGTTGTGAGAAACACCATGCTCCATACAATAGGTTATGAAGCTAGCATTATCAAACTCTGATCCATGATCAGATCTGATGGATGCTAACTGATGATTGATCTTGTTTTGAACTTGTTTCACTAGTATTTCAAATTCATCAAAGGTTTCATCTTTGTATTTTAAGAATATGGTCCAAGTGAAACGAGAGTAATCATCAACTAAGACAAATACATAACTAAAAGCATTTCTACTTTGTACACGCATAGGTCCACATAAATCCATGTGTACAAGTTCAAATGGTTTAGAAGAACTGACCACTTTCTTTGGTTTAAAAGATTATCTTACATGCTTGCACTTTGCACATTCTTGGCAGAGCTGGTCTGCCACATATTTGATGTTAGGTAAACCTAATACCAATTCTTGTGTTCTCAACTTGTTGAGCAAAGTGAAGCTAACATGTCCTAATCTTTTATGCCAAAGCCATTGATCGTCCTCTACAACACTAAGGCAGAGGGCACTATTCTGTGGAAGTTGATTTAAGTATGTAACATACACATTGTTATGTCTTGTTCCTTCACAGACCAGTTCCCCTGTCTTAGAGTTCACTATGTGACAAGTGTTTGGTTCAAAATTCACTTTATTTCCCTTGTCACATAGTTGGGATATGCTCAAAAGGTTATGTTTCAAACCTTCTACATAATAAACATTGTCAATTGCTTGGGAGAGTGACTTACCAACCTTACCTACTCCTTTGATAAGTCCTTTGCTATTATCACCAAATGTCACGTGCCCTCCCTCGAATGCAGTGAGTGAAAGGAATTGTTCTTTATCCCCGGACATGTGTCTTGAGCAACCACTGTCCAAATACCAATATGGCTTTCCTTTCACTCGTACCTGCACAAGCAAACTAAAGGTTAGTTTTGGGAACCCAGACCAGCTTGGGTTCCTTGTTCTTTGAGACATTTTCAACCTTGACCTTCCCTATCCTCACTTGTTGGGTGTAATTTTTATTTTTCTTGTCATGTTTCTTTTTAGTAAAGCATTTGTTAGTAACATGACCACTTTTACCACAATAGGTGCAAACATGCATATCCTTGGCAAATATATACTTGCCTTTCTTGAATTCATTTACCCATGTGTTGTCTCTGCCAAGAACAGTTGTAGAACTAGATCCAGAATACCCTAAACCAAACCTTTGAGAGTTTCCAGGTTGGGATGTGAGAGTGTTTAGGGTTTTCTGAGCATTTAACATTTTGTTCAATTGGTTCATACAATCTGTTAGCTCATTTTCCTTGTTCTCAAGTCTCTTAAGTTGAACTTCATTTTGTTTCTCGAAAGATTTTAAGTCAATTCTAGTCTTCTGAAGTTCATCTTGTAGTCTTGAGACCATGGAGGGATCTGGTTCGTCACTGGTCTTCTTAGTGTTTTCTTGTTTTACAAAAATGAGATCAGCCTCAAGATCACATATCTTAGCTATGCACTCACTATGTAAAACATCAAAAACTTCATCAAAGGCAGTGGGAGAACCAGTCTCTTCAGAACTCTTGAGTTCACTATGTTCCTTGTGTAAATCTTCAAGAGTGTCAATTAAATGATCATATGCTAGTATGACATCAGATTTACTCAAGGTACATGTGTCTCTCAACAGTTCAAAGTTTGAATTATATGTGATAGATTTCTTGAGCTTGTTAAACCCTTTTTCAATTTTTTCAAAAAGTTCATCCTCTTTAGGAATTAGTTTGGAGTTTAATGTCTCAAGTTCCATTTTATGCTGATCTGCTGTTATTTCAAGTTTAGAGATTTTTTCTTTAAGTTCCTCGCAAATAAGCTCAAGTTCAGCAGATCTAGCACCACATATTTCATACTCACGAACTGTTTCTTTTAGTTTCTTTTTGTTGTTCTGATAAGTAGACCCAACACTAATGCATTGATCAATAGTGAATTCAAGATAGTCAAGCAGTTCATCTCTATCTAGATTATGCATATTTGCCTTTAAATCATTAAAACATACCTGGTTGTCATCTGAAGTGCTTCCACCAGCCATGAGACAAAGAACTTCTTCATCTTGCAAACAGTCCTCGGACTGGTCTGTGCGTGTTAAAGCAGTTAGACACAAATTTGCTTCTTCTTCATCTTCCTCATTCTCAGAATCTGAATCACCCCATACTGCAGCCAACATAGCTCTCTTGAAGGCCTTCTTTTCAGTATGAACTCCAGGGTTTCCTTTGGGATTTTTCCATGCTGGACACTCCTTGATTCTGTGTCCCATTTCCCCACATTTAAAGCAACCAGCATTGGAACTGGTTTTCCTGAACTGTCCAGAACTGTTCCTTCCTTTTACAAACTTACCTTTGGACTTTGTCCTAAGGTATCTTTCAAACCTTCTGGCCATAAGACTAATATCATCTTCATCATCCTCAGATTCCTCTGCTTTGAGGACCATTTCCTTGTTTTTAGAGCTAGATTCAGCCTTTGAATCTACCAACATCTCATGAGACATCAAGGAGCCAATCAGTTGTTCTAGAGATAGTGATGACAGATCCTTTGCTTCTTGTATGGCTGTAACCTTGGGCATCCACTTCCCTGATAAGCTTCTTAACATTTTCCTTACCAGCTCTTCACTTGAGAAGGTCTTTCCCAATGACTTTAGTTCATTTACAATGGTCATGAACCTTGTAAACATATCCTTTATGTTTTCATCTCTAGTCATTTCAAAGACTTCATATTTTGACATGAGCATGTCAATTTTTGACCTTCTCACTTCTGAGTTGCCTTCATAAGCAAGCTCTAGTGTATCCCATATTTCCTTTGCAGAAGAACAAGCTAGAATTCTATTTACCTCACATTCTGCAATTCCTTGTTGGACAAGTGACATTGCTTTAGCATTTTTTTCCAGCTTCTTGTAGTCTTCACTTGTGTACTCTTCTTCTGTTTTTGGGACTATGAACCCTTCCTGACTCTTTTTGTGGATGGACGTGGGTCCATTTTTGACAATCATCCAACACTCATAATCTATCCCAATGATAAGATTTTTCATGCAGTTTTTCCACCAAGAGTAGTTAGTGCCATTGAACTTGGGGAGTCTTGAACTGTTTGATTCTTGAGTAGACATCTTCTTGCTCCTCTAGGTAGTTAACCTTTTGAGAAGTTAGGCTCTGATACCAATTGTTAGTTCAATGTATACTCAAGAAGGGGGGGTTGAATTGAGTATGTGTGTTTTTCAATCGTTTTCAAGGTTTGTTTATGTTTTTGAGAGAACAACGAGAGAACAGTAAATAAAGAGTAGAGACACAAAGATTTAACGAGGTTCGGCTTCTAAATAAGCCTACGTCCTCCACTCTCTCACCAATATTATTAATCAACTCAGAATAATAATAAGGTTACACACTCAATTAAATGCTACAACTATGTAACACCTAATTCCCCAACTGTTAACTCTAACAGTTCACTCAGTGTTCACAGAACACTCCCCAACCACTTCCCTTTAAGTGGTTCAAATATTACAAACTTAAATCTCCGTAAGTTTTTCTCTTAAAGATGGATATGGAGATAGTTTTGCACTAAGGATAGACTCTGAAAAATATTACAAGTTTTTCTTGTAGAGAGCAAAAGTCTTATCAGGTTTCTTGCAAAGATTGTTTAAGTAGACAAGGAAACCCGTGCCCTAGAGGCGTGCTTTGGAGCTTTGCCATATTTATGCAAACCGGCCTTGCTGACACAAGTAGAAAGATATCTGTTTTTTCCTTTTGTCTCCTTTTTACTACTAGAGTGAAAAGTACACTAAGGTCCAATCAAGTATCTATCAAGGTTGATTTTGCAAATCAAAATGGCAGATTTCCAAAGTACAAATGATCCAGATTTTCAAATGAATTTTAAAAAAACAATTTTGAACACAAATATATGTACGGATCACGTATGTAATACTGAGGTCTGTTCCCACAGTGGTCTCAGTACTACTAAGTCTGCATCTGGCAAAGGGAACTGTTCTAAGCCTGTTATGGGCCTGTTCTCTTTACTGGATGTAGACTTAAAATTCTTTTGCTCTTTACTTAGAAATATTTGGAATACTTTCCTAAGCCTATTTACAAGAAGATCCTAGTATTTAAAAATTAAAAGGCTCCAAGCTCTTGGCTTTTGATCTTCAAGTATCTCAAGGCCTTCATGATTGCCTTGAAGAGTCCTCACTTGATTCAACCTGTTCATATACAATTATTCATAGACATCAAGTATAGAGGACTGGTTTGTCATCAATCAAATCAAACATGGTTCAACAGCTTAAACCTCATTTTGTCATCCTTTGCCAACTTAAACACAATTGCCATCAAAAGTTTAAAACACAAATTCTCTCCACTTTGCTCCAAAACCACACACCAGATGAGCCCATGTTATACCATGTTTTTAGTTTGTTTTTAATGCTTTGTTTTTGTAATTTAGGCCACTCTCCTTAGTGTTTACATTACTTTGAGCTTTAGGTGAAGTTTAGAGTTTATGTTGTAAACTAGATTAACTTGCAAGTTTTGGCCTAAATAAAGAACAAGTGAAAGCAAGGTTTTTGTAAGTCAATATGCAGCAGGACCAAATTCAAACGCTAATATCTTATGATCTCGTAAATAAATTGAAGTGATTCAAATTGGCGGTTGTAGATATCTTCAAGAGCTTTCCAACGGTAGGTCATATGCCTATTTTCGCCAAGGAACGAGAGAGTTATGGCCATTTTAGTCCGACCTGTGTGTGCAGTCTGCAGGGGACGCGCCCCACGCATTATAGGGCGCTGCCAGCGCCCTTGATGCAGTGAGGTCCTTTCAAAAGGCCATTCCAGCGCCCTCCAAGACGCTGCCAGCGCCCTGTGTGTCTGTTTGGCCGACTTCAATCCACTTGAACCTTTGTGATTGCCGACATCACCCCACTTGCATCTTGTACTTGTTGATTTGGTTTTTGCTTCTTTTGCCACTTGCTTTTGTTCCCTCCACCTAGCTTGTGTAAAGATTATCCTACAAACTTCCCTTGGCTTGTGACTAAGATAATCACCATTTTAGTTTAGTAGATCATCTTTGATTTCTCTACTTGATCAAAGATGATCATCTTTTGCTTTTTCTTTCATTTTGGACCCTTGGTTCTACTTTAAATGTAGTCCCTTAGTTTGGTCTTTTGCTTAGTTCATAAGTTTACGTTAGTCAACAAAGGCAACTTGCTTGCCTTGCTCATTGCCTATAAATAGGCATATGATGAGTTTGTAAGAAGGTCATGCTTGAACTCTTCTAGTTCTTCATCTAATAATAGCTAGTATATATCTCTCCTTCCTTTTCTTCTTTTCTTTTATGATCTTCATTAGATTAATGTAGCCTTTTTATTTTCACTTTGGAAAGGTGGTAATCATGTTATTAACTAAGTTTATGTAAGAATCACTACTACTTCTAAACTCTTTTACTTGATTATTGTCTAAAAATGGTTTAAACACATGACCTTAGACTAACCTTAATTAGGTTCGAAACTAGTTACTAAAGGTTGAAGGTCTAAAGCTAGATTTTGGAGTATTCATGCGTTTTGGAACCTTAATCTATGTAGCACCCAAGTCCCTTTAATCCAACTTAGTCTTCACTAATTGAACTTAGCAAAATTGACAAATTGCATCTCAGTAAAATTGACACTTTACCCAGGGGGTTCACTTAGTTTAAGCTAGTCTTGGTTAATCGAACATGGAAATTTAGACAGGTTAATTGAAAGTATAATTTGACAAGTTAAAATCCGACGATTAATTTTATTGTAACTCCTTGCCTAAAGCTTTTACCGATGTGTATTTGGTAATTTAGAGTTAGATATTCGCACCGAAGTAGAGTCTAACTATCCTAAGGAGACTTCAAAGGATTAAAACCTTTGGCAATAGATAATCATAAATTGAGTATAGTTGGAGTCATTCGATAAATAAACCTATTTTAAGCATATTTCCACCAGACCACTCTTTTATTTTCCTTATTTAAATTCTGTTTTAGCTTAGTTTCACCAAACCACCCCTCTCTTTGTTCTTCATGTTGAATAAAATGAAAGCATTTGCTCAACAAAAACAGATGAAATATTCGATGATGTCAACCATGTTCCCTGTGTTCGATAACCCCCACTCTTACTACAACGGGGGTTTTATTTGTCTTAGAGACCGAAAAAACCTCTTCGTCAAATTGGCGCCGTTGCCGGGGAACAACGGTTGATTAGTTTGTTTCATCCGTTTTCTTTGAGGTAATACTTTTATTTGTTTTCTTCTTCTTCTTGTCCCTTTTCCTACCTTTGCACATTGAGGACAATGTGTCTTCCAAGTGTGGGGGTACTCTTTCCATTTTTATACTTTTATTTCAGTAAAAAAAACATAAAAAAAATCCGGTCGGATAAGAAAAAAATAGAAAAAAAAAACTGGGGAAAAACAAACGGTTTGTGGATTTACTTCAAAGGAAATTCTCACGAGAGCACACTCGTCCTCTAAGCAATTGAGAGGTTTAAATGGCTTGTTGCATACGCCAAATGCAACCGTGATTCCTACGAAAGTGAGTTAGATTTTTTTTAATGTTTAGCTTAGTTTTTGAAAATATTTCCATCTTAGAGTTTACTCGAGGACAAGTAAAGCTTAAGTGTGGGGGTATTTGATGAGCCCATGTTATACCATGTTTTTAGTTTGTTTTTAATGCTTTGTTTTTGTAATTTAGGCCACTCTCCTTAGTGTTTACAATACTTTGAGCTTTAGGTGAAGTTTAGAGTTTATGTTGTAAACTAGATTAACTTGCAAGTTTTGGCCTAAATAAAGAACAAGTGAAAGCAAGGTTTTTGTAAGTCAATATGCAGCAGGACCAAATTCAAACGCTAATATCTTATGATCTAGAAATTAAATTGAAGTGATTCAAATTGGTGGTGCTAGATATCTTCAAGAGCTTTCCAACGGTAGGTCATATGCCTATTTTCGCCAAGGAACGAGAGAGTTATGGCCATTTTAGTCCGACCTGTGTGTGCAGTCTGCAGGGGACGCGCCCCGCGCCTTAAAGGGCGCTTTTGATGCAGTGAGGTCCTTTCAAAAGGCGATTCCAGCGCCCTCCAAGACGCTGTCAGCGCCCTGTGTGTCTGTTTGGCCGACTTCAATCCACTTGAACCTTTGTGATTGCCGACATCACCCCACTTGCATCTTGTACTTGTTGATTTGGTTTTTGCTTCTTTTGCCACTTGCTTTTGTTCCCTCCACCTAGCTTGTGTAAAGATTATCCTACAAACTTCCCTCGGCTTGTGACTAAGATAATCACCATTTTAGTTTAGTAGATCATCTTTGATTTCTCTACTTGATCAAAGATGATCATCTTTTGCTTTTTCTTTCATTTTGGACCCTTGGTTCTACTTTAAATGTAGTCCCTTAGTTTGGTCTTTTGCTTAGTTCATAAGTTTACATTAGTCAACAAAGGCAACTTGCTTGCCTTGCTCATTGCCTATAAATAGGCATATGATGAGTTTGTAAGAAGGTCATGCTTGAACTCTTCTAGTTCTTCATCTAATAATAGCTAGTATATATCTCTCCTTCCTTTTCTTCTTTTCTTTTATGATCTTCATTAGATTGATGTAGCCTTTTTATTTTCACTTTGGAAAGGTGGTAATCATGTTATTAACTAAGTTTATGTAAGAATCACTACTACTTCTAAACTCTTTTACTTGATTATTGTCTAAAAATGGTTTAAACACATGCCCTTAGACTAACCTTAATTAGGTTCGAAACTAGTTAATGAAGGTTGAAGGTCTAAAGCTAGATTTTGGAGTATTCATGCGTTTTGGAACCTTAATCTATGTAGCACCCAAGTCCCTTTAATCCAACTTAGTCTTCACTAATTGAACTTAGCAAAATTGACAAATTGCATCTCAGTAAAATTGACACTTTACCCAGGGGGTTCACTTAGTTTAAGCTAGTCTTGGTTAATCGAACATGGAAATTTAGACAGGTTAATTGAAAGTATAATTTAACAAGTTAAAATCCGACGATTAATTTTATTGTAACTCCATGCCTAAAGCTTTTACCGAATGTGTATTTGGTAATTTAGAGTTAGATATTCGCACCGAAGTAGAGTCTAACTATCCTAAGGAGACTTCAAAGGGTTAAAACCTTTGGCAATAGATAATCATAAATTGAGTATAGTTGGAGTCATTCGATAAATAAACCTATTTTAAGCATATTTCCACCAGACCGCTCTTTTATTTTCCTTATTTAAATTCTGTTTTAGCTTAGTTTCACCAAACCACCCCTCTCTTTGTTCTTCATGTTGAATAAAATGAAAGCATTTGCTCAACAAAAACAGATGAAATATTCGATGATGTCAACCATGTTCCCTGTGTTCGATAACCCCCACTCTTACTACAACGGGGGTTTTATTTGTCTTAGAGACCGAAAAAACCTCTTCGTCAAATTGGCGCCGTTGCCGGGGAACAACGGTTGATTAGTTTGTTTCATCCGTTTTCTTTGAGGTAATACTTTTATTTGTTTTCTTCTTCTTCTTGTCCCTTTTCCTACCTTTGCACATTGAGGACAATGTGTCTTCCAAGTGTGGGGGTACTCTTTCCATTTTTATACTTTTATTTCAGTAAAAAAAACATAAAAAAAATCCGGTCGGATAAGAAAAAAATAGAAAAAAAAAACTGGGGAAAAACAAACGGTTTGTGGATTTACTTCAAAGGAAATTCTCACGAGAGCACACTCGTCCTCTAAGCAATTGAGAGGTTTAAATGGCTTGTTGCATACGCCAAATGCAACCGTGATTCCTACGAAAGTGAGTTAGATTTTTTTTAATGTTTAGCTTAGTTTTTGAAAATATTTCCATCTTAGAGTTTACTCGAGGACAAGTAAAGCTTAAGTGTGGGGGTATTTGATGAGCCCATGTTATACCATGTTTTTAGTTTGTTTTTAATGCTTTGTTTTTGTAATTTAGGCCACTCTCCTTAGTGTTTACAATACTTTGAGCTTTAGGTGAAGTTTAGAGTTTATGTTGTAAACTAGATTAACTTGCAAGTTTTGGCCTAAATAAAGAACAAGTGAAAGCAAGGTTTTTGTAAGTCAATATGCAGCAGGACCAAATTCAAACGCTAATATCTTATGATCTAGAAATTAAATTGAAGTGATTCAAATTGGTGGTGCTAGATATCTTCAAGAGCTTTCCAACGGTAGGTCATATGCCTATTTTCGCCAAGGAACGAGAGAGTTATGGCCATTTTAGTCCGACCTGTGTGTGCAGTCTGCAGGGGACGCGCCCCGCGCCTTAAAGGGCGCTTTTGATGCAGTGAGGTCCTTTCAAAAGGCGATTCCAGCGCCCTCCAAGACGCTGTCAGCGCCCTGTGTGTCTGTTTGGCCGACTTCAATCCACTTGAACCTTTGTGATTGCCGACATCACCCCACTTGCATCTTGTACTTGTTGATTTGGTTTTTGCTTCTTTTGCCACTTGCTTTTGTTCCCTCCACCTAGCTTGTGTAAAGATTATCCTACAAACTTCCCTCGGCTTGTGACTAAGATAATCACCATTTTAGTTTAGTAGATCATCTTTGATTTCTCTACTTGATCAAAGATGATCATCTTTTGCTTTTTCTTTCATTTTGGACCCTTGGTTCTACTTTAAATGTAGTCCCTTAGTTTGGTCTTTTGCTTAGTTCATAAGTTTACATTAGTCAACAAAGGCAACTTGCTTGCCTTGCTCATTGCCTATAAATAGGCATATGATGAGTTTGTAAGAAGGTCATGCTTGAACTCTTCTAGTTCTTCATCTAATAATAGCTAGTATATATCTCTCCTTCCTTTTCTTCTTTTCTTTTATGATCTTCATTAGATTGATGTAGCCTTTTTATTTTCACTTTGGAAAGGTGGTAATCATGTTATTAACTAACTTTATGTAAGAATCACTACTACTTCTAAACTCTTTTACTTGATTATTGTCTAAAAATGGTTTAAACACATGCCCTTAGACTAACCTTAATTAGGTTCGAAACTAGTTAATGAAGGTTGAAGGTCTAAAGCTAGATTTTGGAGTATTCATGCGTTTTGGAACCTTAATCTATGTAGCACCCAAGTCCCTTTAATCCAACTTAGTCTTCACTAATTGAACTTAGCAAAATTGACAAATTGCATCTCAGTAAAATTGACACTTTACCCAGGGGGTTCACTTAGTTTAAGCTAGTCTTGGTTAATCGAACATGGAAATTTAGACAGGTTAATTGAAAGTATAATTTAACAAGTTAAAATCCGACGATTAATTTTATTGTAACTCCATGCCTAAAGCTTTTACCGAATGTGTATTTGGTAATTTAGAGTTAGATATTCGCACCGAAGTAGAGTCTAACTATCCTAAGGAGACTTCAAAGGGTTAAAACCTTTGGCAATAGATAATCATAAATTGAGTATAGTTGGAGTCATTCGATAAATAAACCTATTTTAAGCATATTTCCACCAGACCGCTCTTTTATTTTCCTTATTTAAATTCTGTTTTAGCTTAGTTTCACCAAACCACCCCCTCTCTTTGTTCTTCATGTTGAATAAAATGAAAGCATTTGCTCAACAAAAACAGATGAAATATTCGATGATGTCAACCATGTTCCATGTGTTAAACGACAGAAGAAAGGCTCTTTGTTCCCTGCTATTCTAAAAATGGATCTTAGCAAAGCTTATGATCGTGTCAGATGGGATTTTCTTGAGGTAGTGCTGCGACAAATGCGCTTTTCGGAAATATGGATTAGGTGGATTATGCAATATGTTACCACAATCACTAATTCTGTATTGGTGAATGGGGAGCCCTCTCGCTCGTTTACTCCAAGAGCTGGTCTTAGGCAAGGCGATCCTCTTTCCCTATACTTGTTCATTCTGTGTATGGAGGTCTTTTCTTCTCGTCTGAAGAATATGAATATTTCTAAAGAAATTCCAGGCCTTTCCTTGAGACGTGGGGCTCTGTCTGTTAACCATCTTTTCTTTACAGATGATGCTCTTCTGTTCTTCAAAGCTACTACTAACTCAATTGGGCTTATTCGTAGTATGGTTCAGGGTTTTTGTCAAATTTCAGGGGAGATGGTGAGCTTTGAAAAATCTTTTGTTATCTTTAGCCCCAGTACTCCTTCCTCTCTTGTGAAGCTGATTCGAAAACCTCTGAGGGTTCGCTCTAAGAAAAGTATGGGGGTTCATCTGGGTTGTCCTATGGACATTGATGGTAGGTCTACGACGTCTTTCTCCTTTCTGATAGACAGAGTGATGAATAAGAGTTCCTCATGGAAATTCTCTTCAGTGAACCTGGAAGGCCGCTTGCTGCTTGCAAATGCTATTCTCTCGTCCTTGGCCTCTCATATTAAGGGGCTGTACATGCTCCCCTCCTCGGTCACTAAGAAAATTACGTCCCTCATTTTGCGGTTTTGGTGGGCGTGTCAAAAGGATGTTAAACCTATTTATTGGCGTAAAAGAGAAGTGCTTCAGCTGCATAAGGCGGAAGGTGGTCTAGGCTTACGTAACTTGGGATATATGAATACATCAATACTTTTTCGTCAGGCATGGCGTATTCATACTAGCCCAACCTTCTGGTTAGCCTTTTTTGTAGGTAGGTATACCAAATCCCCAATTGAGCTTGCCCATACAGCTAAAATGCATACTCGCCCTTCTTGGGCGACTGACCGGCCTCTAGGGTGTCGCGGCCCTAGATGCCTATCAAATATACAATTAATAACCTAAACAACTAACACGTAGTATTAGTGGTATTAGGGTCGATCCACAAGGAACTTAGTGCAGAATTAGTCGTGAACTTCGAATGATCCAAGGATCTTTTTAAAGTTGATTGAGAGTTCGAATTACACCTAAACTACAAGAATTAAAAGTAATAAAAAAGAAATGAAACGATGCAAATGGAAATATCAAGATAAAAAAACTCTAAAGATTGGACTTCCTAATGTTACTTAACTCGGAGGAATTATAGTCATTGAATCCATTCACGTTCGATTATCTCAATTGCAATATGAATATTCAAAAGCACTTAACGGACTCAATCCCAACACCCTCTCTCGATTAGGCGATAGGAAATTCTAGGATCGGCTACATTAACCTCTCTCTAATATTCAATTTAGCAAAACCCAAAACCGAATTCATCAAATACTTTCATCAATTCACAATCCTAATTACTACCTCTAGAAATTAAGATATTACAATCAAGATTATTCAAACACAAACAATCCAATGATCAACCCCCAAAATCTATAACATCAAGCCATCCAATCCTTAGAAAAAGAACTACACACTAATGCAATCCATTAAAGCAAAAATCATTAAATTCAAATTAAACTATTCTATGAATTCAAACTAATTCTAATGAAACTAAAATGACAACAAGAAATTAAGAAACTCAACAAAATTAACCAATTAAAACTAAAACAAAACCTCATTTGAACTTTAATTGAAACAATTGGAATCTTGGTTTACAAAGATGAAAACAAGAACTAAAGATCAAAATGCTAAAACTTCGAATTCAATTGAAATCTTGAGAGAGAAATCTACTACTTGAGAGTGTGTTTATGCTAGCTAAAACTATTCTAAAATTAGAAAACTTAACTTGTTAATACAATGCCTAATCCCCTTATTTATACTAAAAATTACAAAGCACATGGCTAATTTTACAAAAATGTCGAGCTGCACCGTGCACGATCGTGCAGAAATAGGCTGCAGGATCGTGCAATTTAGTTGCACGATCGTGCAGTTGAACCTTGCACGATCGTGGTGAAACGAAGTGAATTCTGCACGATCGTGCCCTGGGGAAGAAAAGTTGCACGATCGTGCAGTTATACTCTGCACGATCGTGCACCCCTATTCTTGGGCTGCTAATCTGCACGACCGTGCACTGCTAGCCTGCACGGTCGTGTAGCCTTCAAAACTAAGCTTCTTGCTCCCTAAGTGCCCCGCTGTCACCCTGGTGCCAATCCCGGCTCCTCGGAATCCGCTCGGGACCTCTCACGACCCGTTCAAAACCCGAAATTATCTGCACAAAATACGATACAACTCAGGCAACATATATTTAGCCAATTATTAGGAAAAAGAACGAAACTAACACAAAAAGAAATAAAAACTAGGAAAAACTCAAAACTAAACTAAAACACCCTAAAAACAATGAAACAAAGACGAGAACGACCAAAACTCAAGCTAAAAGAAGATAAGAAATAGGTCCTAAATGGACCGATCAGCGGCTCGCAGTCTGGTACGTGCAGCTGTGGATATGAAACCAGCTCTTGGCTGGCAGGTTGGCTCTAGCAATTTAATCCCTCTTCTCCAGAACCGATGGGTACATGGGAGAGTGACGTCTTTTTCTGGGAATCACCTTCCTAATAATTGTTGGAATGTTCCAGTGGCCTCTCGGTTGTTCTCTCCCGCTGATGTTGATATCCTCAGCATTCACCTGTCTCCTGTTCCAATTACAGACACCATCTGTTGGATGCATACTGCTAATGGGAGGTATTCTGTTAAGAGTGGGTACTGGTTCCTGCTCAATCAAGGCCATCCCCCAGATGTTTTGACTCCCAGAATCTGAAAAATCTTATAGCAACTACCTATTTTTCCATAGTGGAAGTTCTTCCTATGGTGCATTCTTCAACGTATTCTACCATCTGCTGACAATCTTTTACGCCGTCATATTCTGGTCCCTCCTATGTGTTCACTCTGTCATTCCTACCCTGAAACGACGACTCTAGCTCAGCTTATATGGACCTCCTCTGATCTGGTTCTTCGCATGCACTCTGTTCCAGAGTTGGATTTACATGTTTGGGTTGCAAATTTTATTCTCTACCTTCTGGATCCAGATGATCCAAGCCAGTCCCATATTATGAACTTCACTACTATCTTGTGGAGTATTTGGGTTCTACGGAATAATGTCATTTTCCGTTCTAACCTTGTTAACCCTCTTGGGGTTATGAAAACTATATCCGAAATAAGGACAAGATGCCTTATCATTTTTGCTACTCCGTCTACTACTACGATGGAATTACCTCCTTCTCATGTGCCAAAGCCTTCCTTATCCTGGTCAATTGGGTCGTCTACCCTTCTGCTGCTTGTTGTTCTAGTTGATGGCTCTTGGAAACAACGCTCAAAGCGAGGTCTGACTGAATGGGGTTCAGCCATTGGTTGGCAGATTGCTTCTTCAGGTATCCTTGCACAGGGAGCACAAAGGATTTATGCCTCCTCCTCTTTACAATCTGAAGCTCTTGCTCTCCTGTTTGGTCTACTTAGGGCACTCTCTTTTGGACAGGTCATCCATGTTTTGTCTGACTCCTCTCAGCTGATTTTGGCTCTCTCATCTCATGATCCGCCTCCGTTGGTAATAGCTACTATATTTGCGGATATTCGCAAGTTGGCTGGGTCTGCTTCCTCCTTTAAATGCTTTTCTGTTAGTAGAAATGTGGTTGCCCCTGCTCACTTCTTAGCTGCTAAGGCTAGATTGGGTGGGTAGCCTGTTGTTTTGTTGTTCCACTTCAAAAAAATCACTAGATTAACAATAGGTATTAGATGGACCTGGGACCAGCCATCTATTTGTGGTCCCGCGCTTCGAAACTACTGAAATTAAAAAAAAATTGACGCGCTCCCGCCCAACTTCCACTCTACAAATGTTCACACATGATCAAAGATAAAAATACGAAGAATCGTCTCTCACTCTAGGGTTTCTAGGGGTGTGAGTTGGGTTTGTCTGTCTCCTTGTTCTTTCAGATTCCAACTTCGGGTTCTATGAATGTTGTCTCGGGCCTTCTTGTTTTTGTCCTATTCTTTATAGGTTGTGGGTCCTTTCCGTAGTGGGGGTAAAGTTTTCCTAGGTTTTTGTTTGCTTTGTTTTTTGTGCAGGTTTATTTGTCTCGTGCGTGTGTGGGGCTAACCAAAAGCAACTGGTTCTTTTCCTCTACATTCAGAAGTCGGTTTTCCTGTAGGTATTTTCTACTTTTCTTCAGTTTTTTTCCCAATTTTTTTTTGCTAATTTTCCAATGGAGTCGCTAGAGGAAGCTTTGGCCAAATTCAAACATACAGAGGAGGAGGAAGAGATCGCAGATATGGATGTGGTGCCGAGCGAAGACATGAAAGCCCAGATCGACCTTTGTTTGGTAAGTAAACTGTTTACGAATAGTATTTTTATTGTGGAGGCAATGAAGTCTGTGTTGAGAAATCTGTGGAAACCACAAAAATATCTTCTAGTTAGGGAATTGGGCAAAAATCTTTTTGTTTTCCAATTTTTTTGGCTGCGGATAGGAAACACGTTATTGACACTAGTCCATGGGCTTTTGATGGACATTTACTTTTGCTGAGAACTTTAGAAGGAGATGAACAACCGGAGGATATTGCCTTTGACACTGCCGATTTCTTGATAAGGGTTTACAACACGCCTATGGAAAAGAGAAATAAGGATGAAGCTGTAACGCCCCAGATTTTGGGCTAGTTTCGTGTTTACTTTCTTGTAATTATTGTTGTTGCGGTGCATGTTCAAAATTTATTTTAGACTTTTTTTAATGCTTGAGTGTAACCATTTTAATTAATGGTTTATGAATTCTTGATTTTATTTTATTTTAATTAATTAGAATTTTATTATTTAATTTTTTAATTAATTAATTAGTTTTGGGCCAAGTGCAAAATTAATCATGATTAGTCATGAATTAGTGCAAACGACCCAATTGAACTTTGAGCCCATTTGAGCCTAAGCCCAACCGGCTCTCTCCCTCTTTAGTGGCCTATTTTGACACTTGCTCCATGTTCACACCTTAACTAACCTCTATAAATAGAGGAGTTAGTAAGGCCTTAAGACCATTTGCCATTTGATCAACCTTTGCCATCACTTTTAAAAGGCAAATTCTCTCTTCATTTGCCATATACCTCACGCCACATTTGGCTTCTTCAACCCCAATCTTTGTTCATCCATCTTTCTAATTCCAAACTTAAAGATTCAACCTCTATTGATCTTTAAGTATTAAAACATAATTAAACTCCAACAATTTCATTCAAGATCACTAGTTAGGTGTGGTTTTGCGCTTGGTTGTGTGGTTGTTCGTGGGTACACATACGGGGCAGCCTTGCGTGGAATTGCTGACTGGGCAGTGGCGTGTGGTCTGGCTGGGCAGCAGCCGTGCTGACTGGGCAGATGGTGGTGGACGTGGTGCTGACTGGGCAACGTGGTGGTTGGCGTGGTGGCATCTTGGTTGTCGTGTTCGTGAGCAAATGGAACCGCGTTGCTTGGCCGTGTGTATGAGTGTTCCGGGCAGCAAGTGTTTGTGTTGGTATTCGTGTTTAATCTTGATTAGGTAACATACTTACTCAACCTTGTTGGTATACTATGTTTATAGTATGAATTGAATGCATGTATGGGATGTTTATGGTTGATTGTTCATGATTTTATGAATTGGTTGTATTCTGATTTTTAAGTGGTTTTAAATGAGATTTTGATAAAGGTTTTAATGATTTTATGATTGATTATATGTTGTAATATGATCATGATTATTGTGTTAAAGTTTGGTTGATTTTGGATAAATTTTCGAAAGGTATATTGATGATTTTCGAATGGTTGTGCGTGTGGTTATGGATGAGTTTGGATGAGTTTTTGATTGAGTTCTTGAATCTTGATTGAGTTCTTGGTTGAAGATCTTGATTCTTGGATGATTTCTTTATGAGTCTTTAATGAGTTCTTTGAGTTCTTTACGAGTTCTTGATGAGTTCTTTAGGTTTCTTGTTTGAGTCTTGAAAGTTAAAGAAAGTGAGTTGTAAGTTAAAGAAAGTTAAAGATTGAGGTGTTAATGGTTAAAGAATGATTAAAGATTGATGAATTATGATTGGTTAGACTCAAGATTAAGGCTAGAGGCAGTTCTTGAGAATAACTTCGATGATTTAACTAGTTAATTTCGAGAATCAAGGCTAGAGGCAATTCTTGAACTTAATTTGGTTATGTTGGATATAATGATGATTAAATGAGTAATTAATTAGCGTAGTCCGGTCTAGAATATGAATGATTGCGCCAAAGATAGTTGTTAAGTTGGTTACTAAGTTGGTCTATTAAGTTGGTTTATTAAGTTGGTTTGTTAAGTTGGTTTGAGTCGAGTTCACGTTTTGGGTTGTTCTCGTACTTTGGTTTATTGATGTTGTTGTTTGATTTATGTTATGTACATGTGTATTCCCATTAGGGTGAGTCAGTTATGTTACTCGCCACTGATGGTGGACTATTGTTGTTTTTCAGGTATTTCTGATGATACTCTTGCTTAGCTTTGGGTTGGGCGAGCGACGTTTATTGTTTCTGTTATTTGTTGTATTTTCTATTTCTGTCGTTTATAGATAGTATTAGATTATTGTATAGACTTTGATACGTTGTATAAGACTCTGACATGTAGTTGGAGTTTACTCGTATTTTTAGTATTTTTTTATTTGACTTTTGGTTTAGTTATGTACAAACTTGTGGGTACTTGTACGTTTTGGTTAATAATAATAATTTTCGAGGAATTAGTTTAATTTCTTAAGTATTTGAGTTGTAGTTAATAACTATTCGACGCGTCGGTTTCTTCTGCGCCGATTTAAGCGAGTCGGGTCGTTACAGGAGCAGTGTGGCTAGGCCAAAGATTGGGAACCTTTTTGGAATATGATGAAACTGACATGTCAGGGTGGACAAAATCCATGCGAATTAGGGTGAGGTTGAACATTAACAAAACTATTTGTCGTGGAAAGAAGATCAACATTAAAGGAGTAGTCAAATGGATTACCTTAAGATACGAACGTCTCCCAAACTTCTGTTATTTATGTGGCTCACTCGGGCATGTTACTCATGATTGTGAGGGGTATGATGAGGAGATTCCTGAATCAAAAGTTCCTTATGGTCAATGGCTGAGGGCATCACCATGGAAGGGCAGGGGTAGGGGTAATGTAAAGGAACGAGATGAGGAAAATAGGATGATAGTCGACCTGCGTGAGTCTGCAAGGGTAAAGAAGCGCTTGAGCTTTGAGGTTAGGAATGAGGAGGGTGGATTAGAGGTTGGTGGGGATTTGGGGAAAGTTAATAAGGGTAGCATAGAAAGTGAGGTGGAAGTGTCAGACAAGTTAGGGGGAAGGGTGTAACGACCTGACTCGCTTAAATCGGCGCGGAAAAAACCGACAAGTCGAATAGTTATTAACTACAACTCAAATATTTAAGAAATTAAAACTAATTCCTCAAAAATATTATTAATAAACCAAAAACGTACAAATACCCACAAGTTTGTACATACTAGTCCAAAAGTCAATATTAGAAATACTAAAATACAAGTAACTCTAACCACACGTCAGAATCTAAAACAACGTATAAATGTCTATACTATAATCTAATACTATCCAATAATAACAGTAATAGAAAATACAACAAAAAACAGAAACAATAAACGTCGCTCGCCCAACCCCAAGCTAAGCAAGAGTATTGTCATCAGAAATACCTGAAAAAAAACAACAATCCACCATCAGTGGCGAGTAACATAACTGACTCACCCTAATGGGAATACACATGCACATAGCATAAATGAAACCACAACATCCAATATTCCAAAGTACAAGAACAACCCTAAACGTGAACTCGACTAAAACCAACTTAATAAACCAACTTAATAACTATCTTTGGCGCAATCATTCATATTCTAGACCGGACTACGCTCGTACGATCACATCTTACGCAATCGAACTTTCTACTATGTTAGGACCGGGAATCTTACTCCCAAAAATCCCACGAAACCAATCTTACTGGAAATCCGTGTCCCATGTAACCAATCTTACTGGAAATACAAGGAATAACATAGAAAGACTCCAACTATCCCAATACCACGAATGCAATAGGGGAAACGTCTTAACCCAAATACAAAGAATCTTACTCTAGGTAAAGGGCGTCTAGAAATGAAATCAAGCTAATTAATTACTCATCATTATATCCAACATAACTAAATTAAGTTCAAGAATTGCCTCAAGCCTTGATTCTCGAAATTAACTAGTTAAATCATCGAAGTTATCTCAAGAACTGCCTATAGCCTTAATCTTGAGTCTACCCAATCATAATTCATCAATCGGTAATCATTCTTTAACCATTTAAACCTCAATCTTTAACTTTCTTTAACTTACAACTCCCTTTCTTTAACTTTCAAGACTCAACCAAGAAACCTAAAGAACTCATCAAGAACACAGAAAGAACTCCAAAAACTCATCAAAGACTCATAAAGAACTCATTCAAGATTCAAGATCTTCAATTATGAACTCAATCAATATTCAAGAACTCAATCAAGAACTCATCCAAACTCATCCATTTACACGCATAAATCACACGGAAATCATCAATAAACCTTTCGAAAATTATCCAAAATCAACCAAACTTTAACACCATAATCATGATCATATTACAACATATAATCAATCATAAAATCATTAAAACCTTTATCAAAATCTCATTAAAACAATCAGAATACTAACACTTCATAAAATCATGAACAATCAACCAAAAACATCCCATACATGCATTTAATTCATACTATAAACATAGTATACCAACAAGGTTGAGTAAGTATGTTACCTTATGAAGATTAAACCCCAAAACCCGCTGCCCGGAACGAGTCTTGCACGGCCATCAACATACGCTCAACACGGCTCACGAACACGGCTGCTCAGCAGCACTTGTGTAATAACCCGAAATTTTGGGCTAGAAAATTTCGTGGTTATTAATTGTATTTATTTAATTCTAGGTCCAAAAGGCCCATAAAATTTTGGACTGTTTTATTTTTGGTCCATTCTTTTTCCTCAAATTGGGCCCAAGACCCAATTTGTTCTTTTATTTTCCTTGGCCGGTTTTAGTCTTCCTTTTGGGCCAATGGGTATTTGAATTTAATTAAGTAATTATGCTAATTACTTAATTAAGTTCATTAGGCCTAAAGATTTATTTAACTAAGCCCATCTATTTTTGTGCCTTGCTTTGATCCACACGGCATTCCTCCCCTTCCCATATTTTAGGACTTGTTTCCTTTCTTTTGTTCTATATATAGGGCTCATGTCCCATATTTTTGTCCATTATGCATATTAGCTCTTAAACTCAAAAAATTAAGAACAAATTTCCTCTCCTCTTCCATCCACAAAAAGTCGAACCTCTCTTGATTTTTCCTTGGATTATTTAGCGAATCCAGGTAACTAGCTATTCCGTTTAATTTTGGTACTCACTAATTCACATAGTTATTTAGGTTGTATCATGAAAATTTGTAGAATTTAGGAGATGTTTAATCTGAAATTTTCGAACCATTGTAGTATGTTGTTCATAATATTTTCCGTGATATAATATGTATTATATGTGAATCTTTGTTTGTTTTATGTATATTTATGCATGTATTAATTTATTTAATCATATGTTTATGTGAGTAATTACATGTTAAATTTCGAATTCTCTCATGATTATTTTCGTGTATATGCCGTGAAGTACTATATATTTTTTTGATGATGTTTTTCATGACGTTTTATTGAATTAAATAGATGATTATGATCAGTATAATTGTTTATTTAAAGCCTTGAATTAAAGATTAAATTTTTGTTCATATATCATGTAAATGTCGAGTGGTGATGAATATTATAGGGATTTAAAAATCTGATTTTTATCTTGATCTTGGATTATTTTTGATGATATAATGATTAAGGCATGATTTATTTGCTTAAATTAATTTTGTATGATCTGTTGTTGTTAATTATATTTATTTAATTGATATGCAAATTTTCAGTATTTTTCATGCAACTGTCGAGTGCCTTCAATTTTTGGAGGAATAGAATTTTATCTTGTTTTTATGTATTTTAGATGATTAATTATAATTAAATTAATTAGTGGAATAAAAATGTAATTTTTGGTTACTATTTTCCTTGAATGTCGAGTGAGATAGTTAGAAGGTCAGGATCTTTGACCATGATTTTAGGTAATGGTTGTTACTAGTTTGAATAATTATTTTTATTTAGATAATTAATTATTTAGTGATTATATTTATTTAATTTAGATTAATAATATTTAGGTATAACCCTAAATTGTCGAATGGGATAATATTTATGGAGGAATTTTAGTTTATTTTGGGACTCATAAAATTATTGGGATAAGTATAAGAGATTAATGAATAAAATGTATATTGAAGATATAATATAAGTTTTGAGGATATAAGATATTAATAGGGAAAGAAAGGAAATAGGCTAGGAGGAATACAGACTGTTTCGATTTCTAGCTAGGAAAGACTTGGTATTTAAGGTGGCCAACATACATGCCGCACCTCTCTTTCCTAGGACTTCGAACGGTTCATTTCCGGATACGGACACCTAGTATTTCCCAATATATGATATGATTTAAGTTATGAACATATAAGATAAGATAAGGACGCCCACCTGATGACCCGAGTAGTCAGACTGGGTTAAGTCGAAGCCACTGCTCAATGGGACGAACACACCTGATGACCCGAGTAGTCAGGCTGAGTTCCCCCGAGTAGTTCTGGGTCTTAGGATATGTAGTCTTCTAAGTAGTAGTACACGAGCTACTATTTGGGAGTTATGGCCATAGCTTAGGCTTAGTGGTGAAACACGAGATCCGCTACAGGTTGAGTACACGAGCTCACCCCGGCATGTTCTAGGAAAGTTGTGGTGAAACACGAGATCCGCAACGAGTAATAGTGACCGGTCCAATGAAAGATGATATGATTTGATATAATCATAAGATATGAAATGATATGATATAATTATAAGATATGATATGATTATAAGATATGTTATGAAACTATAAGATATGATTGATGAAAGATAAGTTACGACATTTTGAGTTATGATATAGTTACGAGAGTATGGAACCATATAGTATAAGCTAAGTATTTAATGTATAAGTTTTCCGCTGTGTATGATTCTAAGTATATGATATGAGCAGGTACATTTTATGTACGTATGTCATCGTATGATGGAATGTATGTATTCGTATTTGTATGATTATACGTATCTGTAAACGTATGCATTGTGTACGCGTATGTCTGAGTTGTACTCGTATTGTATACGTATTCCTAACCGTATTTTGCAGGTATTAATATACGTGTGGTATACGTATTTCTAACCGTATTTTTGCAGGTGTATTTATACGTATTTTATATGTATACGTTTACGTATTTTTATACGTATTTTTATACGAGATTTGTATAATTTCTGTATTCGTTCTACTATTTTTTTCTATGGATGTTTCGTGTACTTTCCTATGATATTATGTGTTTAGCGGTCCCTCGATTAAGCGGGAAAACCTAGTTAATCGCCACTGACGGTGCCCCCCCCCAGGTTCAGGCGACGATGCAGCAGCGTAGAGCGGGCTTCGTTGGATGGGCTTGAGTAGCTTAGATGTTTTCTTTAAGTTATTAGATTATCCATAACAATTTGAGACATTATTTTAGTTTTATTATAACCCCAGCCTGTTGGGACAACATTTATTTTATTTATTTAACTTTTAGGCCAGATGCCTTTGACTTTGGATTTCAGACTAGTTTTATATAATAAAAGTTGATTTATTTTAAGTACTTAACTTACATTTATAGTTTAATTTGGTTAAGTAATGATTCGAATGTCGATTCCCTTCGTAAATCGACAAGTCAAAAAGTCGGGTCGTTACAGTTGGTATCCGAGCTAAGGTTTGACCCTAAGTTACTTCTTCATAAGTAGCTTTGTAAGATGAGTGCTTTATGAACCCGAGCGAACCCTAGCCTAATATGGAAAACTTAGGTGAGTGAAACCATGGGTAGAAGCCAGGGTTAGGACGTTTTATCGCTTTCGTTTCCGCGTTGAGGCCATTTCCGTGTGCCGTTGGTGTGCTAACTTGGTTGTGATTTCAGGATGGCGACCCTAAGACCTCCTAACTTCCGTCTTCGTCGTCGCAACTTGGAGGATGCAATCCTCACGTTGGCTCAGAACAGTGTTCGGGCCCAGAACCCTCAGTCGACCTTCGACCGTATAGCCCGACTTCGTCCTCCGACCTATGATGGTGCAGCTCACCCAACCATCCTCGAAAACTGGATTCGAGAGATGCGTAAGATGTTCGACGTTCTGACTTGTCCTGCATCTGAACGGGTTCCGATTGCGACGTTTTATCTTCAGGGTGAGGCAGACAATTGGTGGAGTACACTCCGGTCTGACCCCGACACAAATCTGAATCTGAGTTGGGAAGACTTCACCAAGAAGTTGCAAGATCGTTTCTACCCCGAGGAACTTAAGTGGAAGAAACAATAGGAATTCCTCACCTTCACCCAGGGTAACCTGTCCGTCCAAGCTTACACGGACAAGTTCACCGAGCTCTCCAGGTTTGCCACAGCTGTTATACCTTCTGAAGCCGAGCGGGTCAAGAGGTATATCAAGAAGCTGAACTCCAGCATCCGGGTTCACGTGGTCAGCAGCAGGGTGAAGACCTTTCATGAGGCTTATGAGGTGGCTCTTGAGGTTTAGTCTTCGGTTTCTGATGAAGACACCGGGAAGAAGAGGGTTACTCCAGCTCCAGCGCCAGCTCCGGTTAAGAAGACCAGGTTCGAGTCTTCATCGAAGCAGCAACAGAGTTCTCGACCAGCTCCGAGTCAGGGTTCGAAAGTTTGTCGAGGTTACAAGAAGGATTTCCACCCGGGAAAGAAGTGTGATGGGTCGCCTATAATGTGCTTCGATTGTGGTGAAGCGGGTCATAAGTCCATCTTCTGCCCTAAGAGACAGCCAGCAGCAGCAACCACAGGTAGTCAAGCTCCGGTCAAGAACAGGATTTTCTACATGACACCAGAAGAGGCAGATGCTCAGCCCGACGTGGTCACGGGTACATTTCCTGTTCATGATGTTTCTGCATATGTACTGGTGCTACTGTGTCCTTTGTTGCTAGTTCATTTATTGTGAAAGCTAACCTGATGAGAGAGTCTCCTGTCAAATCTGTGATAACTCTTCCTTCGGGAGAGGACTTTGCTTGTCTTCGGGAGTTAAGGGACGTGTCCATTGCCATCTCGGGGGTAAGGTTCGAAGCCAACCTGAAAGAGTTTCTTATGATCGAGTTCGATGTCATCCTAGGGATGGATTGGTTAGCTAAGCATCAAGCGACCTTTCGGTGTCAAGACCAGGCTGTCACTTTGCGAGGACCAGACGCAAAGAGGGTAACCTATGTCGGGAAACCGATAGGAAAAGGGTTGAAGATCGTGTCCGCTATGAAGATGCGCAGGCTGCAGCAAGTCAAGGACATGACCAAGGAAGAACAGCTAGAAGCCATTCCGGTGGTTCGTGAGTATGCGGATGTGTTTCCAGAGGAGTTGCCAGGGATACCACAAGAGAGAGAAGTGGAGTTCAACATCGATCTGGTGCCCGGGACTGCTCCGATTTCCAAGGCTCCGTATCGCATGGCTCCGGCTGAGTTGAAGGAACTGAAGACCTAGTTGCAGGAATTGATCGACAAGGGTTTCATACGGCCCAGTGTGTCGCCGTGGGGTGCTCCGGTATTGTTCGTGAAGAAGAAGGATGGCAGCATGAGGTTGTGCATAGATTATCGGGAGCTGAACAAGGTGACCATCAAGAACAAGTATCCTCTGCCCAGGATCGAGGATTTGTTTGATCAATTGAAGGGAGCCAGTGTCTTCTCCAAGATTGATCTCAGATCCGGTTATCATCAGATTCCAGTGAAGCTAGAGGATATACCGAAGACTGCATTTCGCACGAGGTATGGGCACTATGAGTTCGAGGTTATGCCGTTTGGTCTGACGAATGCTCCTGCAACTTTCATGAACCAGATGAATCGGACCTTTCATCATCTTCTGGATGTGTGTGTGGTAGTGTTCATCGACGATATTCTTATCTATTCGAAGAATGAACAGGACCACACTCAGCATCTTCATCTGGTGCTAGGTAACTTACGAGCTCAGAAGTGGTTCGCGAAGTTGTCCAAGTGCGATTTCTGGCTCAAGGAGGTTGCCTTTCTAGGGCATGTGATTAATGCGGAAGGTGTCATGGTAGATCCAGCCAAGATTAAGGCAGTGGTGGAATGGCACAGTCCGAAGAATGTGGCCGAAGTCCGAAGTTTCCTTGGCCTAGCAGGTATTTTGAAGTATTTGATAAAGCTTTTATTAATGTCAATGCAAGAATACTTACTAGTGAATTTGTATGTATCAGGTTACTATCGGAGATTTGTGAAAGACTTCTCCAAAGTAGCAGCGCCTGTGACCAAATTATTGCACAAAGATTGCAAGTATGTGTGGACTGAGCAGTGCGAGGAAGCCTTTCAAGCACTGAAGCAAAGTCTTGTGTCTGCGCCAGTTCTTGCTTTGCCAACGGAGGGTGTAGGTTTTGAAATCTACAGCGATGCGTCGAAGAAGGGTCTAGGTTGTGTTCTGATGCAAGAAGGAAGGGTGATTGCGTATGCTTCAAGACAGCTCAAGGTTCATGAGCAGAATTATCTTACTCACGAATTAGAGTTGGCAGCGGTGGTGTTCGCTTTGAAGATTTGGCGACATTATCTGTAACGCCCCAGATTTTGGGCTAGTTTCGTGTTTATTTTATAGTTTTTGTTGTTGTAGCAGTGCATGGTCTAAAATTTATTTTAGACTATTTTTAGTGTTTTAGTGTAACCATTATTATTTAATGGTTTACTATTTCTTTATTTGATTTTATTTTAATTAATTAGAATTTTATTATTTAATTTTCTAATTAATTAATTAATTTTGGGCCAAGTGCAAAATAATCATGATTAGTCATGAATTAGTGCAAAAGGCCCAAGTGATCAATTTGAGCCCATTTAGTAAGCCCATGCCGGTTTTCCTTGTTGTATGGCAATGTGTTGCCACTTGCTTCATGTTTACACCTAACTAACTTCTATAAATAGAAGTAGTAGTAAGGCATGAGGATTCATTTGCTCATTTGCCATCCCTTGCCATCAAGTTTCAACACAAAAAACACTCTCCCCCTCTTGCCTTGTCCCTTCACGCCATTTTTGGCTATGTGAACCCCATTAGTTGGTTCATCATCTTTTCAAGCCCAAACTTAAAGATTCCACTTCCATTTGATCTTTAAGTGACTAAAACACACTAGCCTTCATTGTTTTTAATCAAGATCGTTGGTTCGGGTTTTGCTTGATCATGTTCGTGTGTGGGCTAGTGGTGGTGTGCCGTGTTGAAGACCGTCCAGGGCAGTGGTGGTTCGTGTGAAGGCTATGGCCGTGCAGTGGGTCTGGGCAGGAGCCGTGTGGGCTGGTGCAAGGTAGCCGTGGGTGCAGTAGGGGCAGCCAGCTGTGGCAGCCGTGCAAGAGATGGTGCTAGTAGCCGTGCAAGTGCTGCTGGACAGCCGTGATGTTCGTGCAAGACTCGAATCTGGGCAGCGGGTTTTATGGTCTTATGTGTGTTGATTTGTGTGTAATCTTCAATAAGGTAACATACTAACTCAACTTAATTGGTATACTAGGTTTATAGTATTGATTAAATGCATGTTTGGGATGTTTGTTCATGTTTGATCATGATTTTTAATGTATTTTTATAATCTGATTTTGAAGTATTATAATGGTGTTTTAATGGTGGTTTTTCATGTTTTAAGATTGTTTTCATGATATTTTGAAATCATGGTGATTGGGTTTAAGTTTGACGAATTTTGATAAAATGTTGTTGAATTTTCGTGTATTATAATGATGATTATGCGTGTATGTTGAGTTTGTGTGAGTTCTTGATTGAAGTTCTTGAATCTTGATTGAGTTCTTGATTGAAGTTCTTGAATCTTGAATGGTTTCTTTATGGTTTCTTTAAGAGTTAGATGAGTTCTTTGAGGATCTTGTTGAGGTTTGATTGAGTTCTTTAGGTTTCTTGATTGAGTCTTGAAAGTTAAAGAAAAGGGTTGGATGAGTCTTGGAAATTAAAGATTTGGGATGAATTGATTGAAGAAAGGATAAAGATTGATGAATGATGTTTGGTTAGTCTCAAGAGTATGGCTATAGGCAATTCTTGGGCATAACTTCGATGATTTAGTTGGTTAAATTCGAGAGTATGGCTTATTCTTGTTTTTAATTTAACTATGATGATATGATAATGATATGATGTTAGCTTGATTTCTTTTCTAGACGCCCTTGACTTTGAGTATGGCTTATTCTTAGTTTTTGGGTTAAGGCGTTGCCCCTATTCCGTCTGCGGTATCGGGATAGTTGGAGTCTCACTATGTTATTCCTAGTACGTCCAGAAAGATTTTGGGGATTAGGGACACGGATTTCCAGTAAGGATTGGGTTCGTGGGATTTGGGAGTAAGATAATTCCCGGTCCTGACATATTAGAAAGTTCGGTTGCGTAAGATGCTTCCGTACGAGCGTAGTCCGGTCTAGAAATAGAATGATTGCGCCAAAGATAGAGTTGGGATGATGTCGAGTTGATTGTCGAGTTTGGATTACGAGTTTGAGGATGTCTCGTGTCTTTGAGGATTTTCGTGTGATGTTGTTTGGTTGATGCTATGTACTTGTGTATTCCCGTTAGGGTGAGTCAGTTATGTTACTCGCCACTGATGGTGGACTATGTTGTGTTTTTCAGGTACATCTGATGATGATGCTCATGCTTAGCTTTGGGGTTGGGCGAGCGGCGCTATGCGTGTTTTGTTCCTTGTATTTACTGTTGATTCATAGTATTAGAATTGTTAGTTGTTGTTTCGGACTTATGGATTTGTATATGTTGTATAAGACTCTAGCATGTGGTTAGAGTTGTTTCTTACTTTTCATTAGTTACCATTGACTTTTGGATTTAGTTTGTACAAGATTGTGGGTTATTGTACATTTTTGGTTTAATAATAATGATTTGAGGTATTAGTTTTACTTTCTAAGTTTTGAGTTGTAGATTTATAACTACTTGACTCGTCGGTTTCTTCCGCGCCGATTTAAGCGAGTCGGGTCGTTACATTATCTATATGGAGTATCTTGCAAGTTGTTCACCGATCACACGAGTTTGAAGTACATCTTCACTCAGAAGGAACTCAACATGAGGCAGCGACGGTGGCTCGAGTTGATCAAGGATTACGACCTCTCAGTTGACTATTGTGAAGGAAAAGCTAATAAAGTAGCTGATGCCCTTAGCCGTAAGGATCGGCATTCATGCAACAGAGTGGCGGTTTTACCTAAGGAAATCTGTTCCGACCTTCGTAGGATGGAGATTGAAATGGTTATGCCAGGTAGCACCCGATTGTATTTGAGTGCTATGAGTGTCGAGCCCAGTTTGTATCAGGAGTTACGGGAGAAACAGAAGGAAGACCCGCAACTCGAGAAGATTCGTGAAGCTAAACTTCAAGGCAAAGCAGAAGACTTCACGATTGAACCGGATGGTAGTATGAGGTTCCGTAACAGGTAATGGAGTTATTGTTGTTATAAACTACTTTTCGCCTTGTGGAAACTAATCTTTTGCTCCGTAACAGGTTATGTGTGCCCCGGGTTTCGAATCTGAGAAATCGGATCATGGAAGAGGCTCACAATACTCCTTATTCGGTGCATCCAGGTGGCGGGAAGCTCTATAAGGACCTGAAGGAATATTTTTGGTGGCCGAGGATGAAGCAAGAGGTCGCAGAGTTTGTTGCACGGTGTCTCACGTGCCAGAAAGTCAAGATCGAGCATCAGCGATCAGGTGGTTTGTTGCAGCCATTACCGATACCCACATGGAAGTTTGACTCCATATCCATGGATTTTGTGGTGGGATTGCCCACGACGTCTACGGGTTTGGACACAGTTTGGGTTATCATGGATCGTTTGACTAAGGTGGCTCGTTTCATTCCTATGAAGATCACTTGGTCAATGGAGAAGATGGCGGAAGCGTACTCGAGGGAGATCATACGGTTACATGGTGTGCCGAAGGATATCGTGTCCGACCGAGATCCCCGGTTCTTATCACGGTTCTGGAAGTCTTTGCAAGAGGCTTTTGGGACTAAGCTTAATTTGAGTACGGCTTTCCATGCAGCTACGGAGGGGCAGACAGATCGGACTATCCAGACTTTGGAGGATATGCTACGGGCTTGTGCGTTAGACTTCCAGCAGTCTTGGGTTAAATCTCTGAGTTTGGTGGAGTTTTCGTACAACAACAGCTATCACGCCAGTCTCAGGATGGCTCCTTATGAGGCTTTGTATGGGCGTAAGTGCCGTAGCCCTACGTGTTGGAGCGACATCAGCGATGCTTTGGTGATTGGTCCCGACCATATCCGGGATACAGTCGAGCAGGTGAAGATCATCAGGGCAAGGTTGCAGGCAGCTCAAAGTCGGTAGAAGTCTTATGCCGATCGTCGTCGGAAGCCGTTAGAGTTCGAGGTTGGAGACAAGGTGTTGTTGAAGTTGTCTCCTATGAAGGGTGTGGTCCAGTTTGGTCAGAAGGGTAAGCTCAGACCTAAGTATATTGGACCATACGAGATTCTGGAGCGAGTTGGTGAGGTCGCTTATCGGTTGGCGATGCCTCCGGATCTTTCGAGGGTTCATGATGTGTTCCCTATGTCACAGCTACGGAAGTACGTCAATGATCCTTCTCACATTATTCCGGTAGAGTCATCGGAGATAGAGCCGAATTTGACCTTCGAGGAAAGACCGGTTCAGATTTTGGATCGTCAGGATCGGTTGTTGCGTCGCAAGGTGGTGCCTTTGGTTAAGGTTTTGTGGCGTAGCCAGAAGTTCGAAGAGGCTACTTAGGAGACCGAGGCTTCGATGAGGGATAAGTATCCCGAGCTGTTCGAAGCAGCTACGGAGTTGCTTTTCTTCTTTTGTTTGCTTTATTTTTGTTCATGTGTGCTTGTGTGTTTCGTTTGAGCTCCATAAGTAAATTTCGAGGTCGAAATTTATTTAAGGAGGGGTGACTGTAATAACCCGAAATTTTGGGCCAGAAAATTTCGCGGTTATTAATTGTATTTATTTAATTCTAAGTCCAAAAGGCCCATTTAATTTTGGACTGTTTTATTTTTGGTCCATTCTTTTTCCTCAAATAAGGTCCAAGACCCAAGTTGTTCTTTTATTTTCCTTGACCGGTTTTAGTCTTCCTTTTGGGCCAATGGGTATTTTTATTTAATTAAGTAATTATGCTAATTACTTAATTAAGTTCATTAGGCCTAAAGATTTAATTAACTAAGCCCATCTATTTTTGGCCCTTGCTTTGATCCACACGGCATTCCTCCCCTTCCCATATTTTAGGACTTGCTTCCTTTCCTTTGTTCTATATATAGGGCTCATGTCCCATATTTTTGCCCATTATGCATATTAGCTCTTAAACTCCAAAAAATTTAAGAACAAATTTCCTCTCCTCTTCCATCCACAAAAACTCGAACCTCTCTTAATTTTCCCTTGGATTATTTAGCGAATCCAGGTAACTAGCTATTCCGTTTAATTTTGGTACTCATTAATTCACATAGTTAATTAGGTTGTATCATGAAAATTTGTAGAATTTAGGAGATGTTTAATCTGAAATTTTCGAACCATTGTAGTATGTTGTTCATAATATTTTTCGTGATATAATATGTATTATATGTGAATCTTTGTTTGTTTTATGTATATTTATGCATGTATTAATTTATTTAATCATATGTTTATGTGAGTAATTACATGTTAAATTTCGAATTCTCTCATGATTATTTTCGTGTATATGCCGTGAAGTACTATATATTTTTTTGATGATGTTTTTCATGACGTTTTATTGAATTAAATAGATGATTATGATCAGTATAATTGTTTATTTAAAGCCTTGAATTAAAGATTAAATTTTTGTTCATATATCATGTAAATGTCTAGTGGTGATGAATATTATAGGGATTTAAAAATCTGATTTTTATCTTGATCTTGGATTATTTTTGATGATATAATGATTAAGGCATGATTTATTTGCTTAAATTAATTTTGTATGATCTGTTGTTGTTAATTATATTGATTTAATTGATATGCAAATTTTCAGTATTTTTCATGCAACTGTCGAGTGCCTTCAATTTTTGAAGGAATAGAATTTTATCTTGGTTTTATGTATTTTAGATGATTAATTATAATTAAATTAATTAGTGGAATAAAAATGTAATTTTTGGTTACTATTTTCCTTGAATGTCGAGTGTAATAGTTAGAAGGCCAGGTTCTTTGACCATGATTTTAGGTAATGGTTGTTACTAGTTTGAATAATTATTTTTATTTAGATAATTAATTATTTAGTGATTATATTTATTTAATTTAGATTAATAATATTTAGGTATAACCCTAAATTTTCGAATGGGATAATATTTATGGAGGAATTTTAGTTTATTTTTGGACTCATAAAATTATTGGGATAAGTATAAGAGATTAATAAATAAAATGTATATTGAGGATATAATATAAGTTTTGAGGATATAAGATATTAATAGGGAAAGAAAGGAAACAGGCTAGGAGGAATACAGACTGTTTCGATCTCTAGCTAGGAAAGACTTGGTATTTAAGGTGGCCAACATACGTGCCGCACCTCTCTTTCCTGGGACTTCGAACGGTTCAATTCCGAATACGGACACCTAGTATTTCCCAATATATGATATGATTTAAGTTATGAAGATATAAGATAAGATAAGGACGCCCACCTGATGACCCGAGTAGTCAGACTGGGTTAAGTCGAAGCCACTGCTCAATGGGACGAACACACCTGATGACCCGAGTAGTCAGGCTGAGTTCCCCCGAGTAATTCTGGGTCTTAGGATATATAGTCGTCTAAGTAGTAGTACACGAGCTACTATTTGGGAGTTATGGCCATAGCTTAGGCTTAGTGGTGAAACACGAGATCCGCTACGGGTTGAGTACACGAGCTCACCCCGGCATGTTCTAGGAAAGTTGTGGTGAAACACGAGATCCGCAACGAGTAATAGTGACCGGTCCAATGAAAGATGATATGATTTGATATAATCATAAGATATGAAATGATATGATATAATTATAAGATATGTTATGAAATTATAAGATATGATTGATGAAAGATAAGTTATGACATTTTGAGTTATGATATAGTTACGAGAGTATGGAACCATATAGTATAAGCTAAGTATTTAATGTATAAGTCTTCCGCTGTGTATGATTCTAAGTATATGATATGAGCAGGTACATTTTATGTACGTATGTCATCGTATGATGGAATGTATGTATTGGTATTTGTATGATTATACGTATCTGTAACCGTATGCATTGTGTACGCGTATGTCTCAGTTGTACTCGTATTGTATACGTATTCCTAACCGTATTTTGCAGGTATTAATATACATGTGGTATACGTATTTCTATACGTACTGTATACGTATTTCTAACCGTATTTCTGCAGGTGTATTTATACGTATTTTATACGTATACGTTTACGTATTTTTATACGTATTTTTATACGAGATTTGTATAATTTCTGTATTCGTTCTACTATTTTTTTCTATGGATGTTTCGTGTACTTTCCTATGATATTATGTGTATAGCGGTCCCTCGATTAAGCGGGACAGCCTAGTTACTCGCCACTGACGGTGCCCCCCCCCCCAGGTTCAGGTGACGATGCAGCAGCGTAGAGCGGGCTTTGTTGGATGGGCTTGAGTAGCTTAGATGTTATCTTTAAGTTATTAGATTATCCAGAACAATTTGAGACAGTATTTTAGTTTTATTATAATCCCAACCTGTTGGGACAACATTTATTTTATTTATGTAACTTTTAGGCTTGATGCCTTTGACTTTGGATTTCAGACTAATTTTATATAATAAAAGTTGATTTATTTTAAGTACTTAACTTACATTTATAGTTTAATTTGGTTAAGTAATGTTCCGAATGTCGATTCCCTTCGTAAATCGACAAGTCAAAAAGTCGGGTCGTTACAACTTGCACGGCCCATCTACTGTTGGACGGCCCAACTGCACACACACTCCCACTGCTACCATCACGCACACACACAGCCACTGCTACCCTGGCACGGCTGTCCCACACGAGCACCCACGAAACCCACACGAACCATGTATGCCCAAAACTACACCTAACTAGTGTTCTTGAATGAAATTGTTGGGGTTTAAATTATGTTTTATTACTTAAAGATCAATGGATGAAGGATCTTTAAGTATGGGTTTAGAAAAGATTATGAACCATGTTGGGTTTAAGACATCAAAAATGGCGTGAGAGTGTAAGACAAAATGGAGAAAGAGTTTGCCTTTTTAAAGTGATGGAAAAGGTTGATTGAATTAACAAATGAACAAAGGAACCTAAGGCCTTACTAACTCCTCTATTTATAGAGGAGGGCCGGTTGGGCCTAAAAGAAAAAGGCCAAAATGATCACTTGGGCCATTTGCACTAATTCATGACTAATCATGATTAATTTTTGCACTTGGCCCAAAACTAATTAATTTATTAGAAAATTAAATAATAAAATTCTAATTAATTAAAATAAAATAAAATTAAGAATTAATAAACCATTAAATAATAATGGTTACACTCAAACATTAAAAATAGTCTAAAAATAAATTTAGACCATGCACCGAAATAAAAATAATTACAAGAAATTAAACATGAAACTAGCCCAAAACCTGGGTGTTACAATCTCCCCTCCTTAAAAGAATTTCGTCCCGAAATTCAAGCAAAGGGGGATTGTCCACCATCAATAGTCCGGGCTCGACACGAAAAGTCAGACGGAATCTGACGGAACTTCGGCTTTCACTAAAGTTCAATCGATCCTCGCGACTTTATGCTTCAACCACTCAGCTCGCCTTGCCTGTACGATCGAAAAGCGTTCGTCGAAGTCTTGAACATGCTCCAGCATTTTTCGACGCACCACTATAAACCTCGGGATCCTCCTCGTCGCTCGGAAGATAAAGATAGGAGCAAAGTCTATCCTCTGATTTAACGTCGAACCCAGAACTACGAACCTCCGTCACATACTCAAACTACTCCCCTCGACTATAGACTTAACTCTTAGAGGTGTAAAAACGATCAAATGGTCGAAAAAGTGGTATACAAGTCATGATCGATTGGTCAAAATTGGAATGCAGATACAATCGTTCGATCTAGGTAAAAAGTAGGAAACAACCAGTTTGTCTTGGATGATCGAACAAAATTCTAAAACACTCAATCAATTTCAAAATTCCATATCAGGTTTAGATCATCTGGATTAGATTGTTGGGATCGAAACGATGCCCACCTTTGAATGATGAGAATAGCAAGGACGTGAATAAATGCCTGATATGAATATCGAATATTATATATATAGAAATTAAATATCGTCTCGATGAAGTATATCGATTTACGAGAAGTAGGATGGCTATGATTATATATATATATATATATATATATATATATATGGCCACAATAGGAATAAGGATATGATGGTGTGTTAATGGCATAAATTATCCATCGATAAATCCGAGTGATGATGGATGATATTAACAACAACAACGGCCAAAAACACGGTGGATGACGCAAGGTGAAATGATGTTGATCACGAGGTTTGGCCAACATGAATAACGTTAATGATTTATGATGGCCTCAATTAGGTATGGTGATGATAACGTCGAAGATGGGTGATCGTAGATGACAATAATGATCATGATTGGCGAAGACGATGACATAAACGATGATAATGGATTACGAGGCTCATAATCAATGGTTAAGAACTTATGAGGTCGAATAAGGGAATGATGATCAATATAATAGATTGTCCTGAATGATGATGAAGGCATCATGGACGTTAATGAATTGACTAAAACAAGGTGATAACGACATTGTTAACAATTAGAAGAACAACGAATCGATAGCGATACTTATGTTAACAATGATGGTACTCACAAAAATAAGTTCAATAACGGAAAACAGGGTTAATCGTAAATCAATTATAAGGTTGATAAAATACTTTTGGTACAAACAGATTCTGGTCGAATACGATAGGTTAAAGCGGTTTCCTGACCACAATTACACCCCTATAAGCTCTAGTCTGGTCTACCTTCCTAGTTGAGCACGCGACTTGAAAATGCGAATTCGCGAAGACAAAGCTCTCACTGGAAGTTATTCGCGAATCACCTGCTGCTCCATAATATCCTTAGTACCATACGGAGATGATCTGCAAGCTCAAACTCGTCTCTCGTTTAGACTAAGATATTATCGAAGAAGACTACGACGCACTTTATCGAGTGAGTGATGAAAAGTCTGGTTCATCCGATCCATGAACAGGGGTAAAGTGTTAGCGAGACCGTCGGGCATCACTTTAAAACTCGTAGTGGTCGTATTTGTGTGAAAAAGCGGTCTTCGAAATGTCACTGACTGATTTCGGTAACGAATGATCGGTCGATACCTCGATAGTCAATCCATGCCCATAAGGACATCGAAATCTATCAGCGAAAGATCGGTCGTCGTCCGCTCTCTAGCTACAAGGATAGGCAATCCTCGAAACTCGGGCTGACAAACAAGATCCTCTCCAGAAGGGAGAGTTATAAACGAACTAACGGGAAAACTGAGACTCCATCGAATTGGACCTCTGCTTCTGCCTCGATCGTACAACGGACTCGATCCTTCATTGGAGACTTAGCCGATGCCGAAAGCTCCTCTCCTGCCGATGGAACATGCCATTGGCGTGCCGTCACATCGCTTTCCTAGGTGGAAGTTCTGGCCGCAACCTCTATACTTCGAATCGTCGAAACTCTAATGCGAACTAGCGGTCGGATGGGGGGTACTACTAGGAGCACTAAATCGGGCTTCCCAAAGGATAGCAACAACATCGGGGTCGGGGTCTTCTTCTAGCTGACATCCTCCTCGATAACAGACGCATGAAGCTCGAGTGCTACCTCGTAAACTTGTCGTAACGTCTTCGCTCCACTGCTGGTCATATGAATGCGAACCCTCGTATCGAGCTTCCTGACGTAGCACTTGACCCGCTCCTCCTCGGATAGAACGACCGACGTAGCAAACCTCGATAATTTGGCGAACCTATCGGGGTACGCCTGAACTATCATCTTACCCTGGATGAGAGTAAGATACTCCTCTGGTTTCCGCCACCGCAACTCGTCGGGGTAGAACCTCTTCTGGGCCTTAGCTACGAAATCGTACCACGATATGAAATGCAGGGTAAACGTGCGTTCCTAGCTATGCGCCACCAGTTATCGGCCTTTCTTCGCAAGTAGTAGGCGACGAACTGGTCCTTCTCGTGCTGGGACAAAATATGGCATCAAAGAGCCTTCCTATCTCGTGGATCCGACTCTCCAACGTCGTAGGGTCGGCAACCCCATCGTAAGTCGGTGGTCGATGACGAGCGATACGATCGAACGTCGACTGTGATCCTGATGGCTGACAACAAAGATGCGCTAGCGTAAGAATCGCTTCCTCAAGCGCTCATAATGTCTGTCGTCCCGAACTCGACCGGCGAGGTGTGAACATGTCGAAACGTAACACGATAAGGACACAAATATACACACAATGTTAATCAAAACCCACACTCAAGTCAAGAATACACATAAAAGAAGGTAGGAAAAAAAGTCTTATCCCGGATTCGTCTACCCGACACTCTTATCCCTTTACTTAAATCTTAACTTTAGGGGTTTATCACTCGGGAAATAGTAAAGCTCTCAACTCCTGGGTTTAACTCAAATCCTAAAACTTCACTTAAAACCTATTCGGCTCTGATACCAACTGTAACGTCCCGACTCGCTTAAATCGGCGCGGAAGAAACCGGCGAGTCGAATAGTTATTAACTACAACTCAAATATTTAAGAAATTAAAACTAATTCCTCAAAATTATTATTAATAAACCAAAAACGTACAAATACCCACAAGTTTGTACATACTAGTCCAAAAGTCAATATTAGAAATACTAAAATACAAGTAACTCCAACCACACGTCAGAGTCTAAAACAATGTATAAAAGTCTATACTATAATCTAATACTATCCAATAATAACAGTAATAGAAAATACAACAAATAACAGAAACAATAAACGTCGCTCGCCCAACTCCAAGCTAAGCAAGAGTACCGTCATCAGAAATACCTGAAAAACAACAACAGTCCACCATCATTGGCGAGTAACATAACTGACTCACCCTAATGGGAATACACATGCACATAGCATAAATGAAACCACAACATCCAATATTCCAAAGTACAAGAACAACCCCAAACGTGAACTCGACTAAAACCAACTTAATAAACCAACTTAATAACTATCTTTGGCGCAATCATTCATATTCTAGACCAGACTACGCTCGTACGATCGCATCTTACGCAATCGAACTTTCTACTATGTTAGGACCGGGAATCTTACCCCCAAAAATCCCACGAAACCAATCTTACTGGAAATCCGTGTCCCATGTAACCAATCTTACTGGAAATACAAGGAATGACATAGAAAGACTCCAACTATCCTAATACCACGGATGGAATAGGGGCAACGTCTTAACCCAAATACAAAGAATCTTACTCTAGGTAAAGGGCGTCTAGAAATGAAATCAAGCAAATTAATTACTCATCATTATATCCAACATAACTAAATTAAGTTCAAGAATTGCCTTAACCCTTGATTCTCGAAATTAACTAGTTAAATCATCGAATTTATTCTCAAGAACTGACTTAAACCTCAATCTTTAACTTTCCTTAACTTACAACACACTTTCTTTAACTTTCAAGAACCAACCAAGAAACCTAAAGAACTCATCAAGAACTCATAAAGAACTCCAAAAACTCATCAAAGACTCATAAAGAACTCATTCAAGATTCAAGATCTTCAATCAAGAATTCAATCAAGATTCAAGAACTCAATCAAGAACTCATCCAAACTCATCCATTTACACGCATAAATCACACGAAAATCATCAATAAACCTTTCGAAAATTATCTAAAATCAACCAAACTTGAACACCATAATCATGATCATATTACAACATATAATCAATCATAAAATCATTAAAACCTTTATCAAAATCTCATTAAAACAATTAAAAATCAGAATACTAACACTTCATAAAATCATGAACAATCAACCAAAAACATCCCATACATGCATTTAATTCATACTATAAACATAGTATACCTTATGAAGATTAAACACTAAAGAAACCCCAAAACCCGCTGCCCGGAACGAGTCTTGCACGGCCATCAACATACGCTCAACACAGCTCACGAACATGGCTGCCCTGCAGCACTTGCACGGCCCACCTACTGTTGGACGGCCCAACTGCATCACCGTGCTGCTTTGCACGAGTACCATCACGCACACACACAGCCACTGCTACCCTGGCACGGCTGTCCCACACTAGCACCCATGAAACCCACACGAACCATGTATGCCCCAAACTACACATTACTAGTGTTCTTGAATGAAATTGTTGCGGTTTAAATTATGTTTTATTACTTAAAGATCAATGGATGAAGGATCTTTAAGTATGGGTTTAGAAAAGATGATGAACCAAGTTGGATTTAAGACATCAAAAATGGCGTTAGAGTGTAAGGCAAAATGGAGAGAGAGTTTTCCTTTTTAAAGTGATGGAAAAGGTTGATTGAATTCGCAAATGAACAAAGGAACCTAAGGCCTTACTAACTCCTCTATTTATAGAGGTTAGTCAAGATGTGAACATGAAGCAAGTGGCAAAACTTGCCATCAAACACAAGGAGGGCCGGTTGGGCCTAAAAGAAAAAAGGCCAAAATGATCACTTGGGCCATTTGCACTAATTCATGACTAATCATGATTAATTTTGCACTTGGCCCAAAACTAATTAATTTATTAGAAAATTAAATAATAAAATTCTAATTAATTCGGATGGAACGACCGACGTAGCACTTGTGTAACGACCCGACTTTTTAGCTTGTCGATTTACGAAGGGTAATCAACATTCGGATCATTACTTAATCTAATTAGACCATAATTCAATATTACAAAGGAAAGAATTAACCTTTATTAACTATAGCTGCTAGAATCCATAATAAACCTCTAATTAATATTACATCAAAAGTCTGAAAAATACTGTCCCAACATGCTGGGATCTTAGTAACAAACTAAATAAAGGTTTAAATAGTTCTGACTAAACTAGAATACTTAAATAGAGGCCCAAACTCTCAAGCCCATCCGGCGAAGCCCGCTCTAATCTGCTGCAACGTCACCTGAAACTGAGGGGGGGTCCACCATCAGTGGCGAGTAACTAGGCTGTCCCATTTAATCGAGGGACCACCAAACACATAATAGCATAGAAATTATCATAAAAACTGTAAAGAACTTAATACATGTTTTACACATAAATATACAAATTACGTATAAATGTACGTATAAAAATACGTATAAAAGAACGTATAGACGTACGTATAAATGTACGTACAGAAATACGTATACAAGTACGTATAAAGATACGTATAAAGATACGTATAAATACACCTGCAGAGATACGGTTAGAATACGTATAATCTTCGTATAGAATACGTACAAACAACCCTGCAGATACGGTTAGAATACATACAAAATACATTCAACATTCGCATACATACACACGCTAACATACTCGAATAATTACAGAAATATACACAGCGGAAGACTTATAATATACTGAACTTGTACTTTATATTATACAACTTAGAATTATACCTCACCACCTTCTTACATGATATCATCAGTAAATCCTAATCATATCTTTTCATAATCTTATCATCGAATTTCATATCATAATCTTATCATATCATAAATTATATCTTATCATAATCTTTCTTAATCGTAATTCATATCTTATAATTACATCTCATCTTATATCATAACATCAATCTTATAATAAGGGCATAATAGCTTCTTATCTTAACATATGCACTTATCATATCATTACATCAATCTTATAATAAGGACATAATATCTTCTTAACTTTACATATGTACTTATTATATCAACTTAACTTAACATATCATCTTTGCGGACTGTCTTCTTCAGCTCGTAGCGAACCTTTGCGTTCGCAACTTTCCTAGAACATGTCGGGGTGAACCTTTGCGTCCCACCCGTAGCCCTCCTTTGCGAGAACTAAGCCTAAGCTATGGCCATAACTCCTGGTAGCGGCTCGCAGATACGGTTACCAGACGGCTACATGTTCTAAGACCAAGAACTGCGCGGGGGAACCTTTGCGTTCGTCCCATGTGAGCAGTGGCATCGACTAAACCCAATTGATAACCTTTGCGTTATCGCAAGGGCGTCCTATCTTATTTAACCCGATTGATGACCTTTGCGTCATCGCAGGGGCGATCTTTATATTGTATCTTATATCTTTATTTAATCATATCATATCATATATTGGGAAATACTAGGTGACCGTAATAGGAAATGAAATGTTCGGAGTCCCAGGAAAGAGAGGTGCGGCACGTATATTGGCCACCTTAAATACCAAGTCTTTCCTAGCCAGAGACCGAAACATAACATGTATATCTATTACTCTGTTTCCTTTCTTATCCCTAGTAATATCTTATATATCTTCAAAACTCATATAATATATTATCCTTAAAATATATATATCATATACTTATAATCTTACCCTTTCGGATACTAATTTTAATATTATATCATATACTAATTTGTAACATTATCCAAAGTAAGATAATTGTATTAATAACACTATTAGTATTTGGCCCTAATAAACATGTTACTAATATTATTATTCCTTTTTATCCCTACACTTTACAACTTATCCCCAATAATTATTTTATCCGTAACTTATATTACTAAATTATTCCTAAATTAATAACAATTCAAAATCAACTAAATTTGACTATTTCCAGCAATTTTACACGGCATTCCCAGAATGTTAACAAAATTTAATTAATTTCTTAATTTATTTTAATTAAACAACTAATTACTAAAAATTAGCAAATTAAAATAAAAATCATATTTTTTCCTAATTTTCTTCCACACGACGTTTTAATATCTTTTAAATAAAATTATTTAATTAATTCATATAATTTAATCTACAGCAAACAATTAAATTAAATAAACAATTCTTACGAAAAATTATACTTAACATAACATAACAAGATTAAAATCATACATACACGGCATATACATATAAACAAGAAATAACACAACTTTTAATGTTTTAATCTTTAGCTCACTCGGGAGAATCCCGAGAGTAAGTAGATTTTAGAATATAATTCAAGAACAAATTTACATATTCAAGAATTTAAAGATTCATGGAATTAAATAAAGATTTAAAATAAAGATTCACATATTTAATCTAGCATGTTCAAGATTAGTATAAAAATAACATTTTTATTTCCTCCTTTAAATTTTGTACCACTCGAAAATTCAATAATTAATAATAGCATATTTTAATAATTCAATTGCCCTATTTTATACAATCTGATTTTTAAATAATTAAATTAAAAACGACCATCTAAAGATCTCTAAAAATCTGGAAATTTTTATGGGAGCTAAATATGGGTTCAAGTATTTACGTGCATAAATTTCGTCTAAAAATAACATCTTTTACTATTTTTAAGTGATTTTATAACTAACCAGTCAGATTAGGCTGAATTCGGTTTCAGAATTTTATGCCATATCAAACGATCTTTAAAAATTACGAAAATTTAACACAAGCTGTAAAACATTATCACTGACTTCCATATAAAATTTCGTAGCATTCCGAATTGATTAAGTACACTAATAAATTCGTAAACCTATTCTGGACAGTTTTACCGGTTTGAAAGATTAAATTTTTATAAACAATAAACGGACGAATTTTTCCACGAAATAAATCATGGTTAATAATCAAACAGTAAACCAGATACCATGAAAAATTAATCAAGAAATAACAAGATTTGATTGGTAAATAAATTATACAAGATCATACATAAAATCAAGAAAATACATAAAAATCAATTAAGAAATTCATGCTTCATGCTCGACATGTTCATATGAAAACAATATTAAACTTCCTACAATTTTCATGCTTCAATTCCTAATTAACTATGTGTTTTTCTACCCATAGATTAAAGAGGAAAGCGAAGTTACCTGGATTCGCTTAATTAATCCAAGGAAAAATTAAAGGGGTTCGACTTTTGAGAGGGGAAGAAGAGAGGATGATGATCTTTAGAATTTGGAGTTTATGTGCTTAAATGCATAATGGCAAAATAAGGGACAAGAGCCCTATTTATAGAACAAAAGGAAGGGTTGCAAGTCCTAAAATAAGGGGAAGGGGGAGCTGATCGTGTGGACTAAAACAAAGGGGCCAAGTCATGGGCTTGGTTGATAATTACTTAGGCCTACTTAATTGGTAATTAACATAATTACCCAACTAAATTAAAAATACCCATTGGCCCAAATGGAAGAACAGAACCGGCCAAAAGGAAACAAAAGAACAAATTGGGTATTTGGCCCAATTTGATGAAAAAGAAAGGGCTAAAAATAAAACAGTCCAAAATTAAATGGGCCTTTTGGACTTAGAATTAAGACATATCATTAATAACCGCGAAATTTTCTGGCCCAAAATTCCGGGTCGTTACAACTTGACCCGCTCCTCGTCGGATGGAACGACCGACGTAGCAAACCTCGATAATTCGGCGAACCTATCGGGGTACGCCTGAACTATCATCTTACCCTGGATGAGTAAGATACTCCTCTGGTTTTCCGCCACCGCAACTCGTCGGGGTAGAACCTCTTCTGGGCCTTAGCTACGAACTCGTACCACGATATCAAATGCAGGGTAAACGTGCGTTCTTAGCTATGCGCCACCAGTTATCGGCCTTTCCTCGCAAGTAGTAGGCGACGAGCTGGTCCTTCTCGTGCTCGGACAAAATGTGGCGTCGAAGAGCCTTCCTATCTCGTGGATCCGACTCTCCAACGTCGTAGGGTCGGCAACCCCATCGTAAGTCGGTGGTCGATGACGAGCGATACGATCGAACGTCGACTGCGATCCCGATGGCTGACAACAAAGATGCGCTAGTGTAAGAATCACTTCCTCAAGCGCTCATAATATCTATCGTCCCAAACTCGACCGGCGAGGTGTGAACACGTCGAAACGTAACACGATAAGGACACAAATAAACACACAATGTTAATCAAAACCCACACTCAAGTCAAGAATACACATAAACGAAGGTAGGCAAAAGAGTCTTATCCCGGATTCGTCTACCCGACACTCTTATCCCTTTACTTAAATCTTAACTTTAGGGGTTTATCACTCGGGAAATAGTAAAGCTCTCAACTCCCGGGTTTAACTCAAATCCTAAAACTTCACTTAAAACCTATTAGGCTCTGATACCAACTGTAACGACCTGACTCGCTTAAATCGGCGCGGAAGAAACCGACGAGTCGAATAGTTATTAACTACAACTCAAATATTTTAGAAATTAAAACTAATTCCTCAAAAATATTATTAATAAACCAAACACGTACAAATATCCACAAGTTTGTACATACTAGTCCAAAAGTCAATATTAGAAATACTAAAATACAAGTAACTCCAACCACACGTCAGAGTCTAAAACAACGTATAAAAGTCTATACTATAATCTAATACTATCCAATAATAACAGTAATAGAAAATAGAACAAATAACAGAAACAATAAACGTGGCTCGCCCAACCCCAAGCTAAGCAAGAGTACCGTCATCAGAAATACCTGAAAAACAACAACAGTCCACCATCAGTGGCGAGTAACATAACTGACTCACCCTAATGGGAATACACATGCACATAGCATAAATCAAACCACAATATCCAATATTCCAAAGTACGAGAACAACCCCAAACGTGAACTCGACTCAAACCAACTTAATAAACCAACTTAATAACTATCTTTGGCGCAATCATTCATATTCTAGAGCGGACTACGCTTGTACGATCGCATCTTACGCAATCGAACTTTCTACTATGTTAGGACCGGGAATCTTACTCCCAAAAATCCCACGAAACCAATCTTACTGGAAATCCGTGTCCCATGTAACCAATCTTACTAGAAATATAAGGAATAACATAGAAAGACTCCAACTATCCCAATACCACGGATGGAATAGGGGCAACGTCTTAACCCAAATACAAAGAATCTTACTCTAGGTAAAGGACGTCTAGAAATGAAATCAAGCTAATTAATTACTCATCATTATATCCAACATAACTAAATTAAGTTCAAGAATTGCCTCAAGCCTTGATTCTCGAAATTAACTAGTTAAATCATCGAAGTTATTCTCAGGAACTGCCTCTAGCCTTAATCTTGAGTCTAACCAATCATAATTCATCAATCTTTAATCATTCTTTAACCATTTAAACCTCAATCTTTAACTTTCGTTAACTTACAACACACTTTCTTTAACTTTCAAGACTCAACCAAGAAACCTAAAGAACTCATCAAGAACTCATAAAGAACTCCAAAAACTCATCAAAGACTCATAAAGAACTCATTCAAGATTCAAGATCTTCAATCAAGATTCAAGAACTCAATCAAGAACTCATCCAAACTCATCCATTTACACGCATAAATCACACGAAAATCATCAATAAATCTTTCGAAAATTATCCAAAATCAACCAAACTTTAACACCATAATCATGATCATATTACAACATATAATCAATCATAAAATCATTAAAACCTTTATCAAAATCTCATTAAAACAATTAAAAATCAGAATACTAACACTTCATAAAATCATGAACAATCAACCAAAAACATCCCATACATGCATTTAATTCATACTATAAACATAGTATACCAACAAGGTTGAGTAAGTATGTTACCTTATGAAGATTAAACACTAAAGAAACCCCAAAACCCGCTGCCCGGAACGAGTGTTGCACGACCATCACCATACGCTCAACACGGCTCACGAACACGGCTGCCCAGCAGTACTTGCACGGCCCACCTACTGCTGCACGGCCCAACTGCACCACAGTGCTGCTTTGCACGAGTACCATCATGCACACACACAACCACTACTACCCTTGCACGGCTGTCCCACACGAGCACCCACGAAACCCACACGAACCATGTATGCCCAAAACTACACCTAACTAGTGTTCTTGAATGAAATTGTTGGGGTTTAAATTATGTTTTATTACTTAAAGATCAATGGATGACGGATCGTTAAGTATGGGTTTAGAAAAGATGATGAACCAAGTTGGCTTTAAGACATCAAAAATGGCGTGAGAGTGTAAGGCAAAATGGAGAGAGAGTTTGCCTTTTTAAAGTGATGGCAAAGGTTGATTAAATTAGCAAATGAACAAAGGAACCTAAGGCCTTACTAACTCCTCTATTTATAGAGGTTAGTCAAGGTGTGAACATGAAGAAAGTGGCAAAACTTGCCATCAAACACAAGGAGGGTCGGTTGGGCTTAGAAGAAAAAGGCCAAAATGATCACTTGGGCCATTTGCACTAATTCATGACTAATCATGATTAATTTTGCACTTGGCCCAAAACTAATTAATTAATTAGAAAATTAAATAATAAAATTCTAATTAATTAAAATAAAATAAAATTAAGAATTACTAAACCATTAAATAATAATGGTTACACTCAAACATTAAAAATAATCTAAAAATAAATTTAGACCATGCACCGAAATAAAAATAATTACAAGAAATTAAACACGAAACTAGCCCAAAATCTGGGATGTTACAAAGGGTGGTAATTCCAAGAAGGGGCATAAAAAGATCAAAATGGGATAGGGGCAATTCTCTGGTAGGGATGACACCAAGTTAGCTAATCTGGAAGTCATTATGATATCCGAGGCGGAGACCGTTGACGAGCGGTCCCGCCGGGTGCAATGAGTTGGTTATGTTAAAAGTGTCGGGGACTTGGCGATCCCCGAGCAGTTAAAGACCTAAGCAGTGTCTTGCGGAGGTCTAAGCCGGACTTAGTTTTCCTTTCTGAAACCAAGTAAGTCGTGTGGAGAGGGTGCGAAGAAAGTATGGTTGGCGTGAGTTTGATGGGGTATACGTAGACAGCCATGGAAGATCGGGTGGTGTAGCTAGCTATGCTTTGGAAACGGGAAGTAGTTGTTCAACTCCTTTCCTTCTCAAGCCATCATATTGATATTGAAGTCCAGGAGGGATTGGGTAAGGGTAAATGGCAAGCTACTGGGGTGTATGGGTGGCCTGAGGGTCAAAATAAGGAAAAAACCAGTAGACTAATAGCGGATCTGAGTACGCACAACAATCTTCCTTGGGTGGTTGGTGGGGATTTGAAAGAAATATTATACAAAAAAAGGGGGGGACGTTCTCAAGATCAATGTAGTCTGGGTATGTTTCAAAACTTGTTCACAAATTATGATTTGGTGGACTTGGGGTACAAGGGTTATGATTTTACTTTGTGGAATCGAAGAGATGGAGAAGATACTATTGAGGAGCGACTCGACCAATTTTTAGCTAATAGTGATTGGGTTTCTTCTTTTCCCTTTGCGGACATGCTACATTTGGAGGAAGATCTATCAGATCATTTACCCATCAAATTAAGACTTAATATTAGGGGAAAGGAGAGGTGGAAAAGGAGGAGAAATAAAAAATTCAGATTTGAGATCATGTGGGTTCTTGATGACTCATGTAAAGGAGTGGTTGAGGGGGCTTGGAATATTAATGGGGATTTGGATACCAGGGGGGTGTGGTGGGAAGACTCTAAAGGTGTAGTAAAGTGCTTCTTCAGTGGAGTGAGGATCATTTTGGAAGTGTTAGAAAGGAGATTGAGAGAGCCACTCAAGGTTTGAAGGGGGCCGGTAATGCAGAAGAGAGGAAGATTTGGTTAGACAAATTATATATGTGGTGGCAACATTCGCGTGTGGATTTTATGAAGTATGGGGATCAAAACTCTAAGTGGTTCAATGAGAAGGCTAACCAACGTAAAATAGCTAATTTCATTAGAGGTTTGATGGGAAGTGATGGAGTGTGGTATGATGAGGATAAAGATATGGAAGGGTTAGTTATTGACTACTTCAGGGACATTTTTACAACAACTAATCCAGAGAACTTGGGAAGAGTGATTGACCTAGTGGAGCCCAAATTTACGGAAGAAATGAACCATATGCTTGGAAAGCCCTTCTCTACGGACGAGATTCATAACGCACTGATGCAAATGTAACCCGGGAAGGCCCCTGGCCTGGATGGTATGAATGCTTTCTTTTTTCAAAATTTTTGGGATATTGTTGGTCCGGTTGTGTCTGATTGTGTTATTAATATTTTAAATGGTAACCAATTCCCTCTTGATTTAAATCACACCCAATTTTTGTTAATTCAAAAAAATTAAAGATCCTATGTTTGTCTCTAATTTTAGACCTATTAGTTTGTGTAATGTTGTTTTCAAGTTAATTACTAAAACTATTGCGAATAGGCTTAAGTTAATTCTTCCGGATATTATTACTAAGAACCAAAGTGCTTTTACCCCGGGGAGATTAATTTCTGATGATAATTTAGTAGCTTTCGAGGCTTTTCGCTCTATGCATTCAGAGGGGAATTCTAATAATTTCATGGCCTTAAAGTTAGACATTAGCAAGGCTTATGATAGAGTCAAGTGGTCCTTTCTTGAAAATATTATGCTCAAATTGGGGTTTAGGGCGAGTTGGGTCGATATTATCATGAGGTGTGTGAAGCCTGTGAGCTACTGTTTTGTCATTAATGGGGAATCGAGAGGTTTCCTAATCTTAATCGATGGCTGCGTCAGGGTGATCCTATCTCTCCTTACTTTTTTTATGCAGAGGGCCTTACGGACCTTTTTAATAATGCTTGTATTAATGTGGCGCTGAGGGGTTTTAGAGTTTGTCCAAGAGCCCCTGAAGTTTCTCATTTACTTTTTGCGGATGATTGTCTTATTTTATGTAAGGCTGGTATTGAGCACGCTAGGGAAATCAAGAATGTTCTTCAAACTTATGAAGCGGTGTCAAGGCAAAAAATTAATCAAGACAAATCAAGCCTTTTGTTTGGAAAAGGGGTGAGGGAGAATGTACGAGGGGATGTGACGAATTGTCTAGGAGTTTGTAAGGTTTCCAATATGGAACAGTATCTGGGAGTGCCAACGTATAATGGGAGGTCTCGATGTAGGCCGTTCTTATTTCTAAAAGACAAGATTAATAAAAAGTTGCAAGGTGGATGGGGAAACTTATTTCTTGGTCGGGTAGGGAAGTGCTCATAAAGGCCGTAGCCCAAGAAATCCCTACCTATGTTATGAATGTTTTTAAACCCCCCTCTTCCATTTGTGATAATATTGAAACGACTATACGAAAATTTTGGTGGGGCTATAGGGGGTTCTGAGAGGAAGTTACATTATGTGAGGTGGGAGGAGTTATGTAGGAGGAAGGATGATGGGGGTCTGGGGTTTAGGAATTTGGAAGTTTTTTAACCTTGCTTTGCTGGCTAAAAATATCTGGCATATTATGAATGACCCGATGTCTCTTGCAGCGAGAGTTTTGAAGGCTAAGTATTTTCCTGACTGTGGTATTCTAGATGTAGTAGTGGGAAATAAACCGAGCTACATTTGGCAGAGTCTTTGTGAAGCCAGGGACGTGATTAAAGATGGAATGCGTTGGGTGGTTGGAAATAGGGAGAGCATTAATATTTGGGGCGAACCTTGGTTGAATCGCCCCTGGTCATTTCGTCGTGTGACCCAACCAGTGGAAGGTGGTGATGTGCATACAGTGGAAAATCTCATTAATATCCAGGAGGGAAAATGGGATATGGATCTAATAAACCAACTCTTTTGGCCCATTGATGCCGAGATAATTTGTGCTACTCCTCTTTATTTCTCTTGGCCGCAGGATAAGTTAAGGTGGCACTTTACTAATTCAGGGGAGTATACTGTGAAATCAGGTTACCAATTTTTGCTTCAACGTGAGATGGTTAAAAAAGATAGCTCATCAGGTGTGGAATGGCGGCGGTTGTAACGACCCGGAATTTTGGGCCAGAAAATTTCACGGTTGTTAATGTTATTCATTAAAATCTAAGTCCAAAAGGCCATATTAATTGGACTGTTTTTATTTTAGCCCAATCCTTTCTCTTCCAAATTGGGCCAAAGACCCAATTTTTCTTTCTTTTTCTATTGGGCCGGCTCCTTCCTTTTTATTTGGGCCAAAGTTGTTTTGTTTTAATTAATTAAATATTAATTATTATTATTTGTGGATAATTAATTAATTTAATTAATTTAAATAATTTAAATATCTTGTTCAAAGGTTGTTGTTTGACCCCAACAAACTTTCCCCCCCCCCCTTTGCTTGCTACTTCACGGCAATCTAGTAGGATCCCTAGGGCTTACTTGTTTTTTTTTTTATTTATTTTATTTTATTTTTTATTTTTATTTTTGTTATTCTTTATATATAGGACCCCTTCTCTCCATTTGGGTCCTATTTGTTATTTGCTACAAACCCTAAAGAAAAACTTCTCCACTTTTTCCCCTCCTAAACCAGCCGTGAAACCTCCATTGTTACCTTGGATTAATTTTGCGAATTAAAGTAACTTCGCTTTCCTCTTTAATCTATGGGTAGAAATTCACATAATTAATTAGGGAATTGTATCATGAAAATTGTAGGGTTTAATCTTATTTTATGCAAAATTTTCGTGTAATGTATGTGTATTATTTAGATGAGTTTTTCACGATTTTCTTGATTTGTCTCTATATATATATTCATGATTTATGTATGAATCTTGGTTGATTTATTAATTAAAATTGCATAAATTGATCCATGAATAATTATTTTTCATCGAGTAATTGCAAGATTTGATGATGAATAATTCTTGAATATTGCCTTGATATTTTCGAGTGGTATACTTGTGTTCTTGATTTGTTTCTTTAAATTTTTAAGCATGTAACATGATTAATTAATTAATATAACTAAATCTTGTTATGGAATTTGATTTTGTTTCATTAGTTTCGAGTATAATAATAGTTGGCCATGAATCTTGAATTGTTCTTTGTAATCTTTAAGCATGATTATGATTTATTTAATTAAAAAGATTCATATCATGTTAAGTTCTAAAATCTACTTACTCTCGGGATTCTTCCCGAGTGAGCTAAAGATTAAAATAATAGAAGTTATTTCTTGTTCTTGGATCTTAAGTATGCCGTGTGGTATGTTGCATTGAGAGCTTGTTTTAAATCTTGATTCTTGATTTAATCACGTTAATTGATGTTGGGTATAAATTTTATGATAATTAAATCTATTATTTGTGGTTGATTTAATTTACATGATTTATTGAATAATTTTGGGTTAAAAGAGAGAATTTGTCGAGTGACTAAAATTATGGAAAGATAGAATTTTTATTCATAATTTTGGGTAATTTAAGTAATTAAATTGACTAATTAAATTAAATTAAGAATTTAATTAATTATTGTTGTAGATATGGAAATGCCGTGTAAAAGGGTTGAAAAAGTCTTATTTAATTAATTTTGACTTATTATTAATTTGGGGATAATTTAATAATAAAAGTTACGGTCAAAATAATTATTAGGAATAAGTTGTAAAGTGTAGGGATTAAAAGGAACAATATTACTAATAATATTTCATAGGGCCGAATGGTATTGGAATAATAGTATAATTATATATTGGATATTGTTACAAGTTAGTACATTATAACGTTAAGGTTAGTATCCGAAGGGATAGGATCATAAGAATATGTTATATATTTGAAGGTTAGTATATATATAAGAATTGAGAAGTATAAGATATGATTAGGGATAAGAAAGGAAAACAGAGTAATAGCTATACATGTTATGTCTCGGTCTCTGGCTAGGAAAGACTTGGTATTTAAGGTGGCCAATATACGTGCCGCACCTCTCTTTCCTGGGACTCCGAACATTTCATTTCCTATTACGGTCACCTAGTATTATCCTAATATATGATATGATTAAGTTAATTGAAGATATAAGATACAATATGGACACCCACCTGTATGTACACGAGTCATTAGTGGGTTAAGTCAGAACCACTACTCAATGGGACGAACACATGAGTTCCCCCGAGTAGTTTGAACCTTAGAACATGTAGTCGTCTGGTAACCGTACCTGCGAGCCGCTACCAGGAGTTATGGCCATAGCTTAGGCTTAGCGGTGAAACACGGGATCCGCTATGGGTTGAGTACACGAGCTCCTCCCGGCATGTTCTAGGGAGTTATGGTGAAACACGAGATACATAACGAGTTATAAGTGACCGGTCCAACAAAGATATTATATTGGGATCATACGATTTGATAAGATGAAATCATAAGATGAAGTTGAGATGATTTCTAAGAGATGATGACAAGATAGGTTATGATCTAATATAATAAGAAAGACATGAGATGATTAAGATAAGATTATGATATGCTATGATAAGATTATGATAAGATATGAAATATGATGTAAGGTTATGATAAGATATGATTATGATTATTTGGTGATATAAACTATGAAGGTTAATTTGTAAGTTAGGGATTTGGGATTATTTATGATGTATAATATAAGGTAAAGTTGGTATATTGTAAGTCTTCCGCTGTGTATTTCCGTAATAATGAGTGAGTATAAATATACGAATGTCGTATGCATTTTTGTATGTATTCTAACCGTATTTGCAGGGTTGATTATACGTATTTTATACGTCATTATACGTATTCTAACCGTATTTCTGCAGGGGTATTTATACGTATTTCTATACGTATCTTTATACGTACTTTTATACGTACTTGTATACGTATTCTATACGTACTTTTATACGTGATCTTATATGTATTTTATATGGATTTTGTGCATTTGTGTGTGAAGCATGTATTAAATTCTTTATAGTTTTTATGATGTTTTCTATGCTATTATGTGAACGGTGGTACCTCGTTTAAATGGGACAGCCTAGTTACTCGCCACTGATGGTGGACCCCCCCTTCAGTTTCAGGTGATGTTGCAGCAGATTAGAGCGGGCTTCGCCGGATGGGCTTGAGAGAGTTTAGGCTTTTATTATAAGTTTTTTCTAGTATTCCCAGAACAATTTAGCAATTATATAGTTTAATATTTGATCCCAGCATGTTGGGACAGTATTTTCAGACTTTGATGTAATAACTTTTTAGTGGAACTTTTCGGATTTTAGTGGTTATATTAATAAAAGTTATTCCCTCCATTTAATTTGTTAGATTTTATAGTTTAAATTGGTTAAGTAATGATCTGAATGTCGATTCCCTTCGTAAATCGACAAGCTAAAAAGTCGGGTCGTTACAGTTGGTATCAGAGCTGAGGTTAGACCCTAAGTTACTTCTTCACAAGTAACTTCGTGAGATGTGCGCTTTTTGAACCCGAGCGAACCCTAGCCTAATATGGAAACCTTAGGTGAGAGAAACCATGGGTAGAAGCCAGGGTAAGACGTCTTTTCGTTTTCGTTCCCGTGTGCCGTACGTGTGCATTGCTCGAAGGAAGGCAAGTCCGGAACCATCACTTAGTGGTTGTGACCGGCGTTGTATATCAGAGTGGCGCAGCAGAAGTGTGGTGATCCATAACCCACAGGTCTCCGCCTCGATCAGATCGTTTCATGTTCTTGATGTTTTGGTTGATCTATTGTTTGCTTACGTGAGCTTCTCTAAGTAAATTTCGAGGACGAAATTTATTTAAGGAGGGGTGATTGTAACGACCCGGAATTTTGGGCCAGAAAATTTCGCGGTTGTTAATGTTATTTATTAAAATCTAAGTCCAAAAGGCCATATTAATTGGACTGTTTTTATTTTTAGCCCAATCATTTCTCTTCCAAATTGGGCCAAAGACCCAATTTTTCTTTATTTTTCTATTGGGCCGGCTCCTTCCTTTTTATTTGGGCCAAAGTTGTTTTGTTTTAATTAATTAAATATTAATTATTATTATTTGTGGATAATTAATTAATTTAATTAATTTAAATAATTTAAATATCTTGTTCAAAGGTTGTTGTTTGACCCCAACAAACTTTCCCCCCCCCCTTTGCTTGCTACTTCACGGCAATCTAGTAGGATCCCTAGGGCTTACTTGTTTTTTTTTTATTTATTTTATTTTATTTTTTATTTTTATTTTTGTTATTCTTTATATATAGGACCCCTTCTCTCCATTTGGGTCCTATTTGTTATTTCCTACAAACCCTAAAGAAAAACTTCTCCACTTTTTCCCCTCCTAAACCAGCCGTGAAACCTCCATTGTTACCTTGGATTAATTTTGCGAATTAAGGTAACTTCGCTTTCCTCTTTAATCTATGGGTAGAAATTCACATAATTAATTAGGGAATTGTATCATGAAAATTGTAGGGTTTAATCTTGTTTTATGCAAAATTTTCGTGTAATGTATGTGTATTAGTAAGATGAGTTTTTCACGATTTTCTTGATTTGTCTCTATATATATATTCATGATTTATGTATGAATCTTGGTTGATTTATTAATTAAAATTGCATAAATTGATCCATGAATAATTATTTTTCATCGAGTAATTGCAAGATTTGATGATGAATAATTCTTGCATATTGCCTTGATATTTTCGAGTGGTATACTTATGTTCTTGATTTGTTTCTTTAAATTTTTAAGCATGTAACATGATTAATTAATTAATATAACTAAATCTTGTTATGGAATTTGATTTTGTTTCATTAGTTTCGAGTATAATAAGAGTTGGCCATGAATCTTGAATTGTTCTTTGTAATCTTTAAGCATGATTATGATTTATTTAATTAAAAAGATTCATATCATGTTAAGTTCTAAAATCTACTTACTCTCGGGATTCTTCCCGAGTGAGCTAAAGATTAAAATAATAGAAGTTATTTCTTGTTCTTGGATCTTAAGTATGCCGTGTGGTATGTTGCATTGAGAGCTTGTTTTAAATCTTGATTCTTGATTTAATCACGTTAATTGATGTTGGGTATAAATTTTATGATAATTAAATCTATTATTTGTGGTTGATTTAATTTACATGATTTATTGAATAATTTTGGGTTAAAAGAGAGAATTTGTCGAGTGACTAAAATTATGGAAAGATAGAATTTTTATTCATAATTTTGGGTAATTTAAGTAATTAAATTGACTAATTAAATTAAATTAAGAATTTAATTAATTATTGTTGTAGATATGGAAATGCCGTGTAAAAGGGTTGAAAAAGTCTTATTTAATTAATTTTGACTTATTATTAATTTGGGGATAATTTAATAATAAAAGTTACGGTCAAAATAATTATTAGGAATAAGTTGTAAAGTGTAGGGATTAAAAGGAACAATATTACTAATAATATTTCATAGGGCCGAATGGTATTGGAATAATAGTATAATTATATATTGGATATTGTTACAAGTTAGTACATTATAACGTTAAGGTTAGTATCCGAAGGGATAGGATCATAAGAATATGTTATATATTTGAAGGTTAGTATATATATAAGAATTGAGAAGTATAAGATATGATTAGGGATAAGAAAGGAAAACAGAGTAATAGCTATACATGTTATGTCTCGGTCTCTGGCTAGGAAAGACTTGGTATTTAAGGTGGCCAATATACGTGCCGCACCTCTCTTTCCTGGGACTCCGAACATTTCATTTCCTATTACGGTCACCTAGTATTATCCTAATATATGATATGATTAAGTTAATTGAAGATATAAGATACAATATGGACACCCACCTGTATGTACACGAGTCATTAGTGGGTTAAGTCAGAACCACTACTCAATGGGACGAACACATGAGTTCCCCCGAGTAGTTTGAACCTTAGAACATGTAGTCGTCTGGTAACCGTACCTGCGAGCCGCTACCAGGAGTTATGGCCATAGCTTAGGCTTAGCGGTGAAACACGGGATCCGCTATGGGTTGAGTACACGAGCTCCTCCCGGCATGTTCTAGGGAGTTATGGTGAAACACGAGATACATAACGAGTTATAAGTGACCGGTCCAACAAAGATATTATATTGGGATCATACGATTTGATAAGATGAAATCATAAGATGAAGTTGAGATGATTTCTAAGAGATGATGACAAGATAGGTTATGATCTAATATAATAAGAAAGACATGAGATGATTAAGATAAGATTATGATATGCTATGATAAGATTATGATAAGATATGAAATATGATGTAAGGTTATGATAAGATATGATTATGATTATTTGGTGATATAAACTATGAAGGTTAATTTGTAAGTTAGGGATTTGGGATTATTTATGATGTATAATATAAGGTAAAGTTGGTATATTGTAAGTCTTCCGCTGTGTATTTCCGTAATAATGAGTGAGTATAAATATACGAATGTCGTATGCATTTTTGTATGTATTCTAACCGTATTTGCAGGGTTGATTATACGTATTTTATACGTAATTATACGTATTCTAACCGTATTTCTGCAGGGGTATTTATACGTATTTCTATACGTATCTTTATACGTACTTTTATACGTACTTGTATACGTATTCTATACGTACTTTTATACGTGATCTTATATGTATTTTATATGGATTTTGTGCATTTGTGTGTGAAGCATGTATTAAATTCTTTATAGTTTTTATGATGTTTTCTATGCTATTATGTGAACGGTGGTACCTCGTTTAAATGGGACAGCCTAGTTACTCGCCACTGATGGTGGACCCCCCCTTCAGTTTCAGGTGATGTTGCAGCAGATTAGAGCGGGCTTCGCCGGATGGGCTTGAGAGAGTTTAGGCTTTTATTATAAGTTTTTTCTAGTATTCCCAGAACAATTTAGCAATTATATAGTTTAATATTTGATCCCAGCATGTTGGGACAGTATTTTCAGACTTTGATGTAATAACTTTTTAGTGGAACTTTTCGGATTTTAGTGGTTATATTAATAAAAGTTATTCCCTCCATTTAATTTGTTAGATTTTATAGTTTAAATTGGTTAAGTAATGATCTGAATGTCGATTCCCTTCGTAAATCGACAAGCTAAAAAGTCGGGTCGTTACAGTTGGTATCAGAGCTGAGGTTAGACCCTAAGTTACTTCTTCACAAGTAACTTCGTGAGATGTGCGCTTTTTGAACCCGAGCGAACCCTAGCCTAATATGGAAACCTTAGGTGAGAGAAACCATGGGTAGAAGCCAGGGTAAGACGTCTTTTCGTTTTCGTTCCCGTGTGCCGTACGTGTGCATTGCTCGAAGGAAGGCAAGTCCGGAACCATCACTTAGTGGTTGTGACCGGCGTTGTATATCAGAGTGGCGCAGCAGAAGTGTGGTGATCCATAACCCACAGGTCTCCGCCTCGATCAGATCGTTTCATGTTCTTGATGTTTTGGTTGATCTATTGTTTGCTTACGTGAGCTTCTCTAAGTAAATTTCGAGGACGAAATTTATTTAAGGAGGGGTGATTGTAACGACCCGGAATTTTGGGCCAGAAAATTTCGCGGTTGTTAATGTTATTTATTAAAATCTAAGTCCAAAAGGCCATATTAATTGGACTGTTTTTATTTTTAGCCCAATCATTTCTCTTCCAAATTGGGCCAAAGACCCAATTTTTCTTTATTTTTCTATTGGGCCGGCTCCTTCCTTTTTATTTGGGCCAAAGTTGTTTTGTTTTAATTAATTAAATATTAATTATTATTATTTGTGGATAATTAATTAATTTAATTAATTTAAATAATTTAAATATCTTGTTCAAAGGTTGTTGTTTGACCCCAACAAACTTTCCCCCCCCCCTTTGCTTGCTACTTCACGGCAATCTAGTAGGATCCCTAGGGCTTACTTGTTTTTTTTTTATTTATTTTATTTTATTTTTTATTTTTATTTTTGTTATTCTTTATATATAGGACCCCTTCTCTCCATTTGGGTCCTATTTGTTATTTCCTACAAACCCTAAAGAAAAACTTCTCCACTTTTTCCCCTCCTAAACCAGCCGTGAAACCTCCATTGTTACCTTGGATTAATTTTGCGAATTAAGGTAACTTCGCTTTCCTCTTTAATCTATGGGTAGAAATTCACATAATTAATTAGGGAATTGTATCATGAAAATTGTAGGGTTTAATCTTGTTTTATGCAAAATTTTCGTGTAATGTATGTGTATTAGTAAGATGAGTTTTTCACGATTTTCTTGATTTGTCTCTATATATATATTCATGATTTATGTATGAATCTTGGTTGATTTATTAATTAAAATTGCATAAATTGATCCATGAATAATTATTTTTCATCGAGTAATTGCAAGATTTGATGATGAATAATTCTTGCATATTGCCTTGATATTTTCGAGTGGTATACTTATGTTCTTGATTTGTTTCTTTAAATTTTTAAGCATGTAACATGATTAATTAATTAATATAACTAAATCTTGTTATGGAATTTGATTTTGTTTCATTAGTTTCGAGTATAATAAGAGTTGGCCATGAATCTTGAATTGTTCTTTGTAATCTTTAAGCATGATTATGATTTATTTAATTAAAAAGATTCATATCATGTTAAGTTCTAAAATCTACTTACTCTCGGGATTCTTCCCGAGTGAGCTAAAGATTAAAATAATAGAAGTTATTTCTTGTTCTTGGATCTTAAGTATGCCGTGTGGTATGTTGCATTGAGAGCTTGTTTTAAATCTTGATTCTTGATTTAATCACGTTAATTGATGTTGGGTATAAATTTTATGATAATTAAATCTATTATTTGTGGTTGATTTAATTTACATGATTTATTGAATAATTTTGGGTTAAAAGAGAGAATTTGTCGAGTGACTAAAATTATGGAAAGATAGAATTTTTATTCATAATTTTGGGTAATTTAAGTAATTAAATTGACTAATTAAATTAAATTAAGAATTTAATTAATTATTGTTGTAGATATGGAAATGCCGTGTAAAAGGGTTGAAAAAGTCTTATTTAATTAATTTTGACTTATTATTAATTTGGGGATAATTTAATAATAAAAGTTACGGTCAAAATAATTATTAGGAATAAGTTGTAAAGTGTAGGGATTAAAAGGAACAATATTACTAATAATATTTCATAGGGCCGAATGGTATTGGAATAATAGTATAATTATATATTGGATATTGTTACAAGTTAGTACATTATAACGTTAAGGTTAGTATCCGAAGGGATAGGATCATAAGAATATGTTATATATTTGAAGGTTAGTATATATATAAGAATTGAGAAGTATAAGATATGATTAGGGATAAGAAAGGAAAACAGAGTAATAGCTATACATGTTATGTCTCGGTCTCTGGCTAGGAAAGACTTGGTATTTAAGGTGGCCAATATACGTGCCGCACCTCTCTTTCCTGGGACTCCGAACATTTCATTTCCTATTACGGTCACCTAGTATTATCCTAATATATGATATGATTAAGTTAATTGAAGATATAAGATACAATATGGACACCCACCTGTATGTACACGAGTCATTAGTGGGTTAAGTCAGAACCACTACTCAATGGGACGAACACATGAGTTCCCCCGAGTAGTTTGAACCTTAGAACATGTAGTCGTCTGGTAACCGTACCTGCGAGCCGCTACCAGGAGTTATGGCCATAGCTTAGGCTTAGCGGTGAAACACGGGATCCGCTATGGGTTGAGTACACGAGCTCCTCCCGGCATGTTCTAGGGAGTTATGGTGAAACACGAGATACATAACGAGTTATAAGTGACCGGTCCAACAAAGATATTATATTGGGATCATACGATTTGATAAGATGAAATCATAAGATGAAGTTGAGATGATTTCTAAGAGATGATGACAAGATAGGTTATGATCTAATATAATAAGAAAGACATGAGATGATTAAGATAAGATTATGATATGCTATGATAAGATTATGATAAGATATGAAATATGATGTAAGGTTATGATAAGATATGATTATGATTATTTGGTGATATAAACTATGAAGGTTAATTTGTAAGTTAGGGATTTGGGATTATTTATGATGTATAATATAAGGTAAAGTTGGTATATTGTAAGTCTTCCGCTGTGTATTTCCGTAATAATGAGTGAGTATAAATATACGAATGTCGTATGCATTTTTGTATGTATTCTAACCGTATTTGCAGGGTTGATTATACGTATTTTATACGTAATTATACGTATTCTAACCGTATTTCTGCAGGGGTATTTATACGTATTTCTATACGTATCTTTATACGTACTTTTATACGTACTTGTATACGTATTCTATACGTACTTTTATACGTGATCTTATATGTATTTTATATGGATTTTGTGCATTTGTGTGTGAAGCATGTATTAAATTCTTTATAGTTTTTATGATGTTTTCTATGCTATTATGTGAACGGTGGTACCTCGTTTAAATGGGACAGCCTAGTTACTCGCCACTGATGGTGGACCCCCCCTTCAGTTTCAGGTGATGTTGCAGCAGATTAGAGCGGGCTTCGCCGGATGGGCTTGAGAGAGTTTAGGCTTTTATTATAAGTTTTTTCTAGTATTCCCAGAACAATTTAGCAATTATATAGTTTAATATTTGATCCCAGCATGTTGGGACAGTATTTTCAGACTTTGATGTAATAACTTTTTAGTGGAACTTTTCGGATTTTAGTGGTTATATTAATAAAAGTTATTCCCTCCATTTAATTTGTTAGATTTTATAGTTTAAATTGGTTAAGTAATGATCTGAATGTCGATTCCCTTCGTAAATCGACAAGCTAAAAAGTCGGGTCGTTACAGTTGGTATCAGAGCTGAGGTTAGACCCTAAGTTACTTCTTCACAAGTAACTTCGTGAGATGTGCGCTTTTTGAACCCGAGCGAACCCTAGCCTAATATGGAAACCTTAGGTGAGAGAAACCATGGGTAGAAGCCAGGGTAAGACGTCTTTTCGTTTTCGTTCCCGTGTGCCGTACGTGTGCATTGCTCGAAGGAAGGCAAGTCCGGAACCATCACTTAGTGGTTGTGACCGGCGTTGTATATCAGAGTGGCGCAGCAGAAGTGTGGTGATCCATAACCCACAGGTCTCCGCCTCGATCAGATCGTTTCATGTTCTTGATGTTTTGGTTGATCTATTGTTTGCTTACGTGAGCTTCTCTAAGTAAATTTCGAGGACGAAATTTATTTAAGGAGGGGTGATTGTAACGACCCGGAATTTTGGGCCAGAAAATTTCGCGGTTGTTAATGTTATTTATTAAAATCTAAGTCCAAAAGGCCATATTAATTGGACTGTTTTTATTTTTAGCCCAATCATTTCTCTTCCAAATTGGGCCAAAGACCCAATTTTTCTTTCTTTTTCTATTGGGCCGGCTCCTTCCTTTTTATTTGGGCCAAAGTTGTTTTGTTTTAATTAATTAAATATTAATTATTATTATTTGTGGATAATTAATTAATTTAATTAATTTAAATAATTTAAATATCTTGTTCAAAGGTTGTTGTTTGACCCCAACAAACTTTTCCCCCCCTTTGCTTGCTACTTCACGGCAATCTAGTAGGATCCCTAGGGCTTACTTGTTTTTTTTTTAGTTATTTTATTTTATTTTATTTTTTATTTTTATTTTTGTTATTCTTTATATATAGGACCCCTTCTCTCCATTTGGGTCCTATTTGTTATTTGCTACAAACTCTAAAGAAAAACTTCTCCACTTTTTCCCCTCCTAAACCAGCCGTGAAACCTCCATTGTTACCTTGGATTAATTTTGCGAATTAAGGTAACTTCGCTTTCCTCTTTAATCTATGGGTAGAAATTCACATAATTAATTAGGGAATTGTATCATGAAAATTGTAGGGTTTAATCTTGTTTTATGCAATATTTTCGTGTAATGTATGTGTATTAGTAAGATGAGTTTTTCACGATTTTCTTGATTTGTCTCTATATATATATTCATGATTTATGTATGAATCTTGGTTGATTTATTAATTAAAATTGCATAAATTGATCCATGAATAATTATTTTTCATCGAGTAATTGCAAGATTTGATGATGAATAATTCTTGCATATTGCCTTGATATTTTCGAGTGGTATACTTATGTTCTTGATTTGTTTCTTTAAATTTTTAAGCATGTAACATGATTAATTAATTAATATAACTAAATCTTGTTATGGAATTTGATTTTGTTTCATTAGTTTCGAGTATAATAAGAGTTGGCCATGAATCTTGAATTGTTCTTTGTAATCTTTAAGCATGATTATGATTTATTTAATTAAAAAGATTCATATCATGTTAAGTTCTAAAATCTACTTACTCTCGGGATTCTTCCCGAGTGAGCTAAAGATTAAAATAATAGAAGTTATTTCTTGTTCTTGGATCTTAAGTATGCCGTGTGGTATGTTGGATTGAGAGCTTGTTTTAAATCTTGATTCTTGATTTAATCACGTTAATTGATGTTGGGTATAAATTTTATGATAATTAAATCTATTATTTGTGGTTGATTTAATTTACATGATTTATTGAATAATTTTGGGTTAAAAGAGAGAATTTGTCGAGTGACTAAAATTTTGGAAAGATAGAATTTTTATTCATAATTTTGGGTAATTTAAGTAATTAAATTGACTAATTAAATTAAATTAAGAATTTAATTAATTATTGTTGTAGATATGGAAATGCCGTGTAAAAGGGTTGAAAAAGTCTTATTTAATTAATTTTGACTTATTATTAATTTGGGGATAATTTAATAATAAAAGTTACGGTCAAAATAATTATTAGGAATAAGTTGTAAAGTGTAGGGATTAAAAGGAACAATATTACTAATAATATTTCATAGGGCCGAATGGTATTGGAATAATAGTATAATTATATATTGGATATTGTTACAAGTTAGTACATTATAACGTTAAGGTTAGTATCCGAAGGGATAGGATCATAAGAATATGTTATATATTTGAAGGTTAGTATATATATAAGAATTGAGAAGTATAAGATATGATTAGGGATAAGAAAGGAAAACAGAGTAATAGCTATACATGTTATGTCTCGGTCTCTGGCTAGGAAAGACTTGGTATTTAAGGTGGCCAATATACGTGCCGCACCTCTCTTTCCTGGGACTCCGAACATTTCATTTCCTATTACGGTCACCTAGTATTATCCTAATATATGATATGATTAAGTTAATTGAAAATATAAGATACAATATGGACACCCACCTGTATGATACACGAGTCATTAGTGGGTTAAGTCAGAACCACTACTCAATGGGACGAACACATGAGTTCCCCCGAGTAGTTTGAACCTTAGAACATGTAGTCGTCTGGTAACCGTACCTGCGAGCCGCTACCAGGAGTTATGGCCATAGCTTAGGCTTAGCGGTGAAACACGGGATCCGCTATGGGTTGAGTACACGAGCTCCTCCCGGCATGTTCTAGGGAGTTATGGTGAAACACGAGATCCATAACGAGTTATAAGTGACCGGTCCAACAAAGATATTATATTGGGATCATACGATTTGATAAGATGAAATCATAAGATGAAGTTGAGATGATTTCTAAGAGATGATGACAAGATAGGTTATGATCTAATATAATAAGAAAGACATGAGATGATTAAGATAAGATTATGATATGCTATGATAAGATTATGATAAGATATGAAATATGATGTAAGGTTATGATAAGATATGATTATGATTATTTGGTGATATAAACTATGAAGGTTAATTTGTAAGTTAGGGATTTGGGATTATTTATGATGTATAATATAAGGTAAAGTTGGTATATTGTAAGTCTTCCGCTGTGTATTTCCGTAATAATGAGTGAGTATAAATATACGAATGTCGTATGCATTTTTGTATGTATTCTAACCGTATTTGCAGGGTTGATTATACGTATTTTATACGTCATTATACGTATTCTAACCGTATTTCTGCAGGGGTATTTATACGTATTTCTATACGTATCTTTATACGTACTTTTATACGTACTTGTATACGTATTCTATACGTACTTTTATACGTGATCTTATATGTATTTTATATGGATTTTGTGCATTTGTGTGTGAAGCATGTATTAAATTCTTTATAGTTTTTATGATGTTTTCTATGCTATTATGTGAACGGTGGTACCTCGTTTAAATGGGACAGCCTAGTTACTCGCCACTGATGGTGGACCCCCCCTTCAGTTTCAGGTGATGTTGCAGCAGATTAGAGCGGGCTTCGCCGGATGGGCTTGAGAGAGTTTAGGCTTTTATTATAAGTTTTTTCTAGTATTCCCAGAACAATTTAGCAATTATATAGTTTAATATTTGATCCCAGCATGTTGGGACAGTATTTTCAGACTTTGATGTAATAACTTTTTAGTGGAACTTTTCGGATTTTAGTGGTTATATTAATAAAAGTTATTCCCTCCATTTAATTTGTTAGATTTTATAGTTTAAATTGGTTAAGTAATGATCTGAATGTCGATTCCCTTCGTAAATCGACAAGCTAAAAAGTCGGGTCGTTACAGTTGGTATCAGAGCTGAGGTTAGACCCTAAGTTACTTCTTCACAAGTAACTTCGTGAGATGTGCGCTTTTTGAACCCGAGCGAACCCTAGCCTAATATGGAAACCTTAGGTGAGAGAAACCATGGGTAGAAGCCAGGGTAAGACGTCTTTTCGTTTTCGTTCCCGTGTGCCGTACGTGTGCATTGCTCGAAGGAAGGCAAGTCCGGAACCATCACTTAGTGGTTGTGACCGGCGTTGTATATCAGAGTGGCGCAGCAGAAGTGTGGTGATCCATAACCCACAGGTCTCCGCCTCGATCAGATCGTTTCATGTTCTTGATGTTTTGGTTGATCTATTGTTTGCTTACGTGAGCTTCTCTAAGTAAATTTCGAGGACGAAATTTATTTAAGGAGGGGTGATTGTAACGACCCGGAATTTTGGGCCAGAAAATTTCGCGGTTGTTAATGTTATTTATTAAAATCTAAGTCCAAAAGGCCATATTAATTGGACTGTTTTTATTTTTAGCCCAATCATTTCTCTTCCAAATTGGGCCAAAGACCCAATTTTTCTTTCTTTTTCTATTGGGCCGGCTCCTTCCTTTTTATTTGGGCCAAAGTTGTTTTGTTTTAATTAATTAAATATTAATTATTATTATTTGTGGATAATTAATTAATTTAATTAATTTAAATAATTTAAATATCTTGTTCAAAGGTTGTTGTTTGACCCCAACAAACTTTTCCCCCCCTTTGCTTGCTACTTCACGGCAATCTAGTAGGATCCCTAGGGCTTACTTGTTTTTTTTTTATTTATTTTATTTTATTTTTTATTTTTATTTTTGTTATTCTTTATATATAGGACCCCTTCTCTCCATTTGGGTCCTATTTGTTATTTGCTACAAACCCTAAAGAAAAACTTCTCCACTTTTTCCCCTCCTAAACCAGCCGTGAAACCTCCATTGTTACCTTGGATTAATTTTGCGAATTAAGGTAACTTCGCTTTCCTCTTTAATCTATGGGTAGAAATTCACATAATTAATTAGGGAATTGTATCATGAAAATTGTAGGGTTTAATCTTGTTTTATGCAATATTTTCGTGTAATGTATGTGTATTACTAAGATGAGTTTTTCACGATTTTCTTGATTTGTCTCTATATATATATTCATGATTTATGTATGAATCTTGGTTGATTTATTAATTAAAATTGCATAAATTGATCCATGAATAATTATTTTTCATCGAGTAATTGCAAGATTTGATGATGAATAATTCTTGCATATTGCCTTGATATTTTCGAGTGGTATACTTATGTTCTTGATTTGTTTCTTTAAATTTTTAAGCATGTAACATGATTAATTAATTAATATAACTAAATCTTGTTATGGAATTTGATTTTGTTTCATTAGTTTCGAGTATAATAAGAGTTGGCCATGAATCTTGAATTGTTCTTTGTAATCTTTAAGCATGATTATGATTTATTTAATTAAAAAGATTCATATCATGTTAAGTTCTAAAATCTACTTACTCTCGGGATTCTTCCCGAGTGAGCTAAAGATTAAAATAATAGAAGTTATTTCTTGTTCTTGGATCTTAAGTATGCCGTGTGGTATGTTGGATTGAGAGCTTGTTTTAAATCTTGATTCTTGATTTAATCACGTTAATTGATGTTGGGTATAAATTTTATGATAATTAAATCTATTATTTGTGGTTGATTTAATTTACATGATTTATTGAATAATTTTGGGTTAAAAGAGAGAATTTGTCGAGTGACTAAAATTTTGGAAAGATAGAATTTTTATTCATAATTTTGGGTAATTTAAGTAATTAAATTGACTAATTAAATTAAATTAAGAATTTAATTAATTATTGTTGTAGATATGGAAATGCCGTGTAAAAGGGTTGAAAAAGTCTTATTTAATTAATTTTGACTTATTATTAATTTGGGGATAATTTAATAATAAAAGTTACGGTCAAAATAATTATTAGGAATAAGTTGTAAAGTGTAGGGATTAAAAGGAACAATATTACTAATAATATTTCATAGGGCCGAATGGTATTGGAATAATAGTATAATTATATATTGGATATTGTTACAAGTTAGTACATTATAACGTTAAGGTTAGTATCCGAAGGGATAGGATCATAAGAATATGTTATATATTTGAAGGTTAGTATATATATAAGAATTGAGAAGTATAAGATATGATTAGGGATAAGAAAGGAAAACAGAGTAATAGCTATACATGTTATGTCTCGGTCTCTGGCTAGGAAAGACTTGGTATTTAAGGTGGCCAATATACGTGCCGCACCTCTCTTTCCTGGGACTCCGAACATTTCATTTCCTATTACGGTCACCTAGTATTATCCTAATATATGATATGATTAAGTTAATTGAAAATATAAGATACAATATGGACACCCACCTGTATGATACACGAGTCATTAGTGGGTTAAGTCAGAACCACTACTCAATGGGACGAACACATGAGTTCCCCCGAGTAGTTTGAACCTTAGAACATGTAGTCGTCTGGTAACCGTACCTGCGAGCCGCTACCAGGAGTTATGGCCATAGCTTAGGCTTAGCGGTGAAACACGGGATCCGCTATGGGTTGAGTACACGAGCTCCTCCCGGCATGTTCTAGGGAGTTATGGTGAAACACGAGATCCATAACGAGTTATAAGTGACCGGTCCAACAAAGATATTATATTGGGATCATACGATTTGATAAGATGAAATCATAAGATGAAGTTGAGATGATTTCTAAGAGATGATGACAAGATAGGTTATGATCTAATATAATAAGAAAGACATGAGATGATTAAGATAAGATTATGATATGCTATGATAAGATTATGATAAGATATGAAATATGATGTAAGGTTATGATAAGATATGATTATGATTATTTGGTGATATAAACTATGAAGGTTAATTTGTAAGTTAGGGATTTGGGATTATTTATGATGTATAATATAAGGTAAAGTTGGTATATTGTAAGTCTTCCGCTGTGTATTTCCGTAATAATGAGTGAGTATAAATATACGAATGTCGTATGCATTTTTGTATGTATTCTAACCGTATTTGCAGGGTTGATTATACGTATTTTATACGTCATTATACGTATTCTAACCGTATTTCTGCAGGGGTATTTATACGTATTTCTATACGTATCTTTATACGTACTTTTATACGTACTTGTATACGTATTCTATACGTACTTTTATACGTGATCTTATATGTATTTTATATGGATTTTGTGCATTTGTGTGTGAAGCATGTATTAAATTCTTTATAGTTTTTATGATGTTTTCTATGCTATTATGTGAACGGTGGTACCTCGTTTAAATGGGACAGCCTAGTTACTCGCCACTGATGGTGGACCCCCCCTTCAGTTTCAGGTGATGTTGCAGCAGATTAGAGCGGGCTTCGCCGGATGGGCTTGAGAGAGTTTAGGCTTTTATTATAAGTTTTTTCTAGTATTCCCAGAACAATTTAGCAATTATATAGTTTAATATTTGATCCCAGCATGTTGGGACAGTATTTTCAGACTTTGATGTAATAACTTTTTAGTGGAACTTTTCGGATTTTAGTGGTTATATTAATAAAAGTTATTTCGTCCATTTAATTTGTTAGATTTTATAGTTTAAATTGGTTAAGTAATGATCTGAATGTCGATTCCCTTCGTAAATCGACAAGCTAAAAAGTCGGGTCGTTACAGCGGTTATGGAATTCGATTTGGGGGGCTTCATTACCTCCGAGGGTGAAAATGCTGGCTTGGAAAATTGCTAAGGGGGCGTTGGTTACAAGGGCAAATGTAGCGAGACGGCTAAATTCGAGCGAGATGAGTTGCTCATTTTGTGGTGCTTGGGAGGATAGTGCCTCACATGCTATTCTTGAATGCCCTTTCGCGGTTAATTTCCGGGACTGTAGTGAGGTCGATTGTTCGGTGTGGAGTAGGGGTTTTTTTAATCTGGGCGATTGGTTACTGGGGGGGGTCCTGGATAGTCAAGGTAAGGAGGTTTTCGACCAAATTTTGATTTTAGTCTGGGCCATATGGTGTGCCCGTAACAGAGCTATTTTTTAAAACAAAGTTGAATGTTATAGAAAGGTCATAGAGAGAGCTAAAGATTTTGTGAGTGCTTTCAAGTGGGACACGAGTACGAAGGATGTTAATAGGAGAGCGGTGGGGGCTGATTCGTGGATACCTCCGAATCAGGGTTTTTTGAAGCTAAATACTGATGCTGGTAAGGTGGGCTCGAGGGGTGTGGGGTATGGATTGGTGGTTAGAGACGCTATGGGCGATATTGTGGCAGCGGGAACGAGGCTGAGGGAGGGCAATTTGTGTGTGGCGTTGCACGAAGCGGAGGCTGTAGCGTGGGGTGTGCAAGTTGCGTGGGAAGCTGGCTATCGTAAACTTGTGGTAGAGTATGATTGCAAGGATCTTATCAAAAAGCTGAGGAAAGGGGAGGTTCCCAGATCTGAGCTTGGGTTACACATCGAAGAGGCGCTAAATTGGGCGAAGAGGTTTGATTCCTGTAGTTGGTACTGGGTGCGACGCGGGAGCAATAGGGTGGCACATCACTTAGCTAGTCTTTATCGTAATGTAATTGGTGATAGAATATGGCTTGATTCATGGCCTAACTGTATTGAGGATATTGCCTCTGACGATTTGTGCTTATTTTCTCATTAATAAATTGGTGTGTTTTTTCTCAAAAAAAAAAAATTATTCACACATGAAAGAGTAATGTTCACACACGAAAACAATAATGTTCACAAGACTATGGACAATATTCACCAGATTTTCTAGAATGTCACCTGTAAACTTATACACTCTACAAATTTTCACACACGAAAAGAGTAATGTTCACAAGACTATGCACAATATTCATCACATTTTGTAGAATGTCACTTGCAAACTTATACACTCTACAAATGTTCACATACGAAAGATTAATGTTCACACACGAAAATAGTAATGTTCACAAGACTATGCACAATGTTCATCAAATTTTGTAGAATGTCACATGTAAACTTATACACTCTACAAATGTTCAAACACGAAAATTGTAATATTCACAAGATTAAGCACAATATTCATCACATTTTATAGAATCTCGCCTGTAAACTTATACACTATACAAATGTTCACACATAAAAGATTAATGTTCACACATGAAAGAGTAATGTTCACAAGATCAGACTATGCGCAATATTCACCAAAAAAATATATATATAAACACAACATTCCACATTCAGCACATTAGACACTTACATATTACACCTAAATATAAATATTAATGAAATCACAATAATATGAAGAAGAATCACGAGCTGAAACACAAACGTTCACCACAAAAGTACAAATGTTCACAATAAAAAGTAATCAAAATCTTGTGAACATTATATATAATTATGTGAACATTACTTACAATCATGTGAACATTACATATAATCCTTTGAACATTACATATAATCATGTGAACATTACATATAATCCTTTGAACATTACATATAATCATGTGAACATTCCATATAATCCTCTGAACATTACATATAATCATGTGAACATTACATATAATCCTATGAACATTACATATAATCATGTGAACATTACATATAATTCTGGGAACATTAATTATAATCATGTGAACATTACTTATAATCATATGAACATTACCTATACTTCTTTGAACATTACTTATAAACATGTGAACATTACTTATAAACCAAAAAAATAAACAGTAATTATTGTTTACTACAAAATAAAAATCAAATACACAGAAATTTTCACATCATAAATGAAAAATGTTCACCATAATACAATGTTCACGACCCCAAGGAAAAATGTTCACAACATAAACACAAAATTAAAAATATCCATCAATGCAAACAAAAATATAAAAAAAAAGTCATGATAATCACCAAAATAACATGATGGGAATAACATGGAAAAAAAATAAAGGTGCAAACATAAAATGCTCAAGATTTGATGAATAAGAACAAATTTGGAAGTGCAAACTGGTAGAAGAAAGAAAAACGAATCAGCAGAAAGAAGGGAAAAGGAAAGAGAAGCAATTTTAAAAAAATAAAAATAAAAACAGCGTCGTTTTGGACCCGGGACCAGCCAGATCTGGATGGTCACGGGTCCAGCTAATAATTTACGCTAGATCAATAATTAAATCTCAATTTAATCTTTTTGAATTGTAATTATTTTTAAATTAGGTTTTATCTATGATAATATATATATATATATATATATATATATATATATATATATATATATATATATATATATATATATATATATATATATATATATATCTAAGCGGTGTTTATTTTGACGGATTAGATATGGGGATAAGGAGAATATAATCCCTTAAATGAAGTAATATTTTGTTTGTTTAAGGGATGATATATTTTTCCAAGGAGAATAGAATATATAGAGAGATAAAAACCTCATTAATCCCACCAAATTAATACCTAGGAGGGCAACCTTAGTTTCAGTAATGTCAATTTTAAATTGGTTACCAAAACTTTCAGACTAAAGAAAATTTTGCCCCAAATTATTTCAGATAATCAAAGGAGGGTTGTTGAGTCCCTCAATTTGAGGTACATATGAAACCTCTAAAATGACATTTTGGTGATTTTGTGGGTTAAGTTTTGGCCGTACTGGTCATTTCGAGCTTTAAGTTTGTATTTCACACAGACAACATTTATTTCACTCCGTTTGTTGTTAGTTAGTGGAACTTTTTTTAAAAAAAACATAAATTTTTTATGTTTTGTTAATTTTCTGTTAGTCCAATATTACTTTATGACTCAGAGGTAGACCTCGTTATCGGACAGGGTAGCCCAATGGAATACGGTTAGGGGTTAAGGTTGTAAGGTATTTAGTGGACATGGCTTTTAATGGACAAGGCCTTATCGACCAGGGCTAATACAGGGCCAGAAGTAATAATCTAGTAAATTTTTCGGAAAAAAGTTTTTGACAAAAATAATTACATTAATATATTTGTATATAGAAAATTTTGCTAGTAACCACCTATTAAGTACATCTTGTTGTCAACAACTACCACAAATTTTTTTAATTAAATTTAACTACCAATTAAGATGTATTTTATTGTAAACCACCACCTAATGTCAATTTTGTTAAGAAATGTTTAACTCTGTTAAACTTGGGTTAACCATGGTTAGTTGTTTAATTAAGTATAATTAAATAATTCCAAAAAAAAAGGAAAAGGCAAAAAAGTTAAAAAAAAATGCCAGTAAACGTCAAACCTCCTTCAACCTTTTCCAATTAAACAAATAACTTCTTCATCTTTTCCAATTAAACAAACCCCTTCATTCTTCAACCTTCGAAAAAAAAATTACACTATCTTCAACCTTTAACATTAGAAAAAAAATCCTTCAAAATTCCTCCATAGCTGTCTTTCTCACCTCTCAACTACATTTCTCCTTCAAATTTGTTGTCATTACGAAGTAATCAAAAGACCTCTAACCGAAGTAAATTTTCGAATGGAACCAAACGAAGTGAAGGGCAAAGGTGTCTCGAAGGAAGATGATACATCCAGGTTTTGTAATCAATTACTTCATTTGTTAAGTGAATGCAGAGTATGTGGTCTTTTTAGCAAAGCTCTTGTTTTGAAAACTATTATGATACTTATTCATTAAATTATCAATTATGAAATTGAAATGTGTTTGGGTATTGTTTGTTAATGATATTAAAGTTGGTGAAATGTTGTTCGAATTTTTTTTTTGTACTCTGTTTGTTATCAATTATGAAATTGAAATGTATTTGGGTATTTGTTACCAATTATGAAATTGAAATGTGTTTTGGTATTGTTTGTTGCTAATATTGAAGTTAATATACGAAATTTGTAGGTATCCTTGTTGTCAACCTCAATTTTTTGTTGGTGGTTACTTTGATTATGTGAAAGGGGACGTTAATAATGTTGGAGGTCAAAGTTACATTGACCAAAATATGAATGTGAGTAACTGTTATGTTAGTGATTTGAAGATGAAAGTGAAATCTATATTTGAAGAATTGTATGGACAGAAGGTTGAGTATTTTAGTATGTGGTATGTGATTAAGAAGAATTGGTGTCAAATTGATAACATGGCTGATATATGGGAGGTGTGTTTGAGGTGTTGTGATCAATACAACAGAGTCAATATATATGTACTCCTTGAAGATCCACCAAAACCTCCTATGTCTCCAAGGAGGTATAGGTGCAAGAACCCCTATTTCCCAACACTTGCCAAATTGGGCTTACCATCACCAAAACCTAAAATGCAAAGGAAAATAAAATTTCAGCCCAAAGAAAGCCCAAGCCCAAACAGAAGGAGTCCAAGGTTTCTAGTGGACCAAGATGTTATCTTAATTGATCCAGATGGGACACCTATTGAATCAAACTCAACATTTAATATAGCCACAAATAATGGTCCCGAAACCAATGCAAGGTTGCCCTTTTTTTGACTTTGAAACCAACAAGCCTAACAGTACACTTCATGAAAGCCCTAACAGCCTTACCAACTGCACCCCATCTTCACCGTCTGTTTTAAAACCCACCACCTCACCTAATAAAGATATTCCCACCAACCAAATTACACCTAGTTCACCACTTCCTCCTCAAAATTCTCTTACAACCACCAGAGCTTTGATTAAGGCTCAAAACCCTAAAGCCAAATTTCATAGACAACCCAAAAATAAACCACCAAAGAGGGTAATCAATGTCAGATCTACAAAACAGTTGATTTCAGACCACATCCCCAGTGCAAAGGTTTCAAGTAAGGAAGTTCTCGGAAGTCCAGAAAGGGGTAACCATGTTTTTAGAAAGGGAAAGGGGAAGAAAGTGTTGAACAAGGGTAAATCTGTGAAAAAGGGTAAGGGGAAAAAGAAGAAATGTTGTGAGGAGGAGGATTTTGATTCTGATTTGGAGTTTGAAGGTGAATGGTATAATGATTCTAACAATGATACTGATGTTGAGTGGGTACCAGAAGATGAAGAGTTTGATGCTGATGCAAAGTTTGATGAGTTAAGAATTGCACAATCTTGTGGGGTGAGGTTAGATCTCATAACTACTAGATCTGCATATTTGAAAAAGAAGGGTATTCAGAATAAGCATAAAGTTGGTGAAGCAATAGAGGTGTATTATGATTCTGATGATTTGAGGAGTTTGGATGGTTCTGACAATTCTAGGGATGAGGATATTAAGTTTCCTAGATTCAACCCAGAAGTTAATTTTAGGAAGCCTATTGTCTTCAAACAGGGTCTGAAATTTCCTGATATTCATGTCTTAAGAAAAGCAGCTCAAAGGCATTCAATTGAGGGTAAGTATGATTACTATCTACTCCACAACGACAGTAAGAGGATTAGTGCATATTGTAGGTACAGCTGTGAGTGTCCATGGGACACACAACATGGAGTGATAAGGAATTGTACTTGCCAAGGGAACTACAAGTGTAACTTTAAGATATATGCAAAGAGAATGAAGGGTAGCAGTGATATACAGATCAAAACAGTGAATTTAGAGCACGATGAGGGTTGTGTTAGACAGCATGTCAATCCTAAAGTAACATCCAAATATCTTGCTGATGTTTGGAGGGCATACCCTAACTTTAGTCTTTATGCTTTTGTTGCTTTGGTTCAAGGAGAGGTTGGTGCTTGTATTGGGTACTACAAGGCTTGGTATGCAAGGGCTAGGGCTAAAATTATCTTGTATGGTGATGCAGCAGAGGAGTATACTAGGGTTTATGATTATGGTCGTGCACTTTTGAAGCACAACCCTGGAAGTTCTGTTTACATAACAAATGAGGGGGGTGAAACTGGAAGTCCTTGTTTCCAGAGGATGTACATCTGTCTTGAAGCATGCAAAAGTGGCTTCAAAGCTGGTTGTAGGCCACTTATAGGTGTGGATGGGTGCCATCTAAGAGGGGCATACCCTGGTATGATTCTAGCTGCAATGGCCAAAGATGGCAACAACTACATTTACCCAGTTGCCTGGGCAGTTGTTGAGGTGGAGTGCACTGATTCTTGGACATGGTTCTTATCTCTTCTTGCTGTTGATATAAATACATCTGATGGAGAAGGACTCACAATAATGAGTGATAGACAGAAGGTAAAGACAACTGTTTTCTTTGTTGATATTGGTATGTTTAAACTTTACTTTCATACTAACATGTACATTATATCTACATGTGTAGGGTTTGATTGAGGCAGTTGGTGCTTGCCTCCCAAAAGCTGAAGTGAGGTTTTGTGTGAGGCACATTTGGTCCAATTTCAAAAAACATTTCAGTGGTCAAGCATTTAGGGAATACTTCTGGCATGCTGCTAGGACATGTAACAAGGTATATATTGGTTATGTTATGTTTATTTGTATATGTTATCTATTGTGGACATATGTTGATATATATACTAGACTAATGGAAATACAATGACTATGGGGAAAGTAAGATCAAAACACACAAATTTGGCATAGAAATATGAGTATAAAATGGTGTTATCAATGGATTTATATGTTCTTATATGTTGTAATATGTTGTTGTAGAATGTGTTTGATTCTCAGATGGCTATCATTAAGTTGCTTGATGTCAATGCATTTAAGTGGTTAGATGCAATACCAAAAGAAAATTGGGCTAGGCGTAACTTCAAAACCTTTTCTAAGTCAAATCTCCTTCTTAACAATCTTTGTGAAACCTTTAATGGGGTGATTAGGGAAGCTAGGGATAAACCAATAATCACTTGTATGGAATGGATTAGGAAATATGTGATGAAAAGAAACTTTGAAAAGTTGCAGAGTTTAGATAGGGTGAAAACAACATACATGCCATATGTAGAGACTAAGTTCAAGTGGATTAGTGCTGAAGCCCAACATTGTTACCCTACCCAATGTAGTTTGCATGTATGGGAGGTAGAGCATAATGGAGATGCACTTGTGGTTAATTTGGAAGAATGGAGTTGTGACTGTGGAAAATGGCCTTTAACTGGTATCCCATGCCCACATGCATTTGCTTGCATTAGATTGAGGAGGGAAAAACCTGAAAACTTTGTCCATCATTACTACTCCAAAGCCATGTACTTAGAAGCATATAAGGTCAATGTGAGGGCCATGCCAGGGATTAAACATTGGGAGCCACAAGAGAATGTTATCAAACCACTGCCTCCAAAACATAGGACACAACCTGGAAGACCTTCTAAGAAGAAAAGAAGAAAGGATGCTACTGAAATAGAGGAGGAAGGAAGGTTTGTCAAAAAGCCAAAGAGGAAAAACACTTGCCAGAAATGTGGTGTACTGTTGAAGGACATAATAAGAAGAAATGCCAAAATATGACACTTCCTCCACAGCCAACTGACAACGGAGGAAGGCCTTTATCCAATGGTGTATGGTGCACCAACCAAAGGAAGAAGAAAGAAATAAGGGCACAACCATTGAATGTAAGTTTTCATTTCTGTTTTTATGTTTGTAAATATAATCCCTTGTTGCACACCTAATTTTAGTTTGTTTTTTGTTCAGATTGCTGTTGGAAACCAAGGGAGATCAACCCAACATGTTGGATCTCAAGCACCAAATCTGAGCCAACAATCAAGCAATGCACCAACAAGGAAGAAAAAGCAAGTGAATCCCACTAAGAAGAAGTTGCTTACTGACTTCAACAACTAAGAACTTGATGTATTCAAATAATTTTGGATGATGTAATAATTGTAGATTTTGGATGTTGAATATTAGTACCATTTTGGATGATGTTGAATTGATGATGATTTGGTCCTGTATAGGTATTGGTATTTAGGATGATGTTGAATATTAGTACAATTTTGGATTAATACCATCTTGAATGATGTTGAATTGATGAAGATTTGGTCCTGTTTAGATATTGGTATTTTGGAACTCATATTACATGAGATGTACTCTGGATGGTAATTTTTGATGCTTTATATAAAATTTGAAGGGTTTTCAGTTCATATTTTGTGTACACTTATTGCATCCATTTTGGTGTAATTCACGTCTTAAGTGCATATTTGCAACTCATTTATTAATGTAAATCAAATTGTATTTCATAATATTTCAATAAAATACATTTAACCCAATGTCAAATAATACCTCAACAATTGATCATATTCATTCAATCAAAACTACTAATTCATACTTTTTGTTCATTCAATTGAAAAATCCCATAAACAACACCATTGTCATCTACAATTATTCATTCAACACCACCTACATTCATTCAACACCATTGTTCATTCAATACCACCTACATTCAACAACTAATTCAACTAAATCATCACTTAGCTAGGAATAAAACTAGCACTAAAATCAGCAACACAATGACAACAACCAACAGTTTGTTGTCATCCTTTGAAGTCATTGATTTTCCAAGCTCATATTTCTTATTCAACTTGAATAAATTTCTATCAACTTTGCTCTTCAAATCTTCGAGAGAGCATACTTTGTTCTTCAATTGCACATTTTGTTCTTCAAGCAATTTCTTCTCTAAAATCAGGTTGTTAATAACAAATCTTTGCCACTCCTCTTGTCTATCATCAACCCATGCAAAAGTTCCACAACCATTCATTCCTACGGCTGGGTTAGAAAACATGCAAGTAACAAACCTTCTCCCAGGATTCCTCGACGTCCATGATTGTTTGTGTGCAACAGGAATACCACAATCGCATATCATTGGCACTTAAAAGGTTGATTGATAGCTTGAATTTGACATCCTGCAACAATACCCAAATTTTTTTTCAAATTTAATAAAAATTGCAATTTAATCCATTATAAACGCTAAATTCCATAAAAAAAAAAAACCTTACTGAATTATCCGTTGTCATAATAGCAAAATCACAAAAAAAAATTAAGAAATTGATGAGTTCAACCCTAAATTAATTAATAAACCCTAATTCAACATAAAATTTGGGGTAAAATCTCACCTTGCAAGAGACGAATTCAAGTCTGCAACTTCAATCAACTTCGAATTGATGTTCTACGATATCAGTATTCGAAGAATTTGGGAAATTCGGGTCTAAGTTAGAAGAAGATGCAGTTGGGGGTGGGAACTTCCAATTATATCTAGGTTAATCGTTTCTGTTTAACTCTATTTTTTGGTTTCTGTTTTTTGTATTATTTTTTTTTGAAAGCTTGAAGAAGATGAAGTTGGGGGTGGGTTTTACTCAAATTTTAAGTGATGTTGAAGAAGATGAAGATAGTGTAATTTACTGGAAAATGTTGGGGGTGGGTTTCTGTTTAATTGGAAAAGGTTGAAGGAGGTTTGACGTTTACTGGCATTTTTTTTTTACTTTTTTGCCTTTTCCTTTTTTTTTGGAATTATTTAATTATACTTAATTAAACAACTAACCATGGTTAACCCAAGTTTAACAGAGTTAAACATTTTCTGTTAAAATTGACATTAGGTGGTGGTTTACAATAAAATACATCTTAATTGGTAGTTAAATTTAATTAAAAAAATTTGTGGTATTTGTTGACAACAAGTTGCACTTAATAGGTGGTTACTAGCAAAATTTTCTTGTATATATTTGTTTTAACTTTTGGCTACCTTGAATTTTATTTATATTTAGTACTTTAATGGTCCGACCCTTTTTAATTAGCCAACCCTGGCCCTGACTCGACCCACATCGGCCTGACCCTGACCGATGTGGTCAGGGTTTAGTATTTTAGTATTTGTATATATTTATTTTAACTTTTGGCTACCTTGAATTTTATTTATATTTAGTACTTTAATGGTCCGACCCTTTTTAATTAGCCAACCCTGGCCCTGACTCGACCCACATCGGCTTGACCTGACCCGGATCGCCCCGACCCATCCAATAATTAGGTCTACCCAAAGGATAGAGGCACAATTTAAGACAAAACACTATAGACAAACCACTTTCCTCAGCGAAGACCACAACGGACAAAGACATTCATCTTCCTCATCATTTTCATCGCTTGCAATGAATGCACAAGACCACAACTGTATTTTCGTTGTTCATCCATTTTATAATTGTTGTATAATTAGTTTATTAGATTTTACAGATTCGTAAATTTTTGAACAATTAAAATCAATTTATTGAATTTTGCATTTGCAACATGTTAATTATTATTTGAAATTATAAATTTGGGTTGTAGGTATGACGCTGCTAGTGAATTGAGTATTGGACCGTTGTTGTATGAGGTACGAGGCTATTCAAACCAAATTTTAGTGGTTAATTTATTTTAAATTTTAGTTGAATGAATCGAAACCAAATTTTAATGTTGTGATTATAAATTTTTTGATATTGTTAAGTTGAACTCATATTGATTATTTTAATTGGAAATTTTGGTATTTGATATTAACATTGTGCATTAGCTTTTGAAGTTTATCTTCATGTTCTGCTATAATTATATTTTTATGTTTTTTATTATAATTTGATGGATTATCTCATTTTGATTTTTTTTATATTTGCCAAATTATCATATATATTATGTAGCTGCTAATGTGTTTGCTTGATTGATTAGCATGTATGGAATTTTAATTACCAAATTCAAATTCAAATATAAATTATTCCAAAAAAAAAAAAAACAACTACATTTAGTCAAATACTATAGGAAAAATTGTAAAAAATAAGCCAACCTTTGGGTGATCTTCCAGAAATAAGCCAACCTTTTGAAAATCCAGAAATAAGCTAACTTTGTTATCATTTAAGCCAAAAATAAGTCAAATGATTATTTAACATGTTGTTTTCTATTGTTTTTTATCTCTATTTTACAATCATTCAACATATTTTTTGCTTTAATTGATAACAGTAACTTGAAACAACAGATAACTAATAGATTAAATAATCGTTTAATCTATTTTTGGCTTAAATGATAACAAGGTTAGCTTATTTCTGGATTTTCAAAAGGTTAGCTTAATTGTGGAAGATCGGCCAAAGGTTGGCTTATTCTTAGCAATTTTTCCAATACTATATAACATAATATTTATTTTTATATCCAATCCAAACACCACCATACAGGAATTATAGTAGAGAGATTCTTCAAATCCAATGAATTATTTTTAGCATAACATTTGATCGAAACAATATAATGGAAAATTTAGTGTGTTTTTTTAATCTTTGGTTTTACGGTAATTATTCTAAATTATAAATCGCAAACCACGGAATATTAACTGCATAAACATATACCCTTAACCCTAAACAATAAATCCTAGCCATCGAAGGCATAGGTAGGACATGAAATAAAGGAAATGAAATGGGTTATATAATTTGGTTCTGAGAATATGAATCGGGTAAACAACAAACTTGTAAATGATTATTTTTTGCATTGTTGAAAATGGTTTTTAATAAATAAATATTGTGGATGTGTGGAACTAATTACAATGTTGGTTGTGGCCTGCGACAGCAGTGTTATTATTTAAGAAGTGTTAATAATTTAATACCAAAAAGTGGATGCTTAATGTTTTGGAATTTTTTTTTTTCATATTTTGTGTATTTATATTGTCTTGGTTTTTCAGTGTAATATCAAAAGTAAGGGTTGTGTAGTAAGGATTAGTGGCAAGGTGTTGCAAACACAAAAGATTGCGTGCAATCAACACCTAACTAATATTAATTGTCGGGTAGAGACATTCGGTAGTATTTTTGCAAAATTTGGAGAGTTACAGAGAGGATGTGGATAATAAAGATGGGGTTCAACTTGTTAATATAGCTAAGGGGTCGCGCGTTTCCATGGAGTTTGTGTTATTGGCTAATGACTATGGTTGATCCTACTAGGAAGGTTATAATGCTACCAGGAAAGACAGATTACCCAATTCACAAAAGCCAAGTTCATTAGGTATTGGGTGTAAGGGCTACTGGTAAGCCAGTTCCTAAACGAGTTGTAAGTAAGAAAATGAAGGATAGGGTTAATGGTACCGTGGAAAAATTATGTGTGGAGGTTTATGGTGGTAAATATAAAGACACTTTGTTGGGAAATATTCGAAATATGATTGAAGGTGAGTGAGATGTTAATGGTGAGAGTGAATTCAAGATAACTTCTCTAATCATGTTGTTAGGTGATGTGTTATGCCCGTCAACAAGTGTAAATTGTCGTCTAATCTTCTCCTTGCCGTTATGGTAGCCCTGGAAAGTAGTAAATATGATTGGGCACAACTTATTCTTGACAAATTATTTAATTGTGTGAAGAACTTTATGTTGCTGTTTGACTGAGACGGTTTTTACTTATTTTTTGGCACATATTTTTTGGCAGTAAGCTTTTACTTATTGATTAATCATATATTCTTTTTGAAATATATTCGATCAATTTATAATATTTTGTTGCTGCAGATTTTGTATTTGGATCGCTTGAAGAGGGTCTCTGTAGAGTGGTGTTTGTTTCAAACACAAGAGTTTGGACAACAAAATGCTGAATAAGGCCAAGAAAGAAGATCATTTTCATGAAGGCGGTGATTTTGGACAAATTAGGGTATTATGTTTATTTACCTTTATAACAATTTTTTTTTAAAATTTTAATTTCCAATTAGTATAAAAAATCTTCTTCTTTATAGTGTGTTAATGTTGTTTATGGTGAACAACATCTTTTCATGGCTAGGGATACTATGGGTCCTAAATCAATAGCGCGTGAAGTGCGTTGATGTGAAGTTGTTTTTTTTTGGTGATTTTGTTTTATAGAGAAAACTATATGTACTTTTTATAACATATTCTTACCATGTTCAAAATTATATTTCTATCTTATACAATTTTACATAGGTGGCCAAACTAGTTCTGAAAATTAATGGGCATGAGAATTGATGGGGATGCTGGAAATGATATGGAGTTTTATGAGTCTGATGGAGAAGAGGATAGGCCCAAGCAAAGGAGAACATGGCCAATTGATAAGTTAAACCCTCGCTAAAGAAAACCACACATGTATAGTCTGTGTCGGACGACTTTGATGATGAAGGACGCAACCATCTGAGGATAGTGAAATAAAGATCGGAGTAAATTATCACATTGTGTGAAAAGCTCATGTTGATGATGGGAAAAGGAGGTTATTTCAAAAATTGACACTTATTGTAATCATGAACAACTAAATGTGGATGAACATTATGGTAATGATAACGAGTGTGGTAATTTTTCTGGAACACAAGAGGGAGAAGCTGATGGGGGGGGGGGGTAAGACTAGAAGAATTGAATAGGGTAAGTCAAATCAAAGTAACGATGGAGTAACTCATCAATCGAATGAACATAGATATTGTTAAAAAAGATAAGGAAGAAGGGGATGATATATCAGATAGCTTTGTGAATCAATTACTAAAACAAATTTTTTTTTTTGGTAAGGAGGATGATAATTAATTTCTTACATTAGTAGGGGAAAATGCATGCAGTACAAGCCAAAGAAATAAGAGTATGCTTAATTTATCTACTGTTATATGTCGGATAATGAGGACTCTACAGTTGAAAGTGTAATGAAAAAGGAGCCGAAAAAATGGCGAAAAACCAAGAAGGGTTGTTGTTAATGAAAAATAGGAAAAGAGTTGGGCGATACGTACAAATGATGGAGAAATGTGAAAAAAAATTATTACTTATTTGACCCTGATGGGAGGTGTACGAATCCGAAGGTATGTTTGGTATAATTTTGTAAATGGAAATGTATTTTGTAGTTAATCGTGTCAGTTTTATGTTCTTGTGCGAATGTCGAGTAAGAAGGCAACAAATTTAATGGCATCAGACCTAATTATGTTGCAATGTGGTGATCATAACGCGTCAGCTACAAACTGTTTAAGCGTTTTATGTTCTTCCAAAGGAGGTGTGGATCATAATGTCAGTATAGTGTTTTTTAGTAAACATGAATATAAGGTGTCATTGTTTGTTTGCATTGTTGTTGTGCTGTATACTCGAATTTGGAATAAAAAATTCAAGGGAAGCATAATAAGATATATGATGGATCCAACTATAGCGGTAAAAGTAATGTATTTTAGTTTTGATTTTTTTTCCATGAAAATTAGCAAACTGATGAATGGAAGTTTTAGTATCATGTGTTATACATGGGTTCTATCGAAAAGACTACCAAGAAGCTACTGCCCATGAGGAGTCCTGTCAGTGGAATGCAACCTTGCGGCTAGCTACATCGGCCGATTCATCATACATTGTAACATCAACAAATTAATTTTTTGTGGTATTTGTGTGTTTGTGTAAATAAATATATACATATTTGTTACAAACACATAAAATTACAAATAGGAAAATAGCCTTCTCTTATTGGACCACAACTGTTGTAAGTGTATGTTCTAGTGTTGGAGATGAAACACTGGTGGTGCGTGGCATATTTTGTAGATTCTCAAGAGGTTTGGATCATAGACTCCTCTTTAAGAGCACCCATCCAGCAGGATAGTTCCACAATCGATAACATAGTATGTTTTAATATAATAATTTAATGACTTAGTTATGTTACGTGTTGACTTGAAAAATGATATTGCACAAAGTTGTAGACACTTTTTTTCCACCTTAGACGAGAGTTGGGTACAAGGGGAGTTGAAAACTTGGAAGCGCAGGATGTGTAAGGTTGAGAAGCAACAAGACGGGTAAGTGAATAGAAAAAAGGATTCTTTGTATTCACTTTGCATCAATAGAATGGGACATTCATAAACCTATACATTAACCGAATGTGTTAATAAGTCTTGTAAAAACACTGTGATAGGTACATTCTTATATATTGCAATCGCAACAGAAATTGTGACTAAGTGTACTACTAAATATGACGTGCTACCAAGTTTAGCCGAAAAAGGGAATAGTTTTTGGATTTTGCAATTAATGATGTTTTGTTTAATTAGCATTGTTAAATGTTAATTACTATGAACTTCTAAACATGATGGCACAATTGATGATGTTTGGGTCATGAACCCAATAAAAGTCACAATGACCAAAATACCCACGGAATTCCTATTATCTCCAAAAACACCCTTCGGACAGGTGTCGCCATCTGGACATCCGAAGACACGTGTCTCAAATCCCCCAACCCCCAAAATACCTCACCTATAAATACCCCATTTATGGCAGGTAAGAGGATCTTTTTCCCTTTTCCAACAACTTTCTACAAAGAGCTTTTTGGGTAAACACAATTCCCAATACAACCACCTTTCCTAAGAAGGGAACTCTCTCTCTCTCTCTCTCTCTCTCCCTTGTTCATTTTGTAGGATTCACTCAGCAAGGCCCAAGCCCGTACAAAGGAGTCCATTCAGTATCAAGTCTCAGCTCATCCACAACTCAGCCCAGTCATTACCCCGAGATCTAGTCAGCATACACTGAGGCTTTCCCCTACTCATCCTACTTCACCTCTTTGTATCTCAAGTTTCCCGAGAGCGGAAAGAGATTGGCGCCGTCTGTGGGGAGATAGCACATCGGTCAGTCAATATTCAATGGCAAACACTTGATCTCACGCTGCTCGTCACTCGGGCACTTCCCTTGGTCATCCTCAAACAAATGACCACGAACATGCAGGGGTAGCAGGGACATCTCTCGTCCAACAAAACCCATGCGGCTCAGAAGCTGAGCCCGAGAGAGAAAATGAACTGGAACCAAGAGTGTCTACTCAGAATGTTCTTGAACAACAACCAGTCACACGAAGGGACCTTGACCAGGTCGTCAATCGGCTGTCAAGGACACTTCAGGCAAATCTGCATGCTATATTCTCATACACACCAAGTGACGAGACCTTGCCCTCAGCCCCATCCAAGAGCAAGGCTCCGTCCAAAGGAAAATCTCCAATGGAAAGACCAATAGTCATGCTGAGGGGCAAACCTTCTCGGCCCCCGCCAGAAGGAACTCGCCGAAGCCACTCAGCGTGAACGGCCTAAAGTCACACTCCCGTCATAAGGAGTGCTGAGCCGCGGTAAATAATCGACTTAGAAGAATCACGGGATGTCCGTGGGAAGAAGACTGAAAAGTCCCGATTACCTGAGACTCGGCCATCCTTCTGGGAGAGGTTGACCGAGCCAAAGAATGACCTCTTTGTGTTACCCACTCGGTCAGAAATTGGAGGGGCAACAGACGCAAGAACTCTCCTCAACAACAGAAGACTTCATAACGGATCTATGGACGCTCGGGAAGTTATAGATCATAGACGTCATCAGGACGCTTGGCGGATAATATAGCAAAGAAGGGAGCTTCCGCCCGACAGCGCCCAGCGGGATAACCAGAGACACCGAGATCGTCCTGGAACAGGTCAGTTCCCCGAGACAAGGATCCTAGGGCACTCCCATCACGGGACCTCTCGCGACCAACGGGCGAACTCGGCCATTCTAGACGAGGTCGATACATCCCGAAGGAATATTCCTCGAACAGAACCCTCGATAGTTCTTTCTTGCCAAACCCCATTCCGTCAGGAAATCGATGAGGTATCTGACCCGAGCAAAGTCAAGGTGCCTCCAATTGAATCCTTCTAAGGGACTACAGACCCCACTTACCATCTAGCGACTTACAAAGCCCACATGGTAGTGCAAACCGGGTACAAAGCATCATGGTGCAAATTCTTCCCAACTACCCTCAAAGGGACAACACTCAGCTGGTTCAATGACTTTCCCTTGAGATTTTTTTTAGCTTCTCAGTGTTAGAGTCATTATTCACTCAACACTTCATGACAGCCAAGAAACACTTCATTGCAGCCAAGAGGAGAAGCATTCACCTTATGTCTTGTAAACAAGGGGAAGGCAAAGGGTTGGCCGAGTACATCAAAAGGTTCAACTCCGAGTCATTAGAAATTCCCAATCTGAAGGAATCTACGACTATTGCGGCACTAATGTCAGGGCTTCGTCCTAGTCGACTCAGATTCGACATCCTGAATGACGAAGTCTCTACATTCTCCAAGGCCATGGCTCGAGCACAAAAGTACATCAATGCCTCCGACATCAACCATCCGAAGGATGGCTCTAAGAAAGAGAAACGCAAAGAAGTCCCAAGAAGTAAACCTGACTCAGGCACAAAAGATAAAGGCCCGAGGGATGACTCACGATTCAATACTTCTAGACGTGCGATATTCCTCGAGATGAAGGGGAAGACCAACTTCCCAAAGCCTAGTCCTAGGGGAGAGGTTGACCGAGCCAAAGAATGACCTCTTTGTGTTACCCACTCGGTCAGAAATTGGAGGGGCAACAGACGCAAGAACACTCCTCAACAACAGAAGACTTCATAACGGATCTATGGACGCTCGGGAAGTTATAGATCATAGACGTCATCAGGACGCTTGGCGGATAATATAGCAAAGAAGGGAGCTTCCGCCCGACAGCGCCCAGCGGGATAACCAGAGACACCGAGATCGTCCTGGAACAGGTCAGTTCCCCGAGACAAGGATCCTAGGGCACTCCCATCACGGGACCTCTCGCGACCAACGGGCGAACTCGGCCATTCTAGACGAGGTCGATACATCCCGAAGGAATATTCCTCGAACAGAACCCTCGATAGTTCTTTCTTGCCAAACCCCATTCCGTCAGGAAATCGTTGAGGTATCTGACCCGAGCAAAGTCAAGGTGCCTCCAATTGAATCCTTCTAAGGGACTGCTGACCCCACTTACCATCTAGCGACTTACAAAGCCCACATGGTAGTGCAAACCGGGTACAAAGCATCATGGTGCAAATTCTTCCCAACTACCCTGAAAGGGACAACACTCAGCTGGTTCAATGACTTTCCCTTGAGATTTTTTTTAGCTTCTCAGTGTTAGAATCATTATTCACTCAACACTTCATGACAGCCAAGAAACACTTCATGGCAGCCAAGAGGAGAAGCATTCACCTTATGTCTTGTAAACAAGGGGAAGGCAAAGGGTTGGCCGAGTACATCAAAAGGTTCAACTCCGAGTCATTAGAAATTCCCAATCTGAAGGAATCTACGACTATTGCGGCACTAATGTCAGGGCTTCGTCCTAGTCGACTCAGATTCGACATCCTGAATGACGAAGTCTCTACATTCTCCAAGGCCATGGCACGAGCACAAAAGTACATCAATGCCTCCGACATCAACCATCCGAAGGATGGCTCTAAGAAAGAGAAACGCAAAGAAGTCCCAAGAAGTAAACCTGACTCAGGCACAAAAGATAAAGGCCCGAGGGATGACTCACGATTCAATACTTCTAGACGTGCGATATTCCTCGAGATGAAGGGGAAGACCAACTTCCCAAAGCCTAGTCCTAGGGGAGAGGTTGACCGAGCCAAAGAATGACCTCTTTGTGTTACCCACTCGGTCAGAAATTGGAGGGGCAACAGACGCAAGAACTCTCCTCAACAACAGAAGACTTCATAACGGATCTATGGACGCTCGGGAAGTTATAGATCATAGACGTCATCAGGACGCTTGGCGGATAATATAGCAAAGAAGGGAGCTTCCGCCCGACAGCGCCCAGCGGGATAACCAGAGACACCGAGATCGTCCTGGAACAGGTCAGTTCCCCGAGACAAGGATCCTAGGGCACTCCCATCACGGGACCTCTCGCGACCAACGGGCGAACTCGGCCATTCTAGACGAGGTCGATACATCCCGAAGGAATATTCCTCGAACAGAACCCTCGATAGTTCTTTCTTGCCAAACCCCATTCCGTCAGGAAATCGTTGAGGTATCTGACCCGAGCAAAGTCAAGGTGCCCCCAATTGAATCCTTCTAAGGGACTACTGACCCCACTTACCATCTAGCGACTTACAAAGCCCACATGGTAGTGCAAACCGGGTACAAAGCATCATGGTGCAAATTCTTCCCAACTACCCTCAAAGGGAAAACACTCAGCTGGTTCAATGACTTTCCCTTGAGATTTTTTTTAGCTTCTCAGTGTTAGAGTCATTATTCACTCAACACTTCATGACAGCCAAGAAACACTTCATGGAAGCCAAGAGGAGAAGCATTCACCTTATGTCTTGTAAACAAGGGGAAGGCAAAGGGTTGGCCGAGTACATCAAAAGGTTCAACTCCGAGTCATTAGAAATTCCCAATCTGAAGGAATCTACGACTATTGCGGCACTAATGTCAGGGCTTCGTCCTAGTCGACTCAGATTCGACATCCTGAATGACGAAGTCTCTACATTCTCCAAGGCCATGGCTCGAGCACAAAAGTACATCAATGCCTCCGACATCAACCATCCGAAGGATGGCTCTAAGAAAGAGAAACGCAAAGAAGTCCCAAGAAGTAAACCTGACTCAGGCACAAAAGATAAAGGCCCGAGGGATGACTCACGATTCAATACTTCTAGACGTGCGATATTCCTCGAGATGAAGGGGAAGACCAACTTCCCAAAGCCTAGTCCTAGGGGAGAGGTTGACCGAGCCAAAGAATGACCTCTTTGTGTTACCCACTCGGTCAGAAATTGGAGGGGCAACAGACACAAGAACTCTCCTCAACAACAGAAGACTTCATAACGGATCTATGGACGCTCGGGAAGTTATAGATCATAGACGTCATCAGGACGCTTGGCGGATAATATAGCAAAGAAGGGAGCTTCCGCCCGACAGCGCCCAGCGGGATAACCAGAGACACCGAGATCGTCCTGGAACAGGTCAGTTCCCCGAGACAAGGATCCTAGGGCACTCCCATCACGGGACCTCTCGCGACCAACGGGCGAACTCCGCCATTCTAGACGAGGTCGATACATCCCGAAGAAATATTCCTCAAACAGAACCCTCGATAGTTCTTTCTAGCCAAACCCCATTCCGTCAGGAAATCGTTGAGGTATCTGACCCGAGCAAAGTCAAGGTGCCTCCAATTGAATCCTTCTAAGGGACTACTTACCCCACTTACCATCTAGCGACTTACAAAGCCCACATGGTAGTGCAAACCGGGTACAAAGCATCATGGTGCAAATTCTTCCCAACTACCCTCAAAGGGACAACACTCAGCTGGTTCAATGACTTTCCCTTGAGATTTTTTTTAGCTTCTCAGTGTTAGAGTCATTATTCACTCAACACTTCATGACAGCCAAGAAACACTTCATGGCAGCCAAGAGGAGAAGCATTCACCTTATGTCTTGTAAACAAGGGGAAGGCAAAGGGTTGGCCGAGTACATCAAAAGGTTCAACTCCGAGTCATTAGAAATTCCCAATCTGAAGGAATCTACGACTATTGCGGCACTAATGTCAGGGCTTCGTCCTAGTCGACTCAGATTCGACATCCTGAATGACGAAGTCTCTACATTCTCCAAGGCCATGGCTCGAGCACAAAAGTACATCAATGCCTCCGAAATCAACCATCCGAAGGATGGCTCTAAGAAAGAGAAACGCAAAGAAGTCCCAAGAAGTAAACCTGACTCAGGCACAAAAGATAAAGGCCCGAGGGATGACTCACGATTCAATACTTCTAGACGTGCGATATTCCTCGAGATGAAGGGGAAGACCAACTTCCCAAAGCCTAGTCCAAGGGGAGAGGTTGACCGAGCCAAAGAATGACCTCTTTGTGTTACCCACTCGGTCAGAAATTGGAGGGGCAACAGACGCAAGAACTCTCCTCAACAACAGAAGACTTCATAACGGATCTATGGACGCTCGGGAAGTTATAGATCATAGACGTCATCAGGACGCTTGGCGGATAATATAGCAAAGAAGGGAGCTTCCGCCCGACAGCGCCCAGCGGGATAACCAGAGACACCGAGATCGTCCTGGAACAGGTCAGTTCCCCGAGACAAGGATCCTAGGGCACTCCCATCACGGGACCTCTCGCGACCAACGGGCGAACTCGGCCATTCTAGACGAGGTCGATACATCCCGAAGGAATATTCCTCGAACAGAACCCTCGATAGTTCTTTCTTGCCAAACCCCATTCCGTCAGGAAATCGTTGAGGTATCTGACCCGAGCAAAGTCAAGGTGCCCCCAATTGAATCCTTCTAAGGGACTACTGACCCCACTTACCATCTAGCGACTTACAAAGCCCACATGGTAGTGCAAACCGGGTACAAAGCATCATGGTGCAAATTCTTCCCAACTACCCTCAAAGGGAAAACACTCAGCTGGTTCAATGACTTTCCCTTGAGATTTTTTTTAGCTTCTCAGTGTTAGAGTCATTATTCACTCAACACTTCATGACAGCCAAGAAACACTTCATGGAAGCCAAGAGGAGAAGCATTCACCTTATGTCTTGTAAACAAGGGGAAGGCAAAGGGTTGGCCGAGTACATCAAAAGGTTCAACTCCGAGTCATTAGAAATTCCCAATCTGAAGGAATCTACGACTATTGCGGCACTAATGTCAGGGCTTCGTCCTAGTCGACTCAGATTCGACATCCTGAATGACGAAGTCTCTACATTCTCCAAGGCCATGGCTCGAGCACAAAAGTACATCAATGCCTCCGACATCAACCATCCGAAGGATGGCTCTAAGAAAGAGAAACGCAAAGAAGTCCCAAGAAGTAAACCTGACTCAGGCACAAAAGATAAAGGCCCGAGGGATGACTCACGATTCAATACTTCTAGACGTGCGATATTCCTCGAGATGAAGGGGAAGACCAACTTCCCAAAGCCTAGTCCTAGGGGAGAGGTTGACCGAGCCAAAGAATGACCTCTTTGTGTTACCCACTCGGTCAGAAATTGGAGGGGCAACAGACACAAGAACTCTCCTCAACAACAGAAGACTTCATAACGGATCTATGGACGCTCGGGAAGTTATAGATCATAGACGTCATCAGGACGCTTGGCGGATAATATAGCAAAGAAGGGAGCTTCCGCCCGACAGCGCCCAGCGGGATAACCAGAGACACCGAGATCGTCCTGGAACAGGTCAGTTCCCCGAGACAAGGATCCTAGGGCACTCCCATCACGGGACCTCTCGCGACCAACGGGCGAACTCCGCCATTCTAGACGAGGTCGATACATCCCGAAGAAATATTCCTCAAACAGAACCCTCGATAGTTCTTTCTAGCCAAACCCCATTCCGTCAGGAAATCGTTGAGGTATCTGACCCGAGCAAAGTCAAGGTGCCTCCAATTGAATCCTTCTAAGGGACTACTTACCCCACTTACCATCTAGCGACTTACAAAGCCCACATGGTAGTGCAAACCGGGTACAAAGCATCATGGTGCAAATTCTTCCCAACTACCCTCAAAGGGACAACACTCAGCTGGTTCAATGACTTTCCCTTGAGATTTTTTTTAGCTTCTCAGTGTTAGAGTCATTATTCACTCAACACTTCATGACAGCCAAGAAACACTTCATGGCAGCCAAGAGGAGAAGCATTCACCTTATGTCTTGTAAACAAGGGGAAGGCAAAGGGTTGGCCGAGTACATCAAAAGGTTCAACTCCGAGTCATTAGAAATTCCCAATCTGAAGGAATCTACGACTATTGCGGCACTAATGTCAGGGCTTCGTCCTAGTCGACTCAGATTCGACATCCTGAATGACGAAGTCTCTACATTCTCCAAGGCCATGGCTCGAGCACAAAAGTACATCAATGCCTCCGAAATCAACCATCCGAAGGATGGCTCTAAGAAAGAGAAACGCAAAGAAGTCCCAAGAAGTAAACCTGACTCAGGCACAAAAGATAAAGGCCCGAGGGATGACTCACGATTCAATACTTCTAGACGTGCGATATTCCTCGAGATGAAGGGGAAGACCAACTTCCCAAAGCCTAGTCCAAGGGGAGAGGTTGACCGAGCCAAAGAATGACCTCTTTGTGTTACCCACTCGGTCAGAAATTGGAGGGGCAACAGACGCAAGAACTCTCCTCAACAACAGAAGACTTCATAACGGATCTATGGACGCTCGGGAAGTTATAGATCATAGACGTCATCAGGACGCTTGGCGGATAATATAGCAAAGAAGGGAGCTTCCGCCCGACAGCGCCCAGCGGGATAACCAGAGACACCGAGATCGTCCTGGAACAGGTCAGTTCCCCGAGACAAGGATCCTAGGGCACTCCCATCACGGGACCTCTCGCGACCAACGGGCGAACTCGGCCATTCTAGACGAGGTCGATACATCCCGAAGGAATATTCCTCGAACAGAACCCTCGATAGTTCTTTCTTGCCAAACCCCATTCCGTCAGGAAATCGTTGAGGTATCTGACCCGAGCAAAGTCAAGGTGCCCCCAATTGAATCCTTCTAAGGGACTACTGACCCCACTTACCATCTAGCGACTTACAAAGCCCACATGGTAGTGCAAACCGGGTACAAAGCATCATGGTGCAAATTCTTCCCAACTACCCTCAAAGGGAAAACACTCAGCTGGTTCAATGACTTTCCCTTGAGATTTTTTTTAGCTTCTCAGTGTTAGAGTCATTATTCACTCAACACTTCATGACAGCCAAGAAACACTTCATGGAAGCCAAGAGGAGAAGCATTCACCTTATGTCTTGTAAACAAGGGGAAGGCAAAGGGTTGGCCGAGTACATCAAAAGGTTCAACTCCGAGTCATTAGAAATTCCCAATCTGAAGGAATCTACGACTATTGCGGCACTAATGTCAGGGCTTCGTCCTAGTCGACTCAGATTCGACATCCTGAATGACGAAGTCTCTACATTCTCCAAGGCCATGGCTCGAGCACAAAAGTACATCAATGCCTCCGACATCAACCATCCGAAGGATGGCTCTAAGAAAGAGAAACGCAAAGAAGTCCCAAGAAGTAAACCTGACTCAGGCACAAAAGATAAAGGCCCGAGGGATGACTCACGATTCAATACTTCTAGACGTGCGATATTCCTCGAGATGAAGGGGAAGACCAACTTCCCAAAGCCTAGTCCTAGGGGAGAGGTTGACCGAGCCAAAGAATGACCTCTTTGTGTTACCCACTCGGTCAGAAATTGGAGGGGCAACAGACACAAGAACTCTCCTCAACAACAGAAGACTTCATAACGGATCTATGGACGCTCGGGAAGTTATAGATCATAGACGTCATCAGGACGCTTGGCGGATAATATAGCAAAGAAGGGAGCTTCCGCCCGACAGCGCCCAGCGGGATAACCAGAGACACCGAGATCGTCCTGGAACAGGTCAGTTCCCCGAGACAAGGATCCTAGGGCACTCCCATCACGGGACCTCTCGCGACCAACGGGCGAACTCCGCCATTCTAGACGAGGTCGATACATCCCGAAGAAATATTCCTCAAACAGAACCCTCGATAGTTCTTTCTAGCCAAACCCCATTCCGTCAGGAAATCGTTGAGGTATCTGACCCGAGCAAAGTCAAGGTGCCTCCAATTGAATCCTTCTAAGGGACTACTTACCCCACTTACCATCTAGCGACTTACAAAGCCCACATGGTAGTGCAAACCGGGTACAAAGCATCATGGTGCAAATTCTTCCCAACTACCCTCAAAGGGACAACACTCAGCTGGTTCAATGACTTTCCCTTGAGATTTTTTTTAGCTTCTCAGTGTTAGAGTCATTATTCACTCAACACTTCATGACAGCCAAGAAACACTTCATGGCAGCCAAGAGGAGAAGCATTCACCTTATGTCTTGTAAACAAGGGGAAGGCAAAGGGTTGGCCGAGTACATCAAAAGGTTCAACTCCGAGTCATTAGAAATTCCCAATCTGAAGGAATCTACGACTATTGCGGCACTAATGTCAGGGCTTCGTCCTAGTCGACTCAGATTCGACATCCTGAATGACGAAGTCTCTACATTCTCCAAGGCCATGGCTCGAGCACAAAAGTACATCAATGCCTCCGAAATCAACCATCCGAAGGATGGCTCTAAGAAAGAGAAACGCAAAGAAGTCCCAAGAAGTAAACCTGACTCAGGCACAAAAGATAAAGGCCCGAGGGATGACTCACGATTCAATACTTCTAGACGTGCGATATTCCTCGAGATGAAGGGGAAGACCAACTTCCCAAAGCCTAGTCCAAGGGGAGAGGTTGACCGAGCCAAAGAATGACCTCTTTGTGTTACCCACTCGGTCAGAAATTGGAGGGGCAACAGACGCAAGAACTCTCCTCAACAACAGAAGACTTCATAACGGATCTATGGACGCTCGGGAAGTTATAGATCATAGACGTCATCAGGACGCTTGGCGGATAATATAGCAAAGAAGGGAGCTTCCGCCCGACAGCGCCCAGCGGGATAACCAGAGACACCGAGATCGTCCTGGAACAGGTCAGTTCCCCGAGACAAGGATCCTAGGGCACTCCCATCACGGGACCTCTCGCGACCAACGGGCGAACTCGGCCATTCTAGACGAGGTCGATACATCCCGAAGGAATATTCCTCGAACAGAACCCTCGATAGTTCTTTCTTGCCAAACCCCATTCCGTCAGGAAATCGTTGAGGTATCTGACCCGAGCAAAGTCAAGGTGCCTCCAATTGAATCCTTCTAAGGGACTGCTGACCCCACTTACCATCTAGCGACTTACAAAGCCCACATGGTAGTGCAAACCGGGTACAAAGCATCATGGTGCAAATTCTTCCCAACTACCCTCAAAGGGAAAACACTCAGCTGGTTCAATGACTTTCCCTTGAGATTTTTTTTAGCTTCTCAGTGTTAGAGTCATTATTCACTCAACACTTCATGACAGCCAAGAAACACTTCATGGAAGCCAAGAGGAGAAGCATTCACCTTATGTCTTGTAAACAAGGGGAAGGCAAAGGGTTGGCCGAGTACATCAAAAGGTTCAACTCCGAGTCATTAGAAATTCCCAATCTGAAGGAATCTACGACTATTGCGGCACTAATGTCAGGGCTTCGTCCTAGTCGACTCAGATTCGACATCCTGAATGACGAAGTCTCTACATTCTCCAAGGCCATGGCTCGAGCACAAAAGTACATCAATGCCTCCGACATCAACCATCCGAAGGATGGCTCTAAGAAAGAGAAACGCAAAGAAGTCCCAAGAAGTAAACCTGACTCAGGCACAAAAGATAAAGGCCCGAGGGATGACTCACGATTCAATACTTCTAGATGTGCGATATTCCTCGAGATGAAGGGGAAGACCAACTTCCCAAAGCCTAGTCCTAGGGGAGAGGTTGACCGAGCCAAAGAATGACCTCTTTGTGTTACCCACTCGGTCAGAAATTGGAGGGGCAACAGACACAAGAACTCTCCTCAACAACAGAAGACTTCATAACGGATCTATGGACGCTCGGGAAGTTATAGATCATAGACGTCATCAGGACGCTTGGCGGATAATATAGCAAAGAAGGGAGCTTCCGCCCGACAGCGCCCAGCGGGATAACCAGAGACACCGAGATCGTCCTGGAACAGGTCAGTTCCCCGAGACAAGGATCCTAGGGCACTCCCATCACGGGACCTCTCGCGACCAACGGGCGAACTCCGCCATTCTAGACGAGGTCGATACATCCCGAAGGAATATTCCTCAAACAGAACCCTCGATAGTTCTTTCTTGCCAAACCCCATTCCGTCAGGAAATCGTTGAGGTATCTGACCCGAGCAAAGTCAAGGTGCCTCCAATTGAATCCTTCTAAGGGACTGCTGACCCCACTTACCATCTAGCGACTTACAAAGCCCACATGGTAGTGCAAACCGGGTACAAAGCATCATGGTGCAAATTCTTCCCAACTACCCTGAAAGGGACAACACTCAGCTGGTTCAATGACTTTCCCTTGAGATTTTTTTTAGCTTCTCAGTGTTAGAGTCATTATTCACTCAACACTTCATGACAGCCAAGAAACACTTCATGGCAGCCAAGAGGAGAAGCATTCACCTTATGTCTTGTAAACAAGGGGAAGGCAAAGGGTTGGCCGAGTACATCAAAAGGTTCAACTCCGAGTCATTAGAAATTCACAATCTGAAGGAATCTACGACTATTGCGGCACTAATGTCAGGGCTTCGTCCTAGTCGACTCAGATTCGACATCCTGAATGACGAAGTCTCTACATTCTCCAAGGCCATGGCTCGAGCACAAAAGTACATCAATGCCTCCGACATCAACCATCCGAAGGATGGCTCTAAGAAAGAGAAACGCAAAGAAGTCCCAAGAAGTAAACCTGACTCAGGCACAAAAGATAAAGGCCCGAGGGATGACTCACGATTCAATACTTCTAGACGTGCGATATTCCTCGAGATGAAGGGGAAGACCAACTTCCCAAAGCCTAGTCCTAGGGGAGAGGTTGACCGAGCCAAAGAATGACCTCTTTGTGTTACCCACTCGGTCAGAAATTGGAGGGGCAACAGACGCAAGAACACTCCTCAACAACAGAAGACTTCATAACGGATCTATGGACGCTCGGGAAGTTATAGATCATAGACGTCATCAGGACGCTTGGCGGATAATATAGCAAAGAAGGGAGCTTCCGCCCGACAGCGCCCAGCGGGATAACCAGAGACACCGAGATCGTCCTGGAACAGGTCAGTTCCCCGAGACAAGGATCCTAGGGCACTCCCATCACGGGACCTCTCGCGACCAACGGGCGAACTCGGCCATTCTAGACGAGGTCGATACATCCCGAAGGAATATTCCTCGAACAGAACCCTCGATAGTTCTTTCTTGCCAAACCCCATTCCGTCAGGAAATCGTTGAGGTATCTGACCCGAGCAAAGTCAAGGTGCCTCCAATTGAATCCTTCTAAGGGACTGCTGACCCCACTTACCATCTAGCGACTTACAAAGCCCACATGGTAGTGCAAACCGGGTACAAAGCATCATGGTGCAAATTCTTCCCAACTACCCTGAAAGGGACAAGACTCAGCTGGTTCAATGACTTTCCCTTGAGATTTTTTTTAGCTTCTCAGTGTTAGAGTCATTATTCACTCAACACTTCATGACAGCCAAGAAACACTTCATGGCAGCCAAGAGGAGAAGCATTCACCTTATGTCTTGTAAACAAGGGGAAGGCAAAGGGTTGGCCGAGTACATCAAAAGGTTCAACTCCGAGTCATTAGAAATTCCCAATCTGAAGGAATCTACGACTATTGCGGCACTAATGTCAGGGCTTCGTCCTAGTCGACTCAGATTCGACATCCTGAATGACGAAGTCTCTACATTCTCCAAGGCCATGGCACGAGCACAAAAGTACATCAATGCCTCCGACATCAACCATCCGAAGGATGGCTCTAAGAAAGAGAAACGCAAAGAAGTCCCAAGAAGTAAACCTGACTCAGGCACAAAAGATAAAGGCCCGAGGGATGACTCACGATTCAATACTTCTAGACGTGCGATATTCCTCGAGATGAAGGGGAAGACCAACTTCCCAAAGCCTAGTCCTAGGGGAGAGGTTGACCGAGCCAAAGAATGACCTCTTTGTGTTACCCACTCGGTCAGAAATTGGAGGGGCAACAGACGCAAGAACTCTCCTCAACAACAGAAGACTTCATAACGGATCTATGGACGCTCGGGAAGTTATAGATCATAGACGTCATCAGGACGCTTGGCGGATAATATAGCAAAGAAGGGAGCTTCCGCCCGACAGCGCCCAGCGGGATAACCAGAGACATCGAGATCGTCCTGGAACAGGTCAGTTCCCCGAGACAAGGATCCTAGGGCACTCCCATCACGGGACCTCTCGCGACCAACGGGCGAACTCGGCCATTCTAGACGAGGTCGATACATCCCGAAGGAATATTCCTCGAACAGAACCCTCGATAGTTCTTTCTTGCCAAACCCCATTCCGTCAGGAAATCGTTGAGGTATCTGACCCGAGCAAAGTCAAGGTGCCCCCAATTGAATCCTTCTAAGGGACTACTGACCCCACTTACCATCTAGCGACTTACAAAGCCCACATGGTAGTGCAAACCGGGTACAAAGCATCATGGTGCAAATTCTTCCCAACTACCCTCAAAGGGAAAACACTCAGCTGGTTCAATGACTTTCCCTTGAGAATTTTTTTAGCTTCTCAGTGTTAGAGTCATTATTCACTCAACACTTCATGACAGCCAAGAAACACTTCATGGAAGCCAAGAGGAGAAGCATTCACCTTATGTCTTGTAAACAAGGGGAAGGCAAAGGGTTGGCCGAGTACATCAAAAGGTTCAACTCCGAGTCATTAGAAATTCCCAATCTGAAGGAATCTACGACTATTGCGGCACTAATGTCAGGGCTTCGTCCTAGTCGACTCAGATTCGACATCCTGAATGACGAAGTCTCTACATTCTCCAAGGCCATGGCTCGAGCACAAAAGTACATCAATGCCTCCGACATCAACCATCCGAAGGATGGCTCTAAGAAAGAGAAACGCAAAGAAGTCCCAAGAAGTAAACCTGACTCAGGCACAAAAGATAAAGGCCCGAGGGATGACTCACGATTCAATACTTCTAGACGTGCGATATTCCTCGAGATGAAGGGGAAGACCAACTTCCCAAAGCCTAGTCCTAGGGGAGAGGTTGACCGAGCCAAAGAATGACCTCTTTGTGTTACCCACTCGGTCAGAAATTGGAGGGGCAACAGACACAAGAACTCTCCTCAACAACAGAAGACTTCATAACGGATCTATGGACGCTCGGGAAGTTATAGATCATAGACGTCATCAGGACGCTTGGCGGATAATATAGCAAAGAAGGGAGCTTCCGCCCGACAGCGCCCAGCGGGATAACCAGAGACACCGAGATCGTCCTGGAACAGGTCAGTTCCCCGAGACAAGGATCCTAGGGCACTCCCATCACGGGACCTCTCGCGACCAACGGGCGAACTCCGCCATTCTAGACGAGGTCGATACATCCCGAAGAAATATTCCTCAAACAGAACCCTCGATAGTTCTTTCTTGCCAAACCCCATTCCGTCAGGAAATCGTTGAGGTATCTGACCCGAGCAAAGTCAAGGTGCCTCCAATTGAATCCTTCTAAGGGACTGCTGACCCCACTTACCATCTAGCGACTTACAAAGCCCACATGGTAGTGCAAACCGGGTACAAAGCATCATGGTGCAAATTCTTCCCAACTACCCTCAAAGGGACAACACTCAGCTGGTTCAATGACTTTCCCTTGAGATTTTTTTTAGCTTCTCAGTGTTAGAGTCATTATTCACTCAACACTTCATGACAGCCAAGAAACACTTCATGGCAGCCAAGAGGAGAAGCATTCACCTTATGTCTTGTAAACAAGGGGAAGGCAAAGGGTTGGCCGAGTACATCAAAAGGTTCAACTCCGAGTCATTAGAAATTCCCAATCTGAAGGAATCTACGACTATTGCGGCACTAATGTCAGGGCTTCGTACTAGTCGACTCAGATTCGACATCCTGAATGACGAAGTCTCTACATTCTCCAAGGCCATGGCTCGAGCACAAAAGTACATCAATGCCTCCGACATCAACCATCCGAAGGATGGCTCTAAGAAAGAGAAACGCAAAGAAGTCCCAAGAAGTAAACCTGACTCAGGCACAAAAGATAAAGGCCCGAGGGATGACTCACGATTCAATACTTCTAGACGTGCGATATTCCTCGAGATGAAGGGGAAGACCAACTTCCCAAAGCCTAGTCCTAGGGGAGAGGTTGACCGAGCCAAAGAATGACCTCTTTGTGTTACCCACTCGGTCAGAAATTGGAGGGGCAACAGACGCAAGAACTCTCCTCAACAACAGAAGACTTCATAACGGATCTATGGACGCTCGGGAAGTTATAGATCATAGACGTCATCAGGACGCTTGGCGGATAATATAGCAAAGAAGGGAGCTTCCGCCCGACAGCGCCCAGCGGGATAACCAGAGACATCGAGATCGTCCTGGAACAGGTCAGTTCCCCGAGACAAGGATCCTAGGGCACTCCCATCACGGGACCTCTCGCGACCAACGGGCGAACTCGGCCATTCTAGACGAGGTCGATACATCCCGAAGGAATATTCCTCGAACAGAACCCTCGATAGTTCTTTCTTGCCAAACCCCATTCCGTCAGGAAATCGTTGAGGTATCTGACCCGAGCAAAGTCAAGGTGCCCCCAATTGAATCCTTCTAAGGGACTACTGACCCCACTTACCATCTAGCGACTTACAAAGCCCACATGGTAGTGCAAACCGGGTACAAAGCATCATGGTGCAAATTCTTCCCAACTACCCTCAAAGGGAAAACACTCAGCTGGTTCAATGACTTTCCCTTGAGAATTTTTTTAGCTTCTCAGTGTTAGAGTCATTATTCACTCAACACTTCATGACAGCCAAGAAACACTTCATGGAAGCCAAGAGGAGAAGCATTCACCTTATGTCTTGTAAACAAGGGGAAGGCAAAGGGTTGGCCGAGTACATCAAAAGGTTCAACTCCGAGTCATTAGAAATTCCCAATCTGAAGGAATCTACGACTATTGCGGCACTAATGTCAGGGCTTCGTCCTAGTCGACTCAGATTCGACATCCTGAATGACGAAGTCTCTACATTCTCCAAGGCCATGGCTCGAGCACAAAAGTACATCAATGCCTCCGACATCAACCATCCGAAGGATGGCTCTAAGAAAGAGAAACGCAAAGAAGTCCCAAGAAGTAAACCTGACTCAGGCACAAAAGATAAAGGCCCGAGGGATGACTCACGATTCAATACTTCTAGACGTGCGATATTCCTCGAGATGAAGGGGAAGACCAACTTCCCAAAGCCTAGTCCTAGGGGAGAGGTTGACCGAGCCAAAGAATGACCTCTTTGTGTTACCCACTCGGTCAGAAATTGGAGGGGCAACAGACACAAGAACTCTCCTCAACAACAGAAGACTTCATAACGGATCTATGGACGCTCGGGAAGTTATAGATCATAGACGTCATCAGGACGCTTGGCGGATAATATAGCAAAGAAGGGAGCTTCCGCCCGACAGCGCCCAGCGGGATAACCAGAGACACCGAGATCGTCCTGGAACAGGTCAGTTCCCCGAGACAAGGATCCTAGGGCACTCCCATCACGGGACCTCTCGCGACCAACGGGCGAACTCCGCCATTCTAGACGAGGTCGATACATCCCGAAGAAATATTCCTCAAACAGAACCCTCGATAGTTCTTTCTTGCCAAACCCCATTCCGTCAGGAAATCGTTGAGGTATCTGACCCGAGCAAAGTCAAGGTGCCTCCAATTGAATCCTTCTAAGGGACTACTTACCCCACTTACCATCTAGCGACTTACAAAGCCCACATGGTAGTGCAAACCGGGTACAAAGCATCATGGTGCAAATTCTTCCCAACTACCCTCAAAGGGACAACACTCAGCTGGTTCAATGACTTTCCCTTGAGATTTTTTTTAGCTTCTCAGTGTTAGAGTCATTATTCACTCAACACTTCATGACAGCCAAGAAACACTTCATGGCAGCCAAGAGGAGAAGCATTCACCTTATGTCTTGTAAACAAGGGGAAGGCAAAGGGTTGGCCGAGTACATCAAAAGGTTCAACTCCGAGTCATTAGAAATTCCCAATCTGAAGGAATCTACGACTATTGCGGCACTAATGTCAGGGCTTCGTCCTAGTCGACTCAGATTCGACATCCTGAATGACGAAGTCTCTACATTCTCCAAGGCCATGGCTCGAGCACAAAAGTACATCAATGCCTCCGAAATCAACCATCCGAAGGATGGCTCTAAGAAAGAGAAACGCAAAGAAGTCCCAAGAAGTAAACCTGACTCAGGCACAAAAGATAAAGGCCCGAGGGATGACTCACGATTCAATACTTCTAGACGTGCGATATTCCTCGAGATGAAGGGGAAGACCAACTTCCCAAAGCCTAGTCCAAGGGGAGAGGTTGACCGAGCCAAAGAATGACCTCTTTGTGTTACCCACTCGGTCAGAAATTGGAGGGGCAACAGACGCAAGAACTCTCCTCAACAACAGAAGACTTCATAACGGATCTATGGACGCTCGGGAAGTTATAGATCATAGACGTCATCAGGACGCTTGGCGGATAATATAGCAAAGAAGGGAGCTTCCGCCCGACAGCGCCCAGCGGGATAACCAGAGACACCGAGATCGTCCTGGAACAGGTCAGTTCCCCGAGACAAGGATCCTAGGGCACTCCCATCACGGGACCTCTCGCGACCAACGGGCGAACTCGGCCATTCTAGACGAGGTCGATACATCCCGAAGGAATATTCCTCGAACAGAACCCTCGATAGTTCTTTCTTGCCAAACCCCATTCCGTCAGGAAATCGTTGAGGTATCTGACCCGAGCAAAGTCAAGGTGCCTCCAATTGAATCCTTCTAAGGGACTGCTGACCCCACTTACCATCTAGCGACTTACAAAGCCCACATGGTAGTGCAAACCGGGTACAAAGCATCATGGTGCAAATTCTTCCCAACTACCCTCAAAGGGACAACACTCAGCTGGTTCAATGACTTTCCCTTGAGATTTTTTTTAGCTTCTCAGTGTTAGAGTCATTATTCACTCAACACTTCATGACAGCCAAGAAACACTTCATGGCAGCCAAGAGGAGAAGCATTCACCTTATGTCTTGTAAACAAGGGGAAGGCAAAGGGTTGGCCGAGTACATCAAAAGGTTCAACTCCGAGTCATTAGAAATTCCCAATCTGAAGGAATCTACGACTATTGCGGCACTAATGTCAGGGCTTCGTACTAGTCGACTCAGATTCGACATCCTGAATGACGAAGTCTCTACATTCTCCAAGGCCATGGCTCGAGCACAAAAGTACATCAATGCCTCCGACATCAACCATCCGAAGGATGGCTCTAAGAAAGAGAAACGCAAAGAAGTCCCAAGAAGTAAACCTGACTCAGGCACAAAAGATAAAGGCCCGAGGGATGACTCACGATTCAATACTTCTAGACGTGCGATATTCCTCGAGATGAAGGGGAAGACCAACTTCCCAAAGCCTAGTCCTAGGGGAGAGGTTGACCGAGCCAAAGAATGACCTCTTTGTGTTACCCACTCGGTCAGAAATTGGAGGGGCAACAGACACAAGAACTCTCCTCAACAACAGAAGACTTCATAACGGATCTATGGACGCTCGGGAAGTTATAGATCATAGACGTCATCAGGACGCTTGGCGGATAATATAGCAAAGAAGGGAGCTTCCGCCCGACAGCGCCCAGCGGGATAACCAGAGACACCGAGATCGTCCTGGAACAGGTCAGTTCCCCGAGACAAGGATCCTAGGGCACTCCCATCACGGGACCTCTCGCGACCAACGGGCGAACTCGGCCATTCTAGACGAGGTCGATACATCCCGAAGGAATATTCCTCGAACAGAACCCTCGATAGTTCTTTCTTGCCAAACCCCATTCCGTCAGGAAATCGTTGAGGTATCTGACCCGAGCAAAGTCAAGGTGCCTCCAATTGAATCCTTCTAAGGGACTGCTGACCCCACTTACCATCTAGCGACTTACAAAGCCCACATGGTAGTGCAAACCGGGTACAAAGCATCATGGTGCAAATTCTTCCCAACTACCCTCAAAGGGACAACACTCAGCTGGTTCAATGACTTTCCCTTGAGATTTTTTTTAGCTTCTCAGTGTTAGAGTCATTATTCACTCAACACTTCATGACAGCCAAGAAACACTTCATGGCAGCCAAGAGGAGAAGCATTCACCTTATGTCTTGTAAACAAGGGGAAGGCAAAGGGTTGGCCGAGTACATCAAAAGGTGCAACTCCGAGTCATTAGAAATTCCCAATCTGAAGGAATCTACGACTATTGCGGCACTAATGTCAGGGCTTCGTCCTAGTCGACTCAGATTCGACATCCTGAATGACGAAGTCTCTACATTCTCCAAGGCCATGGCTCGAGCACAAAAGTACATCAATGCCTCCGACATCAACCATCCGAAGGATGGCTCTAAGAAAGAGAAACGCAAAGAAGTCCCAAGAAGTAAACCTGACTCAGGCACAAAAGATAAAGGCCCGAGGGATGACTCACGATTCAATACTTCTAGACGTGCGATATTCCTCGAGATGAAGGGGAAGACCAACTTCGCAAAGCCTAGTCCAATGCAGACCTCCAGCACTCGGATAGACAGGAAACAGTGGTGCCAGTACCACAGGGAATGTGGCCACAGTACTGAGGAATGCCTTGAGTTGAAAAAGGCATTAGATTAGCTGGCCGACAAAGGGAAGATCAATCGCTACTTGCAAAATGACTCGGACAAAAAGACAAAGAAGTCCAAGAGTAGTGACACTCAGGACATGGTGTGTATCATTGCGGGAGGCATCTCCTCCGGAGGAAGTAGCAACAAATCAAGGAAGTCACATGCTTTCCAGCTCAGATTGCCAATGATGGCTGTCAAGGAACAACCACCATTCCCAAACACGGTCTTCGATCAGACCACGATTCCTTCAGCTCAGTTCCCTCATGACGACCCCTTAGTGGTCGAAGTGAAGATTGCCAACTCTTTGCTCAAAGGAGTACTCATTGTTGTGGTAGCTTAGCTAATATCATTACACTCTGCTACCTAACCAAATTAGGCATTCCGACTACTGAGCTGACACGAGTCCATCATCCCTTAGTTGGATTCGGAGGTTAGACTACCGACTCCAAAGGAAAGATTAAGCTCCCAGTCTGGATTGGACAAAGGGACGAAGGAAGAAACTTGATGGTAGATTTCATAGTAGTAGATGTGCCTCTAATATAAAATGTCATATTCACCTATTACATACTTTTGCAGTATGAGAAGGAAACTGGATCCATCGGAAGACTATATGGAGATCAACACTCGGCTTGGGAATGCTATGTCAACAGCTTCAAGAAAACGAGCCAAAAGGTCAGGGAAAAATGAAAGGAGCCAACCGTGACGGGGGCAAACGACAATATCTCAGAGAAAGAAATGTTTGTCATGGACTCTCCCAAATGTTACTTCTGACCACAACCAGCAGAAGAGAATGAAGAAGTAACTATCGAGCGTGAAGGAGAAACGGTCAGGGTAGGAAGAACCCTCAACCATAAAGCTAAGAAAGAGAAGAAATAGTCTTGGTACTTAGAGAGTACCGAGACATATTTGCCTTCTCAGTCAATGAAATGCCCGGTATCAATCCCTTAGTAATGCAACATGAGCTGAACATCAAGGAGGGATACAAGCCTGTCAAGCAGAAGCTCAGATACCAAGGCCAAGAAAGAACATTGGCCGCAGCCGCCGAGGTCAAGAAATTACTAGAAGTCGGATTCATCCAGGAATGTAAGTACACCGATTGGCATGCTAACATGGTTCTAGTTTGAAAGACCAAAAAACGTTGGCGAATGTTTGTGGATTATCCGATCTCAACAAAGCTTGCCCCAAGGTCGATTATCCTTTGCAAAAGATCAGCAAGCTGGTCGGTTCAACAACGGGGCATGCTCTATTCAGCTTGATGGATGCCAACGCAGGAAATCCCCTTGGCAGAAAAAGACCAACCACACACAGCATTCATCAACAACCAAGGGGTCTACTGCTACAATGTCATGCCCTTCGGTATGAAGAATGTCGGAGCAGGATCATTAAAATTAAGTTGGCCTCAGATCAAGTCCAGGATATGAGGTAAACATTGGAAACACTCAAGAAGTTCAGCATGAAACTAAATCCCAAGAAATGTGTCTTCGGGGTCAAAGGAGGAAAATGCCTCGGATTCTTGGTATACGAAAGAGGCATGGAAGCCATATGTTAAGCTGCAACACTGAGGCTGAAGAAGTGTTGTTCCTTTCCCTAGATATCTCCGACTACGCGCTCAGCGCGGTTTTAGTGGCCGAAAGGGAACATGTTCAGTACGCAGTCTACTTCATCAGCCACGCATACCAAGGTGCAGAATCAAAATACTCTCAGACGATCGAGAAGATGGTCTTCGCACTAGTCATGGAAAGCAGGAAATTAAAGCCATACTTTCAGGCTCATCAGATCAAAGTCCTAATCGGACAACCCATCCAAAAGGCAATAGAAGGAAGGAACAACTCCACTAGGATGTCAGACTGGGCCGATCAGCACTCTGATTTTGGCCTACACTATGAGCCTCGCCAAGCCATCAAAGCTCAAGCTTTAGCTGACTTCATTGTGGAATGCACCAACAGACCATCTACTCAGGACAATGGTCAGCCATGGGAATTGTATATCGATGGCTCGGCCACTAAAGGAGGGAGCGGGGCCGGTCTGCTACCGTCCACCAATTATCGGCCTCTTCAAGTAGATAGTAAGCGCCGATCTGCATCTTCTCGTGCTCGGGGTAAAACGTCGCGTCGAAGAGCTTCCCCATCTCGCGGATCCAACTCTCCAGGATAGTAGGGTTGGCAACCCCATCGTAGGTCGGAGGTCGATGACGTGCGATACGATCGAACGTCGACTACGTATTAGGCGTATGACTACTATGGTGCACCAACGTAAGGATCGCCTCCTCGAGCGCTCGTAACCTATGTCGTCCCGTACTCAACCTGGCGAGGCGTAGACATGCTGCAACGCAAATAAACAAAGACATACCAAAGAACAGTGTCAGTCATATATCCCCACCACAATCAAGTACACATAATCAAAAGAGAAAAAGAATAGAAAAATGGTCTTATCCCGATTCTTCTACCCGAACTCTTCTCCCTACTACTTAAACTTAATTTGGGTTCAATCACTCGGGAATGGTAAAGCTCTCAACTCCCGGGTTTAACTCAAATCCTAAAACTTCACTTAAACCTATTTGGCTCTAATACCAACTGTGACGACCCGACTAGCTTAAGCCGGCGCGGAAGAAACCAACGAGTAGAATAGTCAGTTCTAACAAACTAAAATACTTAAAAATTAAAACAAAACCTCAAATTGAATATATACTAAATCCGAAAGTACAACACCCACAAGATTGTACATATCTAAACCCAATTGTCAACGCTACTACTACGAACAACATTAACTCCAAAGTGAATGTCAGAGTTAGGAATTACAAATATCACTACTATAGTCTAAACTTAAAACGTAAAACAACAATACAAGATCTAAATAACATCGGTACTCGCCCAACCCAAAGCTAAGCAAGAACCTCATCATCAGAATTATCTGAAAAATAAAAAACAGTCCACCGTTAGTGGCGAGTAACATATATAATTGGCCCACCCTAACGGGGATACACATGGTCATAGCATAAATCAAACAATCAAATCAAACATACTAACACGCGAATCAAACAATCAAATCAAACATACAAACACGCGAACCAAATTTAACCACTAATTAACATATCTTTAAACTTTGGTGCAATCATATCACTAGTCGAAAAATCCCCTATTGGTATCTTTTTTTTTAGCTTAATAGTATCGTTTTTCACACGACACTAATAGAGGCGTTAGTAATAGAGAATTCTATTAATATCGTTTGTGAAAAATGATAGTAATACATACGATTAGTATCGTTTTTATTAAAAAATGATACAAATAGACTCTCTATTAGTATCGTTTTTTAATAAAAAACGATAGTAATAGACAGTCTATTAGTATCGTTTTTTACTAAAAATGATACTAATAGACTCCATATAATACTAATATTTTTTTATTTAAATTTATATTGATTTTTGGGCCAAGTATATATATATATATATATATATATATATATATATATAAATGCATCCTTTTGGCAAAATCTGCAGCGCTATTCAATTCTGTATAATGTACAATAATATAATATATTTTTTTTAATTAATTAAAATTTTAAACGACACATATATAATAGAAGTTCGATGTATATATTCATATAAAATATAGTTTTATTTTATGTGAATAATTTCGGTTTAATCCGAATTATTTTGTTTGGGGTTATTATTATTTATTTTAATTATTATTTATTTAATTAGAATTTTTATTATTTAATTTTCTAATTAATTATTTAATATTTTGGGCTAAATCGATTTAAGCATGATTAGTCATGCACTTTTTGTAAATTAGCTCGTTTGATCACGGAAGCCCAATTTAGCTGAATTCCTTGCTTAGGCCGGTTACCCCTTGGTGATTAGTGGCCTAATTGCCACTTTCCATGCATTCACACCTTAACACTCTTCTATAAATAGCGGAGTTAGTAAGGCTTGATAAACCTTTTTCTCATTTGCCATTTAAACAGAATTGCCATCTTACTCACTTGCCATCAAAAGAAGCCAAACACTCTCCCTTTTTACTTGAACCCACACGCCATTTTTGATGTTTGAACACGCATCCATTGTTCATCATCCAATCTCTTCCAAAACTTAAAGATTTAATTGCCATTGATCTTTAAGTAACCTTAAACACAATAATCTCTTTAACTTGCATTCAAGATCATTAGTTCGGGTTTGGGTTTGGTCGTGAACGTGTGGGGTTCGAGTAGTGCACGGTGGTGGTTTTTGCTCGTGTGCCGTGGCCGTGCAGTAGGCTCGTGGGTCGAGTGTTTGAGTGGTGGCACAAAGTAAAGACGATGGTTCTCGTGTGGGACATTCGTGCATTGGGCAGCCGTGTGGTGGTGCCGTGTTGCTCGTGTGGAGGCCGTGCGTGTTGTGCCGTGGCTAGGGTCGTGTGGTTCGATTTTCCGGGCTGCATCTTGTGTTGATTTTATGCGTTAATCTTCAATAAGGTAACATACTTTCTCAAATTAATTGGTGTACTATGATTCATAGTATAGATTAAATGAATAAGATTAGTTTTTTGAAGTTTTAATCATGCTTTTGGGTATGATTGTAAATGTGATTTTTAAGTGGTTTAATGATGATTTGATGGTTGAAAATGATGATTTTATGATTGATTATGTTAGTAATAAGTTTATGTTTATCATGTTAAAGTTTGATGAATTTTGGGATGCTAGAAAGTGATGATTTCATGTGTTGAATTATTGGAAGTATGCGTGTGGTTTATGTATGTTGGATGAGTTTCTTGATTCTTGGATGAGCTCTTGGTTGAAGTTCTTGAATCTTGGTTGAGTTCTTGGTTGAAGATCTTGAATCTTGGATGAGTTCTTGATGTGTTCTTTAAGTTCTTGATGAGTTCTTTAAGAGTCTTTATGAGTTCTTGATTAAGTCTTTTAAGTTAAAGAAAGTTAAAGAAAAGGTTAAAGAAAACGTTAAGATGTTGTAAGATGATTGGTTTACACGTTATTTTCTTAAGTCAATGCGTAAGATGCAACTTAAGAAGTAACTAAGAATGTAAACTTCGGATTAAAGTTAAGAAAGTAAGATTAGCTTGATTGCATAGCTAGACGCCTAAAACTTAGAGTAAGATTATATGTTTTTGGGTTAAGACGTTGCCCCTATCCTAACCGCGGTATTGCGATAGTGATTACCACTATGTCGTTTTTGTCATGGATTTCCAGTAAGATTGGTTTCATAGGTTTGGGAGTAAGATTCTCAATCCTGGCATAGTTGGAAAGTTCGTTCGCGTAAGAGGCGTTCGTACGAGCGTAGTCCGGTCTAGTTTGCGAATGATTGGGCCAAAGATAAGATTGGTTAAGTTAGTGAGTCAAGCTTGTATTTGTATGATTCGTATGTTTTGATGTTATGTTTTGGGTTGTTTGATTTGGTTATTTGATTTGTGCTATGTTCATGTGTATTCCCGTGAGGGTGAGTCAGTTGTGTTACTCGCCAGTGACGGTGGACTGTTGTTTACTTTTCAGGTAATTCTGATGATGAGGTTCTTGCTTGGCATTGGGTTGGGCGAGCGCCGATTTAGTTATTTAGTTGTACTTTTGTTATTGTTCTATGATTTCAGTTAGTTTTGGACTATAGTAGTGATACTTGTATACTTTTGTTATAACTCTGACATGGGTTTGGAGTTACCTTTATTGGTAGTGGTAGTTTGACTTTTGGTTTAGTATGTACAAACTTGTGGGTATTTTGTACGTTTTGGTTTAGTAATATAATACTTTGGGGTCTTGTTTTAATTTTTTAGTATTTTAGTTGTTATTTTTGACTGTTCGACTCGTCGGTTTCTACCGCGCCGGTTTAAGTGAGTCGGGTCGTCACAGTTGGTATCAGAGCCGAATAGGTTTTAAGTGAAGTTTTAGAGTTTGAGCTAAACCCGGGAGTTGAGAGCTTTACTATTCCCGAGTGATAAAAAACAAAATTTAAGATTAATTAAAGGGAGAAGAGTTGGGTAGAATGACCGGGACAAGATCTTTTCTTTTCTCTTTTTCTCTCTTTATTTTTGTATACTTGACTGTAGTGGGGTATATGACTGACATTATATTCTTGGTATGTCTTTTTTGTGATGCGTTGCAGCATGTCTACACCTCGCCGATTGAGTACTAGGCGACAGAGGTTGCGGGCACTTGAGGAGGCGATCCTTACGTTGGATCGTATCGCACGTCATCGACCTCCAACTTACGACGGGGTTGCCGACCCCACTATTATGGAGAGCTGGAACCGCGAGATGGGGAAGCTCTTCGACGCGACGTTTTGTCCCGAGCACAAGAAGGTGCAGATCGCCGCATATTACTTACGTGGAGACACCGATAACTGGTGGACGTTAGCTAAGGACCCGTGCTTGTCGTTGCATTCAATGTCGTGGATCGAGTTCGTCGATAAGATCCAGGAGCGTTTCTATCCCGACGAGTTGCGGTGGCAGAAACATGAGGAGTTTCTTACTCTCACGCAGGGTAAGATGACTGTTCAGGAGTACACCGATAGGTTTACGGAGTTGTTGAGGTTCGCTACGTCTGTGGTTTTGTCAGAGAAGGATTGGGTCAAGCGCTACATCAAAAAGCTAGATCTGAGGATTCGCGTTCACGTAATCAGTAGTGGAGCAATGATAGGTCCATTTTAGGACCCATTTCACGGGATCTTTTCACTTGTTTTCATTTGCTTTTAGGCTTAGTTTTATTAGTTTTAGGCTTTTTTAGCTTAGTTTAGGTCTTAGTTGTGTTTTCTTTGAATAATGTCTTTTCTTGTTGTTTTTGCTAATAATTGAGCTCTTTTGCGTTACTTATGCGTTGAGTTCATTCATGTAGGTTTCTTGCGTGTTTTCGATCAATTCTTGAAAGCCGACAAGGGTCGTGAGAGATCCCGAGAAGCTTTGAGAAGTGTGCCGCAATAAAGCCAAAATCACAATCACCACTTTTGGAGCATAGGTCAACTTTGAAAGGACATAACGTTTTACATAATTATCATTTTAAGGCGATTCAAGTTGGAGGTTAAAGCTCTTTCCGATAGCTTCAAAACGCCTGGTCATATGCTAAATTCTGATAAGAAATGAAGGAGTTATGATGTTTTTAAAACTGACTGTCTTGCTGTCCAGCGGCCGCTGAGACGTTTCCAGCGCCCGCGGAGACCTATTCAGCGCCCGCTGATATTTCCAAGCGCCCGCTGAACTGGCCAGAACAGTCAGTAGCTCATTTTTTGGCTCCAGCGCCCACTGAGACCTCTCCAGCACCCGCTGAATTATGCCCAGCGCCGGCTGAGAAGTCCCTGTTCGTATCATTTAATCTGTTTTAGCTTATTTTTCGTGCTTTTTTTGGGTAACTATAAATAGCCCCCTCCCCTCATTTTAGAAGCCTGCTGAGGTTAGAGGCTCACTTAGGGTTTTAGGTTAGATTTTGTTGCTTTCTTCTTCAATTTCCTCTTGTAATTTACATTTGCTCTTCAATTTATGCAAGTTTCTTAGTTTCTCTTCCTCTTGTTCTTCAATCTCTTCAAGGTACTTTTATTGCTTTCTTTATTTGCTTGATTTCTTGTTCTTTGTTGCTAGTTATTGATGTCTAATTAGTTTATAGTTGTTGTTGTTGTTGTTGTTGTTGTTCATTTAGTTAGTTTATTTGTTATTTTCATGTTTGTTTAGTTGTTTATTTTGAATTCATTGTTATTCTTGGTAGTTTAGTTTGTAGCTTTCTAGGTTTAGTTTTTGTTCTTCTTAGTTTAAGGTTTGATTTATGTAATTAGTTGTAGTTTTTATCATGCTTTTATTAATTATGTTTGAGTAGATTAGTTTCTAGGGTTTGAGTGAAACCCCTCAAATTCCTCCATGATTGTGGTTTAGTTGTTTCTTGGCTTTTGGTTGTGATAATGTCGGTACCTTAGGATTCGGTAATGTTGAGTCTTGTGTCTAGCTAACATAGGATTCATTGAAGAATCCCCACCGAAGGACCGAAAGGTGAACGTGGGTGATGACTTCCTTTGCCCGATTGATGGAAGCACCACGAAAGTTGGGCCTTTGATCAAGGGAAAGTTACCGGTCTTCATGATTTTGTGCTTAGTACTTGTTAGATGTGTCGCTGCACGAAAGTGAGTTGTATATGTCTTTCCGGTCATCGTACTAGCTCGAAAGAGTGGTACGATCTTAGAACGACCTCCCCTTATCCACGACCTAAGTCTAAGTTTCGATTGATTCATAATTCATGGTGGTAAGAGTTGTGGATCTCTTACCCTTTTCCGTTTTGTTTTTGTTTCCTTAGTGTAGCTTATGTTAGTTCCCTTCGCCTCTCGCGACCATTATTTCACCTAGCTTGTTCGACGCTCACGCTTAGGCTAGTGCGAAGTACCTTCCCCGTGTTCGACACCCCCAATCATTCTGCGACGGGGTTTTTTTATTTGGTACGAAATCCCTCCTACCAAATTGGCGCCGTTGCCGGGGAAGGCAATGACATTAGTTTAGGTTGAGTAGAATGGTTCTAGGTCTTTCTTTTTCTTTATTTTTATTTTTGTGAATATTTAGGCCTTATGGCCACTTCTTTGATTGATCCCCAATATGAGCATGAACCGTTTTGGATGTATTATGACAGGATTGGAAGCTCTCTTCCTCTTGATCATAATTTTGATAAGTGGGATATTTGTAATACAATGTATGAGGGCTTGAACTATGAGATGAGAAATTTGGTAGAATTTCTTTCTTATGGCGATTTCTTAGATTTAGACTTGGATAGAGCATGGCTCTTATTCGAGTGTATATTTTTATATTTATTTTTTTCATTTTTCATATAGTTTTTTTGAATAAGCTTGGGGGTTTTTGGTGTATGTGTGCGAATTTGAGGAGTTCGTTTGCTATTTGATGCTCATTTGTACTTATTACTTCACTATTTAGGGTTGAGCACCACAAGCCAAATTGATTCCTACCCTATCCATAGCCTTACATTATAACTCTAAAGCCCTCTCGATCCTAGATAGTTGAGTCCTTTTCGGTTGAGGAAGTCATGTTTCAAGCATATTGAGCGGTTTGATATGATGAGATGTCGGGTAGCCTAAATTGTTTCTCCTTTTTGTTTTTCCGACTCCTTCGTGGAGTTATGAGAAGATATCTTTATGGGTGGAGATGATACTAGCTTCGCATGTGGATGCTTGGTTCTTGAGCAAAAGGGGAATGTTCCTCTCTAGTTCTCCAATCTAGGATGTTTTATTTGACTATCAACCCTTGACTTCTTGCAACATGTTTTCCGTTAGTGCTTAGAATGGTTCGCATTCATTGATCCTCCATCCTTTTACAAGTCCAACTAGGTGTCTTTGTTTTGTTTTGTTTCCTTTTATTTTCCTTTCTTTTTTTTTCTATTAATTATTTTATTTCTTGTAAACCTTTTCCTTGGTTTATTTTTGAAAGAGTTATGGGTTACACTCTTGGGAAACCCTTACGAGAGCACACTCGTCCTCTTTGGCGACATAGAGGTTTACATGGCTTGTTGCTTTTGCTAAAAGCAACCGTGATTCCTACGAAAGTGAGTTAGGATTTATTTTTCAGTTTTGCATGTTGTTTTTTCTTGAGGACAAGCAAAAGGCAAGATTGGGGGAGTTTGATAGGTCCATTTTGGGACCTATTTCCCGGTCTCTTTTAACTTGTTTTCATTTGCTTTTAGGCTTAGTTTTATTAGTTTTAGGCCTTTTTAGCTTAGTTTAGGTCTTAGTTGCGTTTACTTTGAATAATGTCTTTTCTTGTTGTTTTTGCTAATAATTGAGATCTTTTGCGTTACTTATGCGTTGCGTTCATTCATGTAGGTGTCTTGCGTGTTTTCGATCAATTCTTTAAAGCCGACAAGGGTCGTGAGAGGTCCCGAGAAACTTTGAGAAGTGTGCCGCAATAAAGCCAAAATCACAATCACCACTTTTGGAGCATAGGTCAACTTTGAAAGGACATACGTTTTTACATACTTATCATTTTAAGGCGATTCAAGTTGGAGGTTAAAGCTCGTTCCGATAGCTTCGAAACTCCTGGTCATAAGCTAAATTCTGATAAGTAATGAAGGAGTTATGATGTTTTTAAAACTGACTGTCTTGCTGTCCAGAGGCCGCTGAGACGTTTCCAGCGCCCGCTGAGACCTATTCAGCGTCCGCTGATATTTCCAAGCGCCCGCTGAACTGGCCAGAACAGTCAGTAGCTCATTTTTTAGCTCCAGCGCCCGCTGAGACCTCTCCAGCGCCCGCTGAGAAGGCCCAGTGCACGCTGACTTATGCCCAGCGCCCGCTGAGAAGGCCCTGTTCATATCATTTAATCTGTTTTAGCTTAATTTTCGTGCTTTTTTTGGGGAACTATAAATAACCCCCTCCCCTCATTTTAGAAGCCAGCTGAGCTTAGAGGCTCATTTATGGTTTTATGTTAGATTTTGTTGCTTTCTTCTTCAATTTCCTCTTGTAATTTACATTTGCTCTTCAATTTATGCAAGTTTCTTAGTTTCTCTTCCTCTTGTTTTCAATCTCTTCAAGGTACTTTTATTGCTTTCTTTATTTGCCTGATTTCTTGTTCTTTGTTGCTAGTTATTGATGTCTAATTAGTTGATAGTTGTTGTTGTTGTTGTTGTTTATTTAGTTAGTTTATATGTTATTTTCATGTTTGTTTAGTTGTTTATTTTGATTTCATTGTTGTTCTTGGTAGTTTAGTTTGTAGTTTTCTAGCTTTTAGTTGTTGGTTTTAGTTGTTGTTTTTGTTCTTCTTAGTTTTAAGTTTGATTTATGTAATTAGTTGTAGTCTTTATCATGCTTTTGTTAATTATGTTTGAGTAGTTTAATTTCTAGGGTTTGAGTGAAACCCCTCAAATTTCTCCATGATTGTGGTTTAGTTGTTTCTTGGCTTTTGGTTGTGATAATGTCGGTACCTTAGAATTCGGTAATGTTGAGTCTTGTGTCTAGCTAACATGGTATTCATTGAAGAATCCCCACCGAAGGACCGAAAGGTGAACGTGGGTGATGACTTCCTTTGCCTGATTGATGGAAGCACCACGAAAGTTGGGCCTTCGATCAAGGGAAAGTTACCGGTCTTTGTGATTATGTGCTTAGTACTTGTTAGATGTGTCGCTGCACCAAAGTGAGTTGTATATGTCTTTCCGGTCATCGTACTAGCTCGAAAGAGTGGGACGATCTTAGAACGACCTCCCCTTATCCACGACCTAAGTCTAAGTTTTGATTGATTCATAATTCATGGTGGCGTGAGTTGTGGATCTCTTACCCTAGTCCCTTTTGTTTTTGTTTCCTTAGTGTAGTTTTAGTTAGTTCCCTTCACCTCTCGCGACCATTATTTGACCTAGCTTGTTCGACGCTCACACCTAGGCTAGTGCGAAGTACCTTCCCTGTGTTCGACACCACCACTCATTCTACGACGGGGGTTTTTTATTTGGTAAGAAATCCCTCCTACCAAGCAACGATATTTCAGCAGGCCTACGAGGTAGCACTCGAGATTCAGGCATCGATTCCTGAGGAGGATGCGAGCAAGAAGAGAGCTCCGATTTCGGCGACCACAGCTTCATTTAATAAGCCCCGATTTAGTGCACCTAGCAGTACCCCTCCGACCACGAGATCACATAAGGGATCCGATGGATCGAAATGCAGAGGATGCGGCCGAGACTTCCATCCAGGGAAGCGGTGTGATGGTTCGCCCATAGCGTGTTATATATGCAGGAAGGAAGGGCATAAGGCGTCAGTATGCCCCGAGAGGAAGCCAGACACTAAGGTTAAGCAACTTCCGGCACCGATGAAGATGCCGGTGAAGAACCGAGTCTACTGTATGACCGAGGCGGAGGCCGAGGTTCAGCCTGACGTCATATCCAGTAGATTTCTCGTATCTGGTGGGTTAGCTTTAGTATTATTTGATTCTGGTGCTATTATCTCTTTTGTGGCTAGTAGTTTTGCCTCGAGGTCTAATCTTCATGGCAGCTTTCCTGATAGTTCTGTTATTACTCTCCCTTCCGGAGAGGATTTTATTTGTGAGAGCGAGTTCCGTGGAGTGCCTATTGTGATAGCTGGAGAGCAAGCGACGGCTGATCTGAAGGAGTTTCCGCTAATGGAGTTCGACGTAATACTTGGTATGGACTGGCTGTCGAGGTAGCGAGCGATCATTCGTTGCGAGATCAGTCAGTGACATTCCAAGGACTTCAGGGAAACCGAGTTACCTACTCTTGGTTCGTCCTTAATTAAGGCGTAATGGTAATCTCTGCCTTGAAAATGAGGAAGCATCGGCAGAAAGGCGATATGGTGTACCTATGTCAGTTAACGGACTTGACATAGGAGCCTCTATTGGACGATATACATGTAGCAAGGGATTTCAGAGACGTATTTCCCGATGAGCTACCAGGAGTTCCACCCAAGCGCGATGTCGAGTTTCATATCGACTTAGCACCCGAGACAACGCCGATTTCGAAGGCACCTTACCGGATGGCACCATCGGAGTTGCAAGAGTTAAAAACGCAACTCCAGGATTTGATCGATAAGGGCTTCATTAGGCCGAGCGTTTCTCCGTGGGGAGCACCTATGCTCTTCGTGAAGAAGAAAGATGGTAGTATGTGCCTGTGCATATACTACCGAGAGTTGAATCGGGTAACTATCAAGAATAAGTACCCGTTGCCTTGGATTGAGGACCTGTTCGATCAGTTGCGAGGAGTAGGAGTGTTTTCGAAGATAGATCTTCGATCTGGATAACATCAGATTCCAGTCAAGAAAGAAGACATTCCAAAAACTGCTTTTCGTACTAGATACGGCCACTACGAGTTGGAGGTGATGCCCTTTGGCCTCACTAATGCGTCGTGTTCATTGACCAGATGAACCGGACGTTTCACCACTTACTCGATAAGTGCGTCGTAGTATTTATAGATGATATCTTAGTCTATTTGTGAGATGAGTCTAAGCATATGGAACATCTCCGGATGGTACTTAAGATAATGCGCTGTCATAAGTGGTTCGCGAAACTCTCCAAGTGTGAGTTCTGGCTTCGCGAAGTAGCATTTCTGGGTCATGTAATTGGTAAGGACAACATTAAGGTAGACCTGGCTAAGATTAAGGCCGTAGTTGACATAAGTAGCCCGAGAAATGTGGCGGAGGTTCGTAGTTTTCTGGGATTGGCCGGATACTATCGACGATTCGTCCAAGACTTCTCCAAGATTGCTAGACCGATGTCTAGTCTCCTTCAAACGGAGTCCGCTTCGTTTGGATGGAGGCTTACGAGCAAGCATTCCATCAATTGAAACAGAGATTAGTTTATGCTCCTATACTTACCCTTCCAAACGATGAGGAAGAATTCGAGGTCTATAGTGATGCTTCGAAGAGTGGACTAGGATGTGTGCTCATGCAAGGTGGGAAAGTCATCGCTTACGCATCGTGACAATTGAAGGTGCACGAGCGTAACTATCCTACGCATGACTTGGACTTAGCAGCTGTTGTGTTCGCGCTCAAAATCTGGAGGCACTATCTCTATGGTGGTTCGTGTAGAGTATTCACGGATCACAAGAGCCTCAAGTACATTTTTACTTAGAAGGACCTCAATATGAGGCAGAGACGATGGCTTAAGCTGATTAAGGACTTTGACCTGATGCTAGTCGCTGACGCGCTGAGTCGCAAGCATCGCTTGAGCTTCAGTAGAAGCCGTAGTTCCGTCAGAATTCGTCTGACATCTACGAGTGCTGAACCTAATCTGATTCAGGAATTGCCCGAGGATCAGCAGAACGACCCACAGTTAGCTAAGATTCGAGAGGCTCTGCGGCAAGGAAAAGCCGTAGGTTTCGAGATCCCTTCCGATGGTAGTCTGCGATTCCGAGGGAGGTGGTGTGTACCAGATTGTTCTGATCTTAGCAACAAAATTATGTCTGAGGCACATAACTCACCCTACTCTGTTCATCCTGGAGGTAATAAGTTATACCAGGACCTCAAGGGCCAATTCTGGTGGCCTAAGATGAAGACGGTGTAGGAGTTTATAGATATGATTAGCGGAATTTCAGGAAACAATTTCCTAACATCTATAACATCAGGATCACTAATAATAAACAATATGAATCATAGATTATAAGGAATAGAATAACAACCTTTGTAGCGTGAATTCCCTGATTATACAAATCGATTATGGAGAACAAGAGCCTCAAATGTTGCCCCTCTATTCAGTCCACACAAGCAAAGATCTGGATCTCCTTCACGTATGTCTGCTAGAACAGGATCAGAGAATTCCCAACTCCCTTCTCACTTTTGTGATGGAATTAAAACTAATGATTAGGGTTTTTGATGTCACACAAAAAGAATATCACATTAGTGGTGACCAACTGTATATCATATATATATAGAAGTCACACTTAAAACCCTAATATCACTAGTAATACTAAAACCTAATTCTCATGGGCTTTAGTATATTATGACCCAGTCTTTTACTTAACGTGTGTGACCTTATAGGACCCAGTTATAATTAGCAGTGGCCCAACAATTGGTCCACAGATCATAATTGGTTTCTAGCAAAACATTATGACCACCTAAATAACCGAATAATTAATCTCCATTATTAATCCTATTTTATATTTTAGTAATTGCCAATTGATCGAAGGACATTTCCTTCAATCTCCCACTTGTCCGAGAGCAAGTGTGCAATTATAAATTCCTTGGTCTCTTAATGTCTAATTTGATAATATGATGACATCTTTATGTCATCCACATTTGTTTTCAGATTTATTTCTTGAAATCCGAGTTCGAATTGCGATACAAATGATTATCTCATAATCTATTTGAGCACGGCCATGCATTTTCAACTCTCACTCTTCAAGAGGCCAAGACACCAATCCTATCACACATAGGAGGACCTTTTCAATCTTGTGGTAACCAAAACTCCCACTCAACCTTTTGTATAACCCGAATGCTAGCTTTATTGTCCCCTTTTACGGCATGACGTTTGAAAGCATCAAAGTTACACAAAACATTAAGCTAAGTAGTGTCCCACTCATGTCTTAGGAATTCAATAAAATAATTATTAAGTTATAAAACTTCGATATAGGTCAGTTCAATTGTGTATCAACCATACATATCCATATGATTGATCAAAAATCTCTATGTTTCCATAGCCTATGAAACAATGCTATCGATCAATCTTATATGCTAATCCTTTTGATAAGTCATATATGTCCATTTTAATGACTTAGATTAGGAACTTAAATATTTTATGAATTCAGTTCACTTATGGTGTTTCATTTATCAAATCACGTATTTGACAAACCATTGAATTCAATCAAATATGTTGGACATTTTATTTAACACTAAACCAATATTAAAATAAATTTCAATTATCATAAACATAAATCAGCAAATCATGTCTCTACATTGTAATAAGTTTCTCTAAACATAATACAATCTAAGCCCATTCTAATATTTGCTTCAACCCAACAGCCCTAGTATGACTTTCATGCTTGGGTTGAGGTAGAGGTTTAGTAAGTGGATCAGCCACATTCTCATTTGTATGAACTTTGCAGATCTTGACGTCCTTCCTGTCAACTATCTCACGAATGAGATGATATTTCCTCATAACGTGCTTGGATTTGCTATGTGACCTTGGCTCCTTTGCTTGTGCAATGGCTCCATTATTATCACAAAACAACTCAATCCCTTCCAGAACACTAGGTATAACGCCTAGCTCGATTAAGAACTTCTTAATCCAAACAGCTTCCTTAGCTGCTTCTACTGCTGCTAAGTATTCCGATTCAGTTGTAGAGTCTGCAACAGTGCTTTGCTTTGAACTTTTCCAGCTCACTGCTCCTCCATTAAGACAAAAGATATACCCTGACTGAGAGCGGCAATCATCTCTGTCAGTCTGGAAGCTTGCATCAGTATAACCTTTAACAACCAACTCATTTTCACCACCATAGACTAAGAACATGCCCTTAGTTCTTCTTAAGTACTTTAGGATGCTCTTAGCTGCACTCCAGTGTGCTTCACCTGGATTTGCTTGGAACCTGCTACACATGCTTAAGGCATATGCAACATCTGGTCGAGTACATATCATCGCATACATTATGGATCCTATGGCTGAAGCATAAGGTATGCTACCCATTCGCTTCAACTCATCAGGCCCAGATGGACACTGACTCTTGCTGAGCGAAATGCCATGTGACATGGGAATAAACCCTCTTTTAGAGTTTTTCATGTTGAACTTCGCAAGAACCTTATCAATATAAGTCTCTTGACTTAGTCCAATCATCCTTCGAGACCTATCTCTATGGATTTTAATTCCCAATATGTATTCAGCCTCTCCTAGGTCTTTCATGGAGAAACAACTTTTCAACCATCCCTTGACTGATTCAAGCATTGGTATGTCATTTCCCATGAGCAGTATGTCATCCACATACAAGACCAAGAAGACTAAGCTACTCCCACTAAATTTCTTGTAAACACAAGACTCTTCTTCACATCTGAGGAAACCAAACTGTTTGATCGCCTCATCAAATCGAAGATTCCAGCTCCGAGATGCTTGCTTTAGTCCATAAATGGATCTCAAAAGCTTACAAACTCTTTTAGGATTTTCTAGATCCTCAAAACCCTCAGGTTGTGTCATATACACATCCTCATTCAAGAACCCATTCAAGAATGCGGTTTTGACATCCATCTGCCAAATCTCGTAATCGAAATATGCAGCAATCGCTAAAAGTATCCGAACTGACTTAAGCATTCCTACTGGAGAAAAGGTTTCATCATAGTCTATACCATGAATTTGCCTGAACCCTTTTGCAACCAGTCTAGCTTTATAGACATTGACATTTCCATCTTTATCAGTTTTTATTTTGAACACCCACTTACAACCAATAGGTGTAACCCTATCAGGCAAGTCGACTAGGGTCCAAACTTTATTTTCTGACATGGAGTCTATTTCGGATTTCATGGCTTCAAGCCATTTCTCAGAGTCTGGGCTCGCCAAAGCTTGTTTGTAGGTAGTAGGCTCTGAATTTTCCAAAATCATTATTTCAGAATTTTCAGTTAACAGGATATCACCCAACCTTTTGTTTGGAATCCTTGGTCTACTTGACCTACGTGGGGTTTGAGCATCAATAGAAATATTCTCTTCAACTCTTTGAAGATTTTCGCATGAATTAGATTCAAGTGGGACGGTAGGAGGTTCACGCTCTGAATACGTCATCTCCTGAACTAGACTTTCGTCTGGTCGGGCCGCCTCTGACATGGTGTGAGCCACGTCCATTTGTTGCTCTTCTCGAATTTCTTCGAGCATTATTTTACTCCCACTTGTCTTTCTAGAAAGAAATTCCTTTTCTAGAAAGACACCATCTCGAGCAACAAACACTTTGTTCTCTTGACGATTGTAGAAGTAGTAACCCCTTGTCTCTTTTGGATAACCCACAAAGAGACATTTATCTGATTTGGGTGCAAGTTTGTCTGATAGTAAACGTTTTACATAGACCTCACATCCCCAGATTTTAAGAAAAGATAGGTTTGGAACCTTTCCATTCCATATCTCATATGGAGTCTTTTCTACAGCTTTTGACGGGCTTCTATTTAGTGTGTGTGCAGCGGTCTCTAAAGCATATCCCCAAAATGAAATTGTAAGATCAGCAAGACTCATCATTGACCGAACCATATCCAATAAGGTTCGATTCCTTCTTTCAGAAACTCCATTTAATTGAGGGGTTCCTGGTGGCGTCATTTGTGAAAGTATTCCACAACTTTTAAGATGATCATCGAATTCTTGGCTCAAATATTCGCCACCACGATCAGATCGTAATGCTTTAATTGTCTTACCAAGTTGATTTTGTACCTCATTTTGGAATTCTTTAAACTTTTCAAAGGATTCTGATTTATGTTTCATTAAGTAGACGTATCCATATCTACTTAAATCATCAGTAAAAGTAATGAAGTAATTAAACCCACCCCTAGCCTTTGTACTCATTGGTCCACATACATCAGTATGTATGAGTGCCAAGAGGGCATTGGCTCTTTCACCCTTTCCTGTGAACGGTGATTTTGTCATTTTTCCCATTAAGCATGATTCACATACATCAAAAGATTCGAAATCAAATGATGGAAGGATCCCATCCCTATGTAACTTTTGGATACGCTTTTGGTTTATATGACCCATTCGGCAATGCCAAATATAGGTTGAGTTTAAATCATTCGATTTTTGTCTCTTGCTATCTATGTTATAGACTTTTACTGACCTATCTAGCACATATAAGCCATTAATCAATTTAGCATTAGCATAGAACATGTTATTGTAGGAAATGGAACAACATTTGTTCTTAATTTCAAAACAGAAACCTTCATTATCCAAAACTGAAACTGAAATAAAGTTCTTAGTAATAGTCGGAACGAAATAACAATTATTTAGTTCTAATGTCAATCCAGATGGCAAAACTAAACTATAACTCCCGATGGCATGTGCAGCAACTCTTGCTCCATTTCCGACCCGAAGTTCTACTTCGCCTTTTGCTAGTCTTCTGCTTCTTCTTAGTCCCTGCACATCATTTACAATGTGAGAACCACAACCGGTATCCAATACCCATAAAGAAGTAGAAGTCAAATTGATTTCTATAACATAAATACCTGAAGTAGAAGCACCTGACTTCTTGTCCTCCAAGTATTTAGGGCAGTTTCTCTTCCAGTGACCTATCTTGTCACAATAGAAACATTTGCTTTCCGCAGCTACTCTGGGCTTGGCGGTCGGTTTAGGCTTTTCAGGAGCAATGACAACTTGCTTGCCTTTGTCCTTCTTGCCCACTCCTTTCTTTTTGAAAACCTTTTTCTTCTGAACCATCAAAACTTCTTTCTTTGGTTCATGGGGAATGTTACCTTCAGCATTGACCAACATACCATGCAACTCTTGCAAGGTCTTTTCAGTCTCATTCATGTTGAATGTCATCCTGAACTGTTTAAAGCTGTCAGGCAATGAATGGAGAATAATGTCAGTAGCCAACTGTTCTCTATAAGGGAAACCAAGGCGTTCCATGTTCTCAAAAAGGCCTAGCATTTTGGAAACATGTGGGCCAACTGGTTGACCCTCCTTCAGACGACATTTCAGAATCTCCTGATTAGTCTCATACCTCTCAACTCTGGCCTGTTTCTGAAACATAGCCTTGAGTTCTTGCATGATGGTGTAAGCGTCTTTGTTTTCGAACCTCTTTTGGAGGTCCGGCTCCATAGCTGCCACCATCAAACAAGTGATAGGAATAGACCTTTCATTAGCCTGTTTAGCACTACGCTTTTCAGTTTCAGTTGATGCATCAGTCACCACAGGAAGTGGGTTTTCAATAACATCCTCCCTTCCCTCCGACCTAAGCACAAGTCTTAGAGTACGTTCCCAGTTCATGAAATTTCCTCCATTCAGCCTATCCTTATCAAGGAAAGGACGAATGTTGAAAACAGAGTTGTTGTTGTTGTTAGACATGGTATCTACATACAGAAAAGATCAAAATTCAATTTTTTATGTTTATGAAAGTACCTACAACATGCAATAGTTTATAGGTTACTAAATAACTCTATTCAATTTTTATTTTAATGTCCCAATTTGAACGAGTTAATAACAAGATCCTATCAACATGTAATGATAAGCAGACGGAGGCCTTTTCTTATAGTTACATTATCAAGGTAAGTAAACTATTTACTAATTATAACATTTATAATTCTTGTTTAGATAAGAAAACATCTCATGTTAAACTATCTCTTGCTTCAAAATCCAAAACGCTTTTGGTGATTTTGTTGAGACTAATCAAATTAAGTATGTAAAATTCGCAATTTTACCTTATCTCCCAAAATTATTAATAATACCCTACGGAGGCATGACCTATTATTTTTAATTAAGGGTTAATAAGTACTTTATATTTGGGAAAGCAATCTCAATATTTGCGGGACCTAAGTTTATTATGTTGTTATTAATAGTGAACTCTAGCGCATTGATAAACAACATCCAATAAACTAATAAGCATTTTAAAATAATAAATAAAATGCAATAAAATAAATATGATCTAGTATGGCCCTTAATCCTAACAACTAAGCTCTTGATTGGGCACCTCCTTGGACTCTTCATGGATCTCCATCCATCTTTGTCATGGGCCTCCATGGTCTGGGCTCGTCTTTAGATTATACAAGTATTAAAGTAATTAAAATGCAAAATAAATTACAAATTTAAAATAAAACTTAACGATGCGCAGATCGTATTTAAATTACAAAAATACAAAACGGTTCGCAGACCGTATTTACTATCCTAGATTGGGCCATACTAGTCATAGCACGCAAATAATATCATATATTATAAACCTGCATGCATTAATATACTACAGACAAAGTATAATATCAACTAATATCACATATTAGCTTACCATTATTTTCATTCAATTAAAATTCATATATGGAATTAATCATCATTAATCATTAACTTGTATTATTTGGAGGCATTGTATACTCATAAAAAATAATATATATATATATATATATATATGTAATTATTATTTAAACTCTTTAAATAATCACTTTATTTATTCCAAATAAAAATAAATAGAACAAACCAAAAAAAAAAAAAGAAAAAACTTTGTCAAATTACCAAAACTTATTTTGTGTAAAGTTAGAGAAAATGGGGTCAATGCTTAATTATAGCCAGAAATTCACAATCACATGACTTATTCCTCCTTTTTTATTATTATTTATTTATTTATTATTATTTTTTTTTTTAATTTTTATTATTAAAAAAAATAATTAAACAAAAAAAATGATAAACAGCAGCAGCAACAGCCTAACATCCACGCACGGCCGCAACAGGCCAACAGCCACGCACGACCGCCGACCACCGCCGCACAGCCACGACCCCCACCCAGAAACGCCGGCCATCGCACGTCCGACCTCCGAGCACCATCCACTCCACCCAGAAACTTCGAGAATCGATCTGTTTTGCCCCCAAATAGTTCGAACATTTCGAGCAAGATCTGGGACAAATCGAACAACCATTGTTCGAATCGATACTTGATACTATTTTCTGGGTTATGTGAATGCATTTCCCCCAAATCAATTTGTAAAAATAAACATTATAAATGATGTTAGATTGAATTTGAGGAAGTTAGGGTTCGAACTTTTCGAACCAAAAATACGCAAATTCGTTCAACTTATTGAGATACAACAACAATTTTTGCTATCAATTTGCAATTAAGATCGAAAGAAACAAAAGCCCTAATGTAATTTTGAACAATAACAAGTCTAAATCCTTGAATCTGGGTCCTCTTTGTTCGAAGTTCGAACTTGTTCGAACAATTTTTTTTTTTATTTTAATTTTTCGAGTATAATAAAATACAATTAAAATCAATATTTTAATTATACAAATTAATCCATATATTTAATCCTCCCTTAATTGAATGAAAATAATAAAATCTAACAAATAAGCATGATCATATGAATATTATTAGAGGGCTAACTGATACCACTGTAGGAGTTTATAGATATGATTAGCGGAATTTCAGGAAACAATTTCCTAACATCTATAACATCAGGATCACTAATAATAAACAATATGAATCATAGATTATAAGGAATAGAATAACAACCTTTGTAGCGTGAATTCCCTGATTATACAAATCGATTATGGAGAACAAGAGCCTCAAATGTTGCCCCTTTATTCAGTCCACACAAGCAAAGATCTGGATCTCCTTCACGTATGTCTGCTAGAACAGGATCAGAGAATTCCCAACTCCCTTCTCACTTTTGTGATGGAATTAAAACTAATGATTAGGGTTTTTGATGTCACACAAAAAGAATATCACATTAGTGGTGACCAACTGTATATCATATATATATAGAAGTCACACTTAAAACCCTAATATCACTAGTAATACTAAAACCTAATTCTCATGGGCTTTAGTATATTATGACCCAGTCTTTTACTTAACGTGTGTGACCTTATAGGACCCAGTCATAATTAGCAGTGGCCCAACAATTGGTCCACAGATCATAATTGGTTTCTAGCAAAACATTATGACCACCTAAATAACCGAATAATTAATCTCCATTATTAATCCTATTTTATATTTTAGTAATTGCCAATTGATCGAAGGACATTTCCTTCAGACGGACGTAGCAGAGTTCGTAGCTCGATGTTTAGTCGTCAGAAGGTTAAAATTGAGCATCAGAGACCAGGAGGTCTGTTGCAGCCACTACCTATTCCGACTTGGAAATTTGAGTCAGTATCTATGGACTTCGTGGTTAGCTTACCCACCTGCAATGGCTTGAATGCTATTTGGGTCATAGTGGATAGGTTGACCAAGGTCGCTAGATTCATTCTGGTGAAGATGACCTGGTCTATGGAGCGTCTAGGAGAGGCGTATACTCAGGATATTATCTGACTTCACGGAGTTCCGAGGGAGATCGTTTCTGATCGGGATCCGAGATTTCTATCTCGTTTCTGGAAATCAGTTCAGGAAGCCTTTGGGACGAATGTAACAACCCGACCTTTTAGCTTGTCGATTTTCGTAGGGAAATCGACATTCGGATCATTACTTAAACTAATTAAACAATAAATCAACACTATAAATGAAAGAATTAACTTTTATTAATATAGCTGTTAGAATCCATAATAAACCTCTAATCGTTATTACATCAAAAGTCTGAAAGTACTGTCCCAACATGCTGGGATCATATAATAAACTAAATAAATGTTTAATTGTTCTGGAAAAATACTAGAAACTTAAGATAAAGGCCTAAACTCTCTCAAGCCCATCCAGCGAAGCCCGCTCTAATCTGCTGCAACATCACCTGAAACTGAGGGGGGGGGTCCACCATCAGTGGCGAGTAACTAGGCTGTCCCATTTAATCGAGGGACCACCATTCACATAATATCATAGAAAATATCATAAAAACTGTAAAAGCTTTAATACATGTTTTGCACAAAGGTACACAAATTCCATATAAACGTACGTATAATGATACGTATAAAATACGTATACAAGTACGTATAAATACCCCTGCAGAAATACGGTTAGAATACATACCACATCCGTATAATTGTACATACACATACATGTTCATAAATACAGGTATACACAGCGGAAGACTTACAATATACCAAACTTATACTTAACCCTTCTTAAATTATCCCAATCCTTAACTTATACTTAACCCTTCTTAAATTATATCATTAATAAATCTTAATCATATCTTATCACAATCTTGTCTTAATCATATCATATCATAATCTCATCTTTCTCATATCATATCATAATCTTATCTTAATCATATCATATCATAATCTTGTCTTAATCATATCATATCATAATCTTTCTTATCATATTAGATCATAACATATCTTATCATCACATCTTAGAAATCATCTTAAACTTCATCTTATGATTTCATCTTATCAAATCGTATGATCATAATATAATATCTTTGTTGGACCGGTCACTATAACTCGTTATGGATCTCTTGTTTCACCATAACTTCCTAGAACATGCCGGGAGGAGCTCGTGTACTCAACCCGTAGCGGATCCCGTGTTTCACCACTAAGTCTAAGCTATGGCCATAACTCCTAGTAGCAGCTCGTGTACCACTACCAGACGACTACATGTTCTAAGATTCAAAACTACTCGGGGGAACTCGTGTGTTCGTCCCATTGAGCAGTGGCTTTGACTTAACCCACTAATGACTCGTGTATCATTCAGGTGGGTGTCCATATTGTATCTTATATCTTCATTTAACTTAACCATCTCATATATTAGGATAATACTAGGTGACCGTAATAAGAAATGAAATGTTCGGAGTCCCAGGAAAGAGAGGTGCGGCACGTATATTGGCCACCTTAAATACCAAGTCTTTCCTAGCCAGAGACCGAGACATAACATGTATAGCTATTACTCTGTTTCCTTTCTTATCCCTAATAATATCTTACGCATCTTATATTCTTATAACATATACTATTCCTCATATATTCATATACTTATACTTATAATCTTATCCCTTCAGATACTAATCTTAACAATACATACTAAATTGTACATTATCCAAAATATAATTATGTTACAACACTAGTACCATTCGGCCCTATTGAATTAATATTGGCAATATTGTTCCTTTTAATCCCTACACTTTAAAACTTATTCCTAAATAATTATTTATCCGTAAATTTTATTATTAAAAATCCCTAAACTATTAATAAGTCAAGATTAACTAAATATGACTTTTTCAAGCCCTTTTACACGACATTTTCATATTTACAACAATAATTAATTAAATTCTTAATTTTATTTAATTAATCAATTTAATTACCTAAATTACCCAAAATATGAATAAAATTCCATTTCCCTTTTTTAATCCCACTCGACATTTACCAAATTTTACCAAGATTATGCAATTAATTTATATAAACTCAATTGACAACAAATAATTAATTTAAATATCATAACATTCATACTTATCATCAATTAACATGATTAAAATCAAGAATCAATATTTAAATAACAAACTTCAAGAAACAACACTCGACATTTGCTACTAATCCAAGATTAATTAAACAAATTCAAGAATCATGATAAAGATTCATATAATTAATCAATTAAGATCAAGAATAAATAGGAACAATACTTTAGAATTTTCTTTAATCTTTAGCTCACTCGGGAAAAATCCCGAGAGTAGGTAGATTTATATATATACATGATATAAATTTAATTAATTAAATACATCACAATCATGCTTTAAATAATCAAGAAACAATTCAAAAATTCATCTAAATTTAGTATGCCACTCGACAAACATGGAAGAAATCATGAACAATTATCTAAAATTATATAAGCAAAATTTCGAGTGATTAAATAATTAAATCAGAATTATCATGCAAATTAAATTAATTAAACAATCAAGATTAACATGTGAAATTCAAGACAATTACAAGAAATAATTCCAAATAACCTTCTAGCTCACTCGAAAATCCTAGACAAAAATCAGAATTTAATCATGCCATAATTCGAATTCAAGTACAAATTTGCTGATTTAAATTATAAAAATTCTAATAATCAAACCATGCATAAACATACAATTAAATCAAGATAAACATGGAAAAACACATCTAAATACATCATCACATCACACGGCTATCTCCATGTAAAACAAGATTAAAATTCTACATTTTTCATGTTTTTAAATCCCTAATCAACTATGTGAATTGCTACCCATTAATTAAAGAGGAAAGCTAGTTACCTGAGATCGCTAAATTAATCCAAGGTATGAAGGTAGCTCGATTTTTTTGAAGGTAAGGAAGAAAGGAAGAGATTTCTTTAGGGTTTATGAAAAATATTAGCAATAGGACCCAAATGAAGTGAAGGGTCCTATATATAAAGAAAGCACAAAAAAATCAACAAGCAAGCCCTAGAACAACAAGGCTGCCGTGAGTCATGAGGGAAAAGAGGGGAAGAGTTGTTGATCCTCAACAAACTTTTGACTAGGTTTTAGGTGGTTTAAAATTAATTTAATTAATTTAATTAATTAAATTATAACAATAATCCTTAATTAAATTAAATCAAATAACCTTGGCCCAAATCAAGGAGTGGCCGGCCATGACACCACAAAGGAATAAATTGGGTCTTTGGCCCAATTTTGAAAGAGAAAGGAATTAGGCTAAAAATAGAACAGTCCAATTTAACGGGCCTATTGGACTAAAATTGAATAAATAACATTAATAACCGCGAAATTTTCTGGCCCAAAATTCCGAGCTATTACAACGAAGCTGAAGTTGAGCACCACTTTTCATACGGCGACCGATGTTGAGACTGAGAGGACCATCCAGACTTTGGAGGATATGCTCCGAGTATGTACTCTGGAGTACCATCATTCTTGGGTACGTATGCTATGTTTGATAGGGTTCTCTTACAACAATAGCTATCACTCCAGCATCGAGATGGCTCCGTACGAGGCCCTGTATGGCAGGAAATGTCGGAGTCCTATATGTTGGAATGATATTAGTGATTCTGTGGCTTTAGGACCTGAGATGGTACGCGATACTATCGAGAAGGTATGATTCATCCGGTCTAAGATGCAGGCCGCTCAGAGTCGTCAGAAATCCTACGCCGATAACCGAAGTAGACAACTGGCTTTCGAGCTAGGTGACAAAGTCTTGATTAAGGTTTCACCATTCAAGGGAGTAGCACGCTTCGGTCAGAAGGGGAAACTACGACCAAAATATGTGGGACCTTACGAGATACTGGAACGAGTTGGGGAGGTGGCGTACCGATTGGCTTTACCACCTAGTTTATCTAGTTTGCATGACGTATTCCATGTTTCCCAGCTAAGGAAATATGTACATGATCCTACCCACATTATTCCAGTGGAATCGGCCACGCTTGAGCCGAATATGACTTATGAGGAGCGACCCGTCCTGCTCTTGGATTGGAAAGTGAGGACCCTTCGGCGTAAGCAAGTCCAGCTCGTCAAGGTGTTATGGAGAAATCAACACCATCAGGAGGCGACTTGGGAGACAGAGGCGTCCATGAGGCAGAAGTACCCGGAGTTGTTCGAGGGTGAGCGGTCTCCTTTGCCATAAATTTCGGGACGAAATTTCTTTAAGGAGGGGAGGTTGTAACGACCTTGATTTTATAGGTATTTCTGCCGGATGATTATGTGTATTTATGTGTTGATATGTATGGTTCAAATTTGTTTTGAGCTATTTATTTTTATTTTAAGTGAATAATTTTGGTTTAATTCGAATTATTTTATTTGGGGTTATTATTATTTATTTTAATTATTATTTAATTAATTAGAATTTTTATTATTTAATTTTCTAATTAATTATTTAATATTTTGGGCTAAATCGATTTAAGCATGATTAGTCATGCACTTTTTGTAAATTAGCCCAATTGATCGCGAAAACTCAATTTGGCCCAATTCCTTGCCTTGGCCGGTTACCCGTTGGTGATTAGTAGCCTAATTGCCACTTGTCATGCATTCACGTCTTAACATTCTTCTATAAATTGGGGAGTTAGTAAGGCTTGATTGTAATAACCCGAAATTTAGGGCCAGATAATTTCGCGGTTATTAGTATTATTTTATTTATTCTAAGTCCAAAAGGCCCAGTAATTTGGATTGTTTTACTTTTATTCTAAGTCCAAAAGGCCCATTAATTTGGATTAAAAGCATGAAAATTGTAAAGTATTAGTATCATGATTAGCTTTAATTTTTCGAACCTTATGATATTTTATGAATATGTTATTTTCTTGATATTAGTATGAATCTTTAATTATTTTAATGTATTCTATGCATGAAATAATTTATTTAATTAAGTATATTGTATGATTAATTGCATGATAATTATTGGATCTTGATCTTGATTTTTCTTTCAGAATGTCGAGTGATGTATGATTGTTAACATGATATTTTCTTGATGTTTTTAATGTAATCTTGTTTAATCTTTAATTGTTCAATGTTTATTTTAATCTATTTAAATTGTATGATTGTATAAATTTGTTAAATTCTTGATCTTGTTTTCTTGAATGTGCCGTGTGGTTTATAGGTATAAAGGAATGATTTTTATCTTGTTTTTGTGATTACTCTTGTTATGTTTTAGGATAAATTTAATGTTTAATAATAAGTTAGTATGAATTATTGTCAATTATATATATTTGATTTATTCTTAAATCTCATGATATTGTGGCTCAAAATGTCGAGTGGTATTAAATTTAAAGAGTAGAATTTTTTATCATTTTTTAGGTAATTTATGAAATTAATTGTATTTTTATGTAAATTATTAAAGTAATTATATGATGAATTTATGAATTTATTTAATTTTTATATGTTGTTTACATATGTTGAGTGTCCCTTAATTATTTTGGTCAATTTTTGTTTAATTTAGAATTATAATAATATTGGGATAATTTTAGGAATTAATATTATTAATTTAATTATAATTATTACTTATTAAAGAAATTATTAGGGATAAGTTGTAATATGAAAGGTAATAATAATATGACCAAAGGAATAAGTTATAATAACAATAAGGAAAAATTGCCAAGAATAAGCCAACCTTTGGCCGATCTTCCAAAATTAGGCCAACCTTTTGAAAATCCAGAAATAGGCCAACCTTGTTATCATTTAAGCCAAAAATAGGTTAAACGATTTTTTCATCTATTAGTTATATGTTGTTTTAAGTTACTGTTATCATTTAAGCAAAAAATAGGTTGAATGATTGTAAAATAGTGATAAAAAATAATAGAAATTAACATGTTAAATAATCATTTGACCTATTTTTGGCTTAAATGATAACAAGGTTAGCTTATTTCTGGATTTTCAAAAGGTTGACTTATTTGTGGAAGATCACCCAAAGGTTGGCTTATTCTTGGCAATTTTTCCTAACAATAAAAGGATTTCAGGATAGTTATTATATCTGTCACCCTAATATTTATTATTATTATTATTATTATTATTATTATTATTATTATTATTATTGTTATTAAGGAAGTCAGTAGGGATAAGTTGCAATAAGAAAAGTATAATAAGATATTGTTAGGGAAGGAAAGGAAACAGAGTAAAAGGGTAATAGATTTGTTTCGATCTCTGGCTAGGAAAGACTTGGTATTTAAGGTGGCCAATATACGTGCCGCACCTCTGTTTCCTGGGATTTTGAACATTTCATTCTCGATTACGGTCACCTAGTACTTCCAAGTATAAGAAAGATAATAAGTTAAGGTCGCCCCTGCGATGATGCAAAGGTCATCAATCGGGTTGATAAGATAGGACGCCCCTGCGATAACGCAAAGGTTATCAATCGGGTTAAGTCGTTGCCACTGCCTATCTGCGCAGTTCTTGATTCTATGATATGTAGTCGTCTAGGTAGTACTCGCGAAGGAGGGCTATTTAGGGGTTATGGCCATAGCTTAGGCTTAGTTCTCGCAAAGGAGGGCTACGGGTGGGACGCAAAGGTTCACCCCGTCATGTTTTAGGAAAGTTGTGGACGTAAGGGTTCACTACGAGCTATAAAGATCGCCGGTCCGTTAAGAAGTTAAGAAATATGATAAGTTAAGATGTATGATAAGTAAGATGTATGATAAGTTATGTTATGAAGATTAAGATAAGATAAGATATGATATATTATGAAATAATGATAACTAAGTTATAAGTGTATTTATAATATAAGATAAGTATGAAATGCAACGTACTACGAATAGTATAAGTCTTCTGCTTTGTACATCTGTATTTGTGTAACTTAAGTATGTATGTATAAGTGTATGTATTTGTATGTTGTACCTGTATTGTGTACATATTTTTCTACGTATCTCTAACCGTATTTTGCAGGTACTATTATACGTATTGGATACGTACTCTCATACGTATTTTTTAAGTATTTCTAACCGTAGTTTGCAGGTATTATTATACGCATTGTATACATATTTTTATACGTATTTCTGCACGTATTTTTATACGTACCCTATATGTATTTTTGTATGAAATGTTGTATGTTTACGTGTGATTTTCGTGTACGATTATATGCTATAATGTGGTTAGCGGTCCCTCATTTAAGTGGGACAGCCTAGTTACTCGCCACTGACGGTGGACCCCCCCCCCCTCAGTTTCAGGTGATGATGCAGCAGCTTAGAACGGACTTTCGCTGGATTGGGCTTTGTGTGGCTGAGATCTGTAGTTTAACCTTAGTTTATTTAGAGTTTTCAATAAGACTTTTATGCTAGTAAGTATCCCAGCATGTTGGGAAAAACCTTTTTAAATTATGTAATTTAGTATTTATCCTTCGTAGACTTTTGGATTTTGATTATTAAGTTAATAAAATATGCCTTAGTTTTTGAATATTTAATTAATATTAAGTTTTATGTGTAAGTAATCATCCGAATGTCGATTTCCTTCGTTAATCGACAGTTTAAAACGTCGGGTCGTTACAGTTGGTATCAAAGCTATAGGTTTGACCCTAAGTTACTTCTCCATAAGTAACTTCGTAAGATGAGCGCTTTATGAATCACGAGAGAAACTTAGCCTAAAATGGAAAACCTAGGTGAGATAAGCCATGGGTAGAAGCCGGGATAAGATATTTCGTTTCGTTTCTCGTTTCTTTTGCGGCTTTTCATTCCTATGTTCGTTTGTTAACATGATCGTTTCTTTCAGGATGTCGACTCCGAGAACCCCCAATTTCCATCTTCGTCGTCGTAACCTAGAAGATGATATCCTCACTTTGGCACAGAACAGTGTTCCTTCCCAGCATCCCCAGTCATCCTTTGATCGGGTTGCACGTCTTCGTCCGCCAGTCTATGATGGGTCAGCAGACCCGACCATTCTCGAGAACTGGATTCGAGAGATGCGGAAGATGTTTGACGCCTTATCAAGTTCTGAGCGGGAAAGGGTGCCTATTACAACCTTCTATCTAAAGGGTGAGGCTGACAACTGGTGGAGCACATTGCGGGCCGACCCCGAAACGGATCTGAATCTGAGTTGGGAGGCCTTCACCAATAAGTTGCAAGATTGGTTCTATCCTGAGGAACTTAAGTGGCAGAAGCAAGAAGAGTTTCTCATCTTCACCCAGGGTAACCTGTCCGTCCAAGCTTACACGGACAAGTTCAGTGAGCTCTCCCGGTTCGCAACAGCGGTCATACCTTCTGAAGCCGAGCGGGTCAAAAGGTATATTAAGAAGTTGAACTCCAGCATCCGGGTGCATGTGATCAGCAGCCTGGTGAAGACATTTTAAGAGGCATATGAGGTAGCTCTAGAGGTTCAGTCCTCAGTTTCTGATGATGAATCAGTTAAGAAGAGGGTTACTTCAGTTCCGGCTCCAGCTCCAGCCAAGAAGACCAGGTTCGAGTCTACTCCGAAGCCACAACAAAATGCTCGACCAGCTTCGAGTCAGGGCCCGAGATTCTGTCAGGGCGGCAAAAAGGAATTCCACCCGGGAAAAAAGTGTGATGGGCGGCACCGATAGTGTGCTACGGTTGTGGTCAAGAGGGTCACAAGATTACGGCTTGCCCCAAGAAGCAGTCAACAACAACAACTAGTCAAGCGTCGGTCAAGAACAATATCTTTTGTATGACTCAGGAGGAGGCAGATGCTCAACCCGATGTGGTCACGGGTACCTTCCCTGTTCATAATATTACTGCTTATGTTCTGTTTGATACTGGTGCCAGTGTATCTTTTGTTGCTAGTTCGTTTATTGTGAAAGCTAACCTGACGGGAGAGTCTCCTGTCAAATCTGTGATAACTCTTCCTTCGGGAGAGGACTTTGCTTGTCTTCGGGAATTCAGGGATGTTCCTATTGTGATCTCGGGGGTACAGCTCGAAGCCAACTTGAAAGAGTTTCCTATGATCGAGTTCAATGTGATCTTAGGGATGGATTGGTTAGCCAAGCATCAAGCGACTTTCCGATGTCAGGATCAAGCCGTCACCTTGCGTGGTCCAAAAGCAAGAAGGGTAACCCATGTCGGGAAACCGATAGGAAAGGGTGTGAAGATAGTGTCCGCAATGAAGATGCGCAGTCTGCAGCGCAAGGGTGAGATGGTCTATCTGTCTAAAGTCAAGGACATGACCAAGGAAGAACAGCTAGAAGCCATTCCGGTTGTTCGTGAATATGCGAATGTGTTTCTAGTGGAGTTGTCAGGGATAATACCACAAGAAAGAGAAGTGGAATTCAACATCGATTTAGTGCCCGGGACTGCTCCAATCTCTAAGGCTCCATATCTTATGGCTCCGGCAGAGTTGAAGGAGTTGAAGACCCAATTGCAGGAACTTATCGACAAGGGTTTCGTAAGACCCAGTGTGTCTCCTTGGGGAGCCCCGGTGTTGTTCGTAAAGAAGAACGATGGCAGCATGAGGCTATGTATAGACTAACGGGAACTTAACAAAGTGACCATCAAGAACAAGTATCCTCTGCCCAGGAATATGGATTTTTTTTTTATCAATTGAAGGGAGCCAGTTGTAGACACCTGAATGTGTCTCCCCGACATAGAGACTAATGATGAAGCTATCAAAGCACCAAGAAGTCCAATTAATTAGAATTGGCGACCAAAATGCAATAAAAAATCTCAAACAATTATTTAAACCTTGCTCCTATCACTTAAGAGGCCACTAAAAACATCCACAGCGTTTACGAGATTCGTTATTTATTTTTGAGTTTTTTCCGTATATATATATATATATATATATATATATATATATATATATATATAAAATAATAGTAATAATAATAAAATAAAAAAGTATATTTTAATAGCATTTTTATATTTTCTGTATTTTATTTTAATTTTTTATTTTTTATTTTTTTTTTATTAGAACAGCACAGATATACTAAGATGCTCGGAAAATTCCGGAACACTCCGGAATAGTCTAGAGTGGTCAAGATAGACGTGTAAAAACCTAACTTTTTTAACAAAAATTTCGAATCTCGTAAAACGCGTGGCTGAGTCAGCAGACAGGTCAGAGGAGCGGGCCCTGCGTCTGGACGCAGGACGTAATACAAGGACCTGCGCCTAGACGCAGGTCGTATTACAAAGCCTGCGTCTGGACGCAGGCCATATTACAACGTCTGCGTCTAGGCGCAGACGTGTAACCTGACGTGGCATCGAGCTGGCGTTTTTTGGCCTATAAATATGAGCTGATTGGACGAAGTTTTCAGTCAGATTTTAAGTCACTCACTCACTGCTATACTCCCATATACTACTCATATTCCAAAAAAATAATATTGCTTCATAAAATTCAAAAAAAAATTCAAAAAATAAATAAATAAATAAATAATTGCATTCTGGTTGCTAGTTGATTAATTGCATTCTTGAGGTACGATTCCTGAAGTCTCTATCTTCTTTATTCTTATTTTGTATATATAGTGAGATGGATTGAAATGATGATTGTTGGCACAAATTATTAATAATAAATAATGTAAATAATTAATAAAACACATACATATGACTTTGGACATTTTAATTAACATTAACATTTTTTTTTATATAATTATTAATATTAAAAAAAAAATATTATTTTAATTGTCAATCTGTTCTTTTAATTAATTCAACCGATTTTTAGTCCGATCTTGCAATTTATATGTGTGGTGATTATTCATTCATTAACGTTACTTGACAGATCGGATATTAACATTGACTCTTGTGTTTTTTATTTACTCTTTTTTTTAGATCTGTTTGTTTAGATCTGCTTTCATTTTTTTTTAGATCTGTTCTTACACTTTTTTTTTAGATTTATTTTCTATGTCTTATAGATCTGATAAATAATAATAATAATAATAATGAAATTCATTTTTTTTATGCGATCCACATTACGCGATTTCTTTTATCAGATCTCGTGTCATAAAAAGTCGCTACATTTTTATTTTACCAATTTATCACTTTAAAAAGCCAGATCTTGATTTTTTTTTATGCGGTCTCGGTAAAATGAATTTATTAATTAAATTTCATATTACCGAAAATCCGCTACATTTTGACTTCTTTTTAGATCTCTAAATAATATGATAAAATAAAATTCATTACTTTGTTCATAAAAATTCAAGAGTCATATACAAAGGCCCGATCCGGTTAAATAATGGTAAATGACAATTAAATTTATATGCCAATTGAAATGTCCAAATCACATCCGAACTTTGTACATTAATCATCATTTCAATTATATTCTCTTGTAGTATATTTAGCATAGGTGAACAGCACGTCAAACCACTTTTCCTGGAACACACTTGAAACTTGCACATATTTTTATTTTTATGCTTTTATTGCTTTTTATTTATTTATTTTTATTTCATGCCTTGTTCTTATTTTATTTGTTTTATCTTCTTAGGATTTTTTAATATGGATTTAATTTAAAGTGGTCACAAAAAGTTAGTTTTGATTTGTAAATAAATTTAAACCCACTTAGTAATATACGTTTCATAGGGTAAAATTGAGATATTTTTGTATTCGAGATTAATAATGATTTGACCACAAAAAGAGACCTAGTAGAGACCGCTCACAGGCGGGCGGGCCCAATGCACGATTGGCCCGTAACCTGTCCCCGAACCCATACTCTGGTGCACGACCATATGGGACCGATTGCTCCTGGCTTCGGTACTTCTTCGGTGTCCGTGGACCTCTAAAACCACGGTGGCGACTCCTACTAGTCCGTATTCACATACGGCGTTAACGAGCATTCAATAAACTCGTGAGACCGTAGGCGGCCGGGTGAAAACGACGCCTACAGTTTGGCGACTCCGCTGGGGAGTATCACTCCTTAGTGGTGTGGACAAACTTGAAAAGTCTCGTGGTCTTATTATTATTATTCCCGATTTATTTTTATGCATATTGCATGTGGCCCTCCGAATAGGTGCCGCACTATAGAACCCCGTCTCATATGAGCATGTTCTATGCTCGAGACCGACCCCGGGGGGTTTGGTTATGGTTACTTGTTGGTGCCCTACCACAATGACCATATCCGGCCCATCCCAGCCATGGCGCGTGATCATCATGCCCGATGAGATCATAATAAGGAACTTGTCAACCGTGTGTCATTCAAAATGAAGAGTGATCATATCGGTTCATTTTTCTTTAGCCGTGGTACCTTGTGACCACCCAAGACTGACTTTTAGAGACCTTTCATAGTAGTTTTTTTTTATTTTATTTTTTTATGCTAGTGTGATTATTTGACTATATGTGCATTTTTTTTGTGGGCTCTAGCCATTTTTTTTTTTTCACTATTCACTCACATTTCATATAGTCATGGTCATCTTCTAGCTCATATAGTCCATTTTTTTTATTTTTTTGGGCCTTAGTGTCCTTGCATATAGTCCACATAGGCTTTGATCTTAGTTTGACCATAGGTTTTGGCCCAAAACCTTAGTTGTTCCTTTGATTGGGCCTATATCCACTCCTCATTTAGGCACTTCCATTTACATACATTGCATATTTTATTTATTTTGGTGCCCTCTAAAAAAAATCAAAAAAAAAAAGAAAAAAATCAAAAAAGTTCAAAAAAAAAAACATAAAAAAAAAAAGTTTTTTTTTTCTTTTTTTAAAGATAAAATAAAAATGGAAAGGGCACCTTGCATTCATGCATTTTAGGGAAGATGACCATAAAATTAGGACATGCATATACATCCACATTTGCATCCATTCCACAATGATCAAGGGGGTTCACTAAAAATTTTAATTTGGTCCTTTCCAGTTCAGAGCGGTCTAAACAGTTCCAACTCGACCCAAAGCACAGCTGAGGTCCGAGCAAGCCTCAAGCCCAATCCAACTTTACCTCACCTCATTTAAACACCACCCCAGCCTCACTCATCCAAACCCAAAAGACTTAAGCCCATACCAAGTCTACATCACTTAAGCCCATACCAAGTCTACATCACTTAAGCCCACACACAGCCTACACCATTTAAGCCCATATCTTAAGCCTACACCACTCAAGCCCATATCCCAAACTTACATCACTCAAGCCCATATCTTTAGCCCACAACCCAAACACCACAAATGGCCACTCAAGAGGACCAACTCAAACAGCTCGCTAAGCGTTTCGATGAATTGACCGCTGTACTCGAAGGGCTCCAGGCCAAGGTCAGCGATCTAGAAAAAACCCCATGCTCATCCATGATAAAGAACCTAGCCGAGCATGTCCAGAAAACAAGAGACTCTGCCTTCCACCAAGAAACACTTTCCATTGACCCTAACCTTTCCTCCAAGCTTCCTAAGGAATTCTCGAGCAAGGACCTCCCAAAGTTCAAGGCCACAGATGATCCTCGTTATCACCTCAAAGGATTTCGAGCCACCATGGTCCTTAAGGGTATTGAACCAGCACTATTCCCTACAGTCTTTCCACTCTCACTTGAACCAGTTTGCCAAAAGTGGTTCTACTCTCTTTCTGAGAAGGACACATCTACATGGGAAGACATTGTGCATGCATTCATGACCCGTTACAAGGGAAACATCCAAGCCCAAACCTCAACGAGAGAACTTGAGATCTTGAGGCAAGGTGAGAAAGAAGGGTTCACTGCTTATTTGACAAGATGGAAGCAAGTTACAGCCCAAATGGTCACTACTCCTGCTGAACCAGAAATGGTCAAGACCTTCATCTCCAGTCTACAGCCAAAGTACCAGGATCACCTCAAGTTCTTAGGCCTCACCACCTTCCAAAAGGTCTATCACATTGGAGTAGACATAGAGGACGATCTGCTAAAGGGTGATATGTCAAACTCACCAGAACTCGATGAGCACTAATAGCATCAGCGCACCCCATTCATAGTCAAGAGTCGATCAGAGTTGCTTCTTTAGATTTAGTCGGAGAGTCCCTCCACCTAGACATTTGCATTTTTTTTTCATTCTTTTTCGAGCCTATGTCAATAGGATTTTTTTTTTTCATTTCTAGCCTTGTAATTTCATTGTCATTAATAAATTTTTATTTTTATTTTTAGCCTTCATTTTTTAATTTGTGCTTTAAACTCTAACATAATTCATGACCTCAAATTTTCATAATAAATAACATTGAACTTAATAAATGGACATTACCCGAGAGGCATTCTTTTCTTAAACTCCACAAAAATCATCAATCCTTTCCCATCACCTGTATTCATTCAATCCTTTGCAACCCTTTGGGCCTTAAGCACATATAAGCCTACTTTCTTTCCTTACCCACATCTACCTCACCCATGGGATCAAATGGTGCGTAGGAAAAGACATGTGCCTAAAACAACAAAAAAAAATCAAAAAAAAATAAAAAAAAAAAACAAAAAAAAAACAAAAAAAAAGAAGAAATAAAATTCATACTCGACACACATCAAACATAGTTATGAAAGTCGAGTCAAAGCTTCCAATTCAAACACAATCATAATCCAAGCTCGAAAAATTCAGCAGCCAGAAAAGTCAATAAATCTAGTTCAGTTCACTAAATCCATTTCAATGCAATAAATCCAGTTCAATTCAATGAATAATCCATTTCAGTTCAATAAATCCAGCTCAATTCAATAAATCTAGTCCAATAATTCGACTTAGTCCAATCCAATTCAAAAAAAAAAAAGTCAAAAAGCACACTGCGCACCATGGGGGGTTAAATTGGGAACTTTGAGCCTTCTTTCCCTTTTCCTTCTTAAACCTCAACCCCAGCCAAACATTACAACCATAAAAGCCCTCTCCCCTGAGGCATTGTCCAAATAATCATCAAGAACTACGATGGTCTAATTCCATAAGGATACGTAGGAAGCCTCTTCTCGAGGTTCGACCCAATTAATATATGAAATTATTTGAGGTCCACTCCTTCAATTAACTTGGGTTTTAAGCACAAGTTCTTAGTTCACCACCCGTCATAGGCTCGAGTTTGAACCAACATCAATTCAGCCAACCACATCAATTACCGACATCATCACCCTTCAGTCACAAATTTTTAGCCTTTCTTTTTTTTTTGCACCAACATCCTTTTTCTTTCACACACCCTGGGGCTTTCTCTAACTCTTCTTAAGCTCATAACTTTGATTTGACTCTTGTGTTCTCCTATTTGGGAGTGTCATATTCCATACAAGTCTTCATCAATTGGGCAATCTTCAATCTAACTCAGGTTCACGACTTGAGCTAGCCTCTTTCCTCAATGCTTTGGCCTCTTCGAGCCATCCACAAAACATCTTTCACCTTGATCATTCACCCATTCTAACCCTACAGGCTGGGGCTTACCTATCCATCTACTCCACCGCAAACCTGACATTCACAAAAAGCCTTATCCATCATCTCTCATTCATGCTACCCTACCAATTCTGCCACTTCACCACAAATATATCCTTCCCCTCGGGTTAGGGGCTTGCTTATGATCGAAGGCTCTGTCTTTGATTGATTAGGGGATTAAAGACCGCTCCATCCCCATTTTTAATTACTATATTATTGGTAGATCCCCTTGGTCATTCATTTCCTTTTCATACATAACATATCATTCCACATGCATTACATTTCACGAACACCAATCACATCATGCATCATGCACCACAAGCATATCACATATCATAATCATTTCATTTATTTATGCATAAGCATCATGCACATTGTACATACGCACATCACATAGCACAAAGCACACAAGGCTAGAACCCATCTTTGTTGATTCCCTGAATCGCCATATGCGATTAATGTATTGCTTAATTTGTTCATGAACCAATGTATGCCTATATGGCTATGTACAGTTTTTCCTTGATATCTTTTCTCATGCAGCCCACACATGTTACTGCCTCGCCCCAACCATAATACTTTGACTTTCGTCTTGCGAGAACATTCGTCTCTCCGGACTCAGTCAAAGTGGGGGCTTCTCATCATACACACACCTCCTTATACATTTTTCTTTTTTTCCGCCTCAACGGCCTCATCATTCTTTTTTTTTACGGGTTTATGCTTACCCTAATTCCTCTAAGGGATTACCCTTAACTCCCCAGCAAGAGTACTTTGACCTTCGTCTTGCGAGAACATTCATCTCTCCAGACTCAGTCAAAGTGGGGGCTTCTCATCAGACACTCACATCGTTTTCCCTCACCCACAATCACTTTGCTTACGGGTTTATGCTTACCCTAAGCTTACAATTACTTTATTCATAAGGTTTATGCTTACCCTAAGATCTCAAATATCACTCTAAGGGTTTATGCATACCCTTAATTCACTTACCTTTCTCATGGGTTAATACTTACCCTAATTCCTCTAAGGGTTTACCCTTAATTCCCAAGCTAGAATACTTTGACTTTAGTCTTGCGATACTTTAGCCTCTCCAGACTCAGTCAAAGTGGGGGCTTCTCATCATCAGACATATATGTTTCCCTTACACATTTTTCCGCCTCAATGGCGTCACTCACAAGCACTTTTCTAACAGGGTTTATGTTTACCCTAATCTTACAAAAATTCCTTTAAGGGTTTATGCCTACCCTTAGTTCACTTACTTTTCTCAGGGGTTCATACTTACCCTAATCTTACAAATCTTACCTTTAAGGGTTTATGCCTACCCTTAATCCACTTACTTTGCTTACGGTTTATGCTTACCCTAAGCTTACATATATTTTTCTAAGGGTCTATGCTTACCCTTGATCCAATCACTTTACTTATGGGTTTATGCTTACCCTTATTTCTTATCTCAAGATTTTATACTCTTAATTCTTCTCATAAGAGTTTATGCTTATAAGAGTTTATACTCTTGATTCTTCTCATAAGAGTTTATGCTTACTCTTAACACATCACTTTGCTTAGGGTTTATGCTTACCCTCATACCTTCTCTGATCTCAGGAGTTTATACTTACTCTTGATTCCCCTCCTAAGAGTTTATGCTTACTCTTAACACATCATCCTTGCTCATGGGTTTATGCTTACCCTCATCTCTTAAGAGTTTATTCTTACTCTTGTTATCTTACTCTATAAGAGTTTATGCCTACTCTTAGCACATTATCATTCTCATGGGTTTATGTTAACCCAAACACACGTCATACCTTATTATCAAGAGTTTAAGCTTACTCTTGACTCATCACAATTTTCTACAAAGAGTTTATGCTTACTCTTGGCCCACAACGGGTGTATGTCCACCCTAAACATATTTTCTTGCGAGTTTATGCTTACTCGTGTGTACCTTTTCAAGAGTTTATGCTTACTCTTGATCGATCCCGCCTATACGACTCTTCATTTTCCCAAGGGTTTATGCTTACCTAAGGGAATAACTCCAAAGGATCCAAGCACATCCGGAGGAACCCGATGATTCATTCATCATCATCCTGAGGATCCAGGCGTTTCTAAGGGATTAAACCGCATGGGGCGCGTTTACAGGTAAAACTAACATCTGTTTTGCAGGTACCGGCGTTAAAAAGGGTGACTCAAGGTCGCAGAACGCCTTGAGTTATCCTCCGTCCCGACAGGAATACTTTGACTTTCGTCTTACGAGTTTATACTTACTCTCCAGACTCAGTCAAAGTGGGGGCTTCTGTAGACACCTGAATGTGTCTCCCCGACATAGAGACTAATGATGAAGCTATCAAAGCACCAAGAAGTCCAATTAATTAGAATTGGCGACCAAAATGCAATAAAAAATCTCAAACAATTATTTAAACCTTGCTCCTATCACTTAAGAGGCCACTAAAAACATCCACAGCGTTTACGAGATTCGTTATTTATTTTTGAGTTTTTTCCGTATATATATATATATATAAAATAATAGTAATAATAATAAAATAAAAAAGTATATTTTAATAGCATTTTTATATTTTCTATATTTTATTTTAATTTTTTATTTATTATTTTTTTTTTTATTAGAACAGCACGGATATACTAAGACGCTCGGAAAATTCCGGAACACTCCGGAATAGTCTAGAGTGGTCAAGATAGACGTGTAAAAACCTAACTTTTTTAACAAAAATTTCGAATCTCGTAAAACGCGTGGCTGAGTCAGCAGACAGGTCAGAGGAGCGGGCCCTGCGTCTGGACGCAGGACGTAATACAAGGACCTGCGCCTAGACGCAGGTCGTATTACAAAGCCTGCGTCTGGACGCAGGCCATATTACAACGTCTGCGTCTAGGCGCAGACGTGTAACCTGACGTGGCATCGAGCTGGCGTTTTTTGGCCTATAAATATGAGCTGATTGGACGAAGTTTTCAGTCAGATTTTAAGTCACTCACTCACTGCTATACTCCCATATACTACTCATATTCCAAAAAAATAATATTGCTTCATAAAATTCAAAAAAAAATTCAAAAAATAAATAAATAAATAAATAATTGCATTCTGGTTGCTAGTTGATTAATTGCATTCTTGAGGTACGATTCCTGAAGTCTCTATCTTCTTTATTCTTATTTTTTATATATAGTGAGATGGATTGAAATGATGATTGTTGGCACAAATTATTAATAATAAATAATGTAAATAATTAATAAAACACATACATATGACTTTGGACATTTTAATTAACATTAACATTTTTTTTGATATAATTATTAATATTAAAAAAAAAATATTATTTTAATTGTCAATCTGTTCTTTTAATTAATTCAACCGATTTTTAGTCCGATCTTGCAATTTATATGTGTGGTGATTATTCATTCATTAACGTTACTTGACAGATCGGATATTAACATTGACTCTTGTGTTTTTTATTTACTCTTTTTTTTAGATCTGTTTGTTTAGATCTGCTTTCATTTTTTTTTAGATCTGTTCTTACACTTTTTTTTTAGATTTATTTTCTATGTCTTATAGATCTGATAAATAATAATAATAATAATAATGAAATTCATTTTTTTTATGCGATCCACATTACGCGATTTCTTTTATCAGATCTCGTGTCATAAAAAGTCGCTACATTTTTATTTTACCAATTTATCACTTTAAAAAGCCAGATCTTGATTTTTTTTTATGCGGTCTCGGTAAAATGAATTTATTAATTAAATTTCATATTACCGAAAATCCGCTACATTTTGACTTCTTTTTAGATCTCTAAATAATATGATAAAATAAAATTCATTACTTTGTTCATAAAAATTCAAGAGTCATATACAAAGGCCCGATCCGGTTAAATAATGGTAAATGACAATTAAATTTATATGCCAATTGAAATGTCCAAATCACATCCGAACTTTGTACATTAATCATCATTTCAATTATATTCTCTTGTAGTATATTTAGCATAGGTGAACAGCACGTCAAACCACTTTTCCTGGAACACACTTGAAACTTGCACATATTTTTATTTTTATGCTTTTATTGCTTTTTATTTATTTATTTTTATTTCATGCCTTGTTCTTGTTTTATTTGTTTTATCTTCTTAGGATTTTTTAATATGGATTTAATTTAAAGTGGTCACAAAAAGTTAGTTTTGATTTGTAAATAAATTTAAACCCACTTAGTAATATACGTTTCATAGGGTAAAATTGAGATATTTTTGTATTCGGGATTAATAATGATTTGACCACAAAAAGAGACCTAGTAGAGACCGCTCACAGGCGGGCGGGCCCAATGCACGATTGACCCGTAACCTGTCCCCGAACCCATACTCTGGTGCACGACCATATGGGACCGATTGCTCCTGGCTTCGGTACTTCTTCGGTGTCCGTGGACCTCTAAAACCACGGTGGCGACTCCTACTAGTCCGTATTCACATACGGCGTTAACGAGCATTCAAAACAACTCGTGAGACCGTAGGCGGACGTGTAAAAACGACCCCTACACCAGTGTCTTCTCCAAGATTGATCTAAGGTCGGGGTATCATCAGATTCCAGTGAAGCCGGAAGATATACCGAAGACCGCGTTTCGCACTAGATATGGGCACTATGAGTTCGAGGTAATATCGTTTGGTCTGACTAATGCTCCTGCTGTTTTCATGGATCAGATGAATCGGACCTTTCATCATCTCCTGGATGTGTGGTTCGTGGTGTTCATCGATGATATTCTTATCTACTGGAAGAATGAACAAGAGCACACCCAACATCTACATTTGGTGTTAGGTATCTTACGGGCTCATAAATGGTTCGCAAAGTTGTCTAAGTGCGAGTTTTTGGCTCAAGGAGGTAGCCTTTCTAGGGCATGTGATCAATGTTGAAGGTGTCATGGTAGATCCAACCAAGATTAAGGAAGTCGTAGAATGGCACAGTCCTAAGAATGTGGCCGAAGTCCGAAGTTTTCTTGGCCTAGCAGGTAAATTGAAGTATTTGATATAGCTATTATTTTGTCTATGCCGGAATACTTACCTCTGAATTTGAATGTATCAGGTTATTATCGGAGATTTGTGAAAGATTTATCCAAGGTAGCAACACCTATGACCAAATTGTTGCACAAAGATTGCAAGTATGTGTGGACTGAGCAGTGTGAAGAAGCTTTTCAAGCCCTCGAGCAGAGTCTTGTGTCTGCTCCTGTGCTTGCTTTGCGAACAGAAGGTGTAGGTTTTGAAGTCTAAAGTGATGCGTCAAAGAAGGGTCTAGGTTGTGTTCTGATGTAAGAAGGCAGGGTGATTGCATACGCTTCGAGACAACTCAATGTTCATGAGCAGAACTATCCTACTCACGACTAAGAGTTGGCAGCGGTGGTGTTCGCTTTGAATATTTGGCGACATTATCTTTATGGAGCGACTTGCAAGCTATTCACCGACCATAAGAGTTTGAAGTACATCTTCACTCAGAGGGAACTCAACATGACAAAGCGACGGTAGCTCGAGTTAATCAAAGACTATGACCTCTCAGTTGACTATTGTGAAGGGAAAGCCAACAAAGTAGCTGATGTCCTTAGCCGTAAAGATCACCATTTACTTAACAGAGTGGCGGTTTTACCTAAGGAGATCTGTGCTGATCTTCACAGGATGGAGGTTGAGATGGTTATGCCAGGTAGCACCCGAGTATATTTTAGTGCTATGAGTGTTGAGCCCAGTTTGTACCAGGAGTTACGGGAAAGTCGGAAGGAAGACCCGCAACTCAGAGAAAATTCGTGAAGCTAAACTTCAAGGCAAGGTAGAATACTTCACGATTGATTCAGACGATAGTATGAAGATCCGTAACAGGTAATAGAGTTAAATGTTGTAATGAACTGTTTTCGCCTCATGGAAATTAATTTCTTGCTCCGTAACAGGTGGTGTGTGCCCCGGAACTCGAATCTGAGGAATCGGATTATGGAAGAAGCTCACAATACTCCCTATTCGGTGCATCCAAGTGGTGGGAAGCTCTACAAGGACCTGAGGGAATGTTTTTGGTGGCCGAAGATGAAGCAGGAAGTCGCGGTCTTTGTTGCACGATGTCTTACCTGCCAGAAGGTTAAGATCGAGCACCAAAGACCAGGTGGACTATTGCAGTCGTTCCATATCTATGGATTTCGTGGTAGGCTTACCTACGACGTCTACGGGTTTGGATACTGTTTAGGTTATTGTGGATCGTTTGACCAAGGTTGCCCGGTTCATTCCTATGAAGATAACTTGGTCGATGGAGAAGATGGCGGAAGCTACTCGAGGGAGATTATCCGGTTACATGGTGTGCCAAAGGATATCGTGTCTGACCGAGATCCCGGATTTTTGTCGCGGTTCTGGAAGTCGTTACAAGAGGCTTTTGGGACAAAACTTAACTTGAGTACAACTTTTCACGCAGCTAAGGATGGGCAGATAGAACGGACCATCCAGACATTATAGGATATGCTACGAGCTTGTGCGTTGGATTTCCAGCAGTCTCGGGTTAAATCTTTGAGCTTGGTGGAATTTTCGTACAACAACAGCTATCAAGCAAGTCTTAAGATGGCTCCTTATGAGGTGTTGTATGGGCGTAAGTGTCGCAGCCCTACTTGTTGGAGCGACATCAGCGATGCTTTGGTGATTGGTCCTGATCATATCAGGGATACAGTTGAGTAGGTAAAGATCATCAGGGCAAGGTTACAGGCAGCGAAGAGTCGGAAAAAGTCTTATGTTGATCGTCGTCGGAAGCCGTTGGAATTCCAGGTTGTGGACAAGGTGTTGCTGAAGGTGTCTCCTATGAAGTGTGTGGTTCGATTTGGTTAGAAGGGCAAGCTCAGGCCTAAGTGGACCATACGAGATTTTGGAGCGAGTTGGTGAGGTTGCTTATCAGTTGGCGATGCCTCCGGATCTATCGAGGATTCATGATGTGTTCAATGTGTCTCAACTACGGAAATACGTCAACGACCCTTCTCACAACATTCCGGTAGAGTCATCAGAGCTCGAGCCGAACTTGACCTTCGAGGAAAGGCCAGTGCAGATTTTGGACCACCAGGATCAGATTTTGCGCCGTAAGGTGGTGCCTCTGGTTAAAGTGTTGTGCCGTAGTTAGAAGTTCGAGGAGGCTACCTGGGAAACGGAAGCTTCGATGAGGGATAAGTATCCCGAGCTTTTCGAAGCAGGTATGAAGTCGTTCCTTTGCGTGTTTTGATTGCTTGTCTTGTCTTGTTTGTTGCTGTGTGCATGTATTTTTGCTTTGAGCTCCGGTAAGTAAATTTCGAGGTCGAAATTTATTTAAGGAGGGGTGACTGTAATAACCCGAAATTTAGGGCCAGAAAATTTCGCGGTTATTAGTATTATTTTATTTATTCTAAGTCCAAAAGGCCCATTAATTTGGACTGTTTCATTTTTATTTCTCTCTCTTTTTCTCAAATTGGGCCAATTACCCAATTTCTCCTTCTCCCTTGTAACTTGGTCGGCCCCCTTCTCTTTTGGGCCAATGCTATTTCTTTTTGTTTAATTTAATTATTTAAATGATTTTATTAATTAAATTAAATAATTATTTTAAAATTCTAAAACCTAGTCTAATTATCCCTAAATGCTAGGTCCAACCTCCCCTAATATCTCTCCCAACTCACGACAGCCCTACATTAGTTTTAGGGTCTGTTTTGTGCTCCTCCTCTTCTATATATACTTAAGCTTAGCAATATTTTTTGTTCCTAATTGCTAAATTTCATAAATCCTACAAATAAACTTCTCCTCCTCTCCCCTAACAAAAACCGTGCTATATTAACCAAAGTGGTGAATTTTGCCTTGGAAGATTTAACGTATTGAGGTAACTAGTTTATCCCCTTTAAATTTGGTACAAGTTTCCCACATAATTAATTAGGATTAAACGCATGAAAATTGTAAAGTATTAGTATCATGATTAGGTTTAATTTTTCAAACCTTATGATATTTTATGAATATGTTATTTTCTTGATATTACTATGAATCTTTAATCATTTTAATGTATTCTATGCATGAAATAATTTATTTAATTAAGTATATTGTATGATTAATTGCATGATAATTATTGGATCTTTATCTTGATTTTTCTTTCAAAATTTCGAGTGATGAATGATTGTTAACATGATATTTTCTTGATGTTTTTAATGAAATATTGTTTAATCTTTAATAGTTCAATGTTTATTTTAATCTATTTAAATTGTATGATTGTATAAATTTGTTAAATTCTTGATCTTATTTTCTTAAATGTGTCGTGTGGTTTATAGGTATAAAGGAATGATTTTTATCTTGATTTTGTGATTAGTCTTGTTATGTTATGTTTTAGGATAAATCTAATGTTTAATAATGAGTTAGTATCAATTATTGTCAATTATATTTATTTGATTTATTGTTAAATCTCATGATATTGTGGATCAAAATGTCGAGTGGTATTAAATTTAAAGAGTATAATTTTTGTTATGTTTTAGGTAATTTATATAATTAATTGTATTTTTATGTAAATTATTAAAGTAATTATATGATGAATTTATGAATTTATTTAATTTTTATATGTTGTTTACATATGTCGAGTGTCCCTTAATTATTTTGGTCTATTTTAGTTTAGTTTAGACTTATAATAATAATATTGGGATAATTTTAGGAATTAATATTATTAATGTAATTATAATTATTACTTATTAAAGAAATTATTAGGGATAAGGTGTAATATGAAGAGTAATAATAATATGACCAAAGGAATAAGTTATAATAACAATAAAAGGATTTCAAGATAGTTATTATATCTGTCACCCTAATATTTATTATTATTATTATTATTATTATTGTTATTAAGGAAGTCAGTAGGGATAAGTTGCAATAAGATAAGTATAATAAGATATTGGTAGGGAAGGAAAGGAAACAGAGTAAAAGGGTAATTGATTTGTTTCAATCTCTGGCTAGGAAAGACTTGGTATTTAAGGTGGCCAATATACGTGTCGCACCTCTCTTTCCTGGGATTTCGAACATTTCATTCCCAATTACGGTCACCTAGTACTTCCAAGTATATGAAAGATAATAAATTAAGGTCGCCCCCTGCGATGACGCAAAGGTCATCAATCGGGTTAATAACATAGGACGCCCTTGCGATAATGCAAAGGTTATCAATCAGGTTAAGTCATTGCCACTGCCATACTGTGGTATCTGCGCAGTTCTTGATTCTAGGATATGTAGTCGTCTAGGTAGTTCTCGCAAAGGAGGGCTATTTAGGGGTTATGGTCATAGCTTAGGCTTAGTTCTCGCAAAGGAGGGCTACGGGTGGGACGCAAAGGTTCACCCCGACATGTTTTAGAAAAGTTGTGGACGAAAAGGTTCACTACGAGCTATAAAGACCGGTCTGCTAAGAAGTTAAGAAATATGATAAGTTAAGATGTATGATAAGTTATGTTATGAAGATTAAGATAAGATAAGATATGATATATTATGAAATAATGATAACTAAGTTATAAGTGTATTTATAATATAAGATAAGTAAGAAATGCAACGTACTACGAATAGTATAAGTCTTCCGCTGTGTACATCTGTATTTGTTTGACTTAAGTATGTATATATAAGTGTATGTATTTGTATCTTGTACCTGTATTGTGTACGTATTTTTGTACGTATCTCTAACCGTATTTTGCAGGTATTATTATACGTATTGTATACTTACTCTCATACGTATTTTGTACGTATTCCTAACCGTAGTTTGCAAGTATTTTTATATGTATTTTTGTACGTATTTTTATACGTACCCTGTATGTATTTTTGTATGAAATGATGTATGTTTACGTGTGATTTTTGTGTACGATTCTATGCTATTATGTGGTTAGCGGTCCCTCATTTAAGTGGGACAGCCTAGTTACTCGCCACCGACGGTGGACCCCCCTCCCCCCAGTTTCAGGTGATGATGCATCAGCTTAGAACGGGCTTTCGCTGGATTGGGCTTTGTGTGGCTGAGATCTGTAGTTTAACCTTAGTTTATTTAGAGTTTTCAATAAGACTTTTATGCTAGTAATTATCCCAGCCTGTTGTGAAAAAACATCTTTAAATTATGTAATTTAGTATTTATCCTTTGTAAACTTTTAGATTTTGATTATTTAGTTAATATAAGATGTCTTAGTTTTTGAATATTTAATAATATTAAGTTTAATGTTTGTGTAATGATCCGTATGTCGATTTCCTTCGTCAATTGACAGTTTAAAAAGTCGGGTCGTTACATTGATAAACCTTTTGCTCATTTGCCATTTAAACACAATTACCATCTTAATCACTTGCCATCAAAAGAAGCCAAACACTCTCCTTTTTTTCTTGAACCCACACGCCATTTTTGATGATTGAATACCCATCCATTGTTCATCATCCAATCTCTTCCAAAACTTAAAGTTTTAATTGCCATAGATCTTTAGGTAACCTTAAACACAATAATCTCTTTAACTTGCATTCAAGATCATTAGTTCGGGTTTGGGTTTGGTCGTGAACGTGTGGGGTTCGAGTGGTGCACAGTGGTGGTTTGTGCTCGTGTGCTCTGGCCGTGCAGCAGGCTCGTGGGTCGAGTGTTCGAGTGGTGGCACAAAGTAAAGACGGTGGTGCTCATGTGGGACAGTCGTGCAGTGGGCAGCCGTGTGGTGGTGCCGTGTTTCTCGTGTGGAGGCCGTGCGTGTTGTGCCGTGGCTAGGGTCGTGTGGTTCAATTTTTAGGGTTGCATCTTGTGTTGATTTTGTGTGTTAATCATCAATAAGGTAAAATACTTTCTCAACTTAATTGGTGTACTATGATTCATACTATAGATTAAATGAATAAGATTAGTTCATATGAAGTTTTAATCATGTTTTTGGGTATGATTATAAACCTGATTTTTAAGTGGTTTAATGATGATTTGATGGTTGAATATGATGATTTTATGATTGATTATGTTAGTAATAAGTTTATGTTTATCATGTTAAAGGTTGATGAATTTTGGGATGCTAGAAAGTGATGATTTCATGTGTTAAATTATTGGAAGTATGCGTGTGGTTTATGTATGTTGGATGAGTTTCTTGATTTTTGGATGAGTTCTTGGTTGAAGCTCTTGAATCTTGATTGAGTTCTTGGTTGAAGATCTTGAATCTTGGATGAGTTCTTGATGTGTTCTTTAAGTTCTTGATGAGTTCTTTAAGAGTGTTTATGAGTTCTTGATTAAGTCTTTTAAGTTAATGAAAGTTAAAGAAAAGGTTAAAGAAAACGTTAAGATGTTGTAAGATGATTGGTTTACACGTTATATTTTTAAGTGAAGGCGTAAGATGCAACTCTAAAAGTAACTAAGAATGCAAACTTCGGATTAAAGTTAAAGAATGTAAGATTAGCCTGATTTCGTAGCTAGACGCCTAAAACTTAGTGTAAAATTCTATGTTTTCGGGTTAAGACGTTGCGCCTAACCTAACGGCGGTATTGGGATAGTGATTACCACTATGTCATCCTTGACATGGATTTCCAGTAAGATTGGTTTCATAGGTTTGGGAGTAAGATTTTCAATCCTGGCATAATTGGAAAGTTCGTTCGTGTAAGAGGCGTTCGTACGAGCGTAGTCCGGTCTAGTTTGCGAATGATTGCGCCAAAGTTAAGATTGGTTAATTTAGTGAGTCAAGCATGTATTTGTATGATTCGCATGTTTTGGTGTTATGTTTTGGGTTGTTTGATTTGGTTATTTGATTTGTGTAACGACCCGACTTTTTAGCTTGTCGATTTACGAAGGGAATCGACATTCGGATCATCACTTAAACATAATTATACTTAAAAACAAATAATTTAGGAAGAAAATGATTCTTTTATTAATAGGCTTCTAGAAATCCAAAATATCCAAAAGTCATAAATTACAATGAAAAACTGAAAATACGGTCCCAACATGCTGGGATCAATAAATTAACTAAATTGTACTAGAATGTTCTGGAAAAACTAAAACTTAAGAAATAGATCTAAACACTCAGGCCCATCCTGCGAAGCCCGCTTTATTCAGCTGCATCTTCACCTGGAACATGGGGGGGGGGTCCACCGTCAGTGGCGAGTAACTAGGCTGTCCCATTTAATCAAGGGACCGCCAAACACATAATAGCATAGAATAATTACATAAAAACTGTAAAGAACATAATACATGCTTAATACACAATTACACAAAAATACGTATAAATGTACGTATAAAATACGTATAAGAGTACGTATAGACGTACGTATAAATGTACGTATAAAGATACGTATACAAGTACGTATAAAATACACCTGCAGAAATACTATTAGAAATACGTATACTTTACGTATCCAAATACGTACGATCACCCTGCCAATACGGTTAGAAATACATACAAGACACATACATCCATCACGTATTAAAATACACTCACATACTAGTATAAATACCATAATTAACACAGCGGAAGACTTATACAATACAATACTTGTGCTCCTTATTATATATCCTTTCTTATCTTAATCTATACTTATCAAATCATTATCATACTTAACATTATTCTCCAACTTATATATCGCATGTTCATATCTTAACTTATATCATCATCATCAATCGATCAATCTCATCAATCATATATCAAGCATAATATATTCCAATCTTTATGTATATGCAATTAACAATCAATCACTACAAATCTTTGCGGACTGTCTTCTACAGCTCGTAACGAACCAATGCGTTCGCAACTTTCCTAAAACATGTCGGGGTGAACCAATGCGTCCCACCCGTAGTCCTCCAATGCAAGAACTAAGCCTAAGCTATGGCCATAACTCCTGGTAGCGACTCATCACACGGTTACCAGACGACTCCATATTCTAGAACCAAGAACTGCTCGGGGGAACCAATGCGTCCGACCCAATTGAGCAGTGGCATCGACTAAACCCAATTGATAACCAATGCGTTATCGCAAGGGCGTCCTTATCTAATTAACCCAATTGATGACCAATGCGTCATCGCAAGGGTGATCTTATGTATTGTATTTTATATCTTAATTAATCAAATCATATTATATATTGGGAAATACTAGGTGACAGTAATAGGAAATGAAATGTTCGGAGTCCCAGGAAAGAGAGGTGCGGCACGTGCATTGGCCACCTTAAATACCAAGTCTTTCCTAGCCAGAGACCGAAACATAAGCATGTATATCTATTACCCTGTTTCCTTTCTTATCCCTAATAATATCTTAGGTATCTTCAAATACTATCCTTAACATTATCCATAAACTTATCCATAAACTTATCCATAAACTTATCCATAAACTTATCCATTCGGAATTTCCCAAAACAATATAACATTATCCAAAAATAATTATAATCATAACAATATTAGTAATATTAATATTATCCTTTTTATCCCTACACTTTACAACTTGTCCCTAATAATTATTTTATCCGTAAAATAAATATTAAAATATTCCTGAAATAATATTAACTCAAAAATTAACAAACTTTGACCAAACCTAAATTACCACACGGCATTTTCGAAAATTACAACAAATTGAATTAATTTCCTAACTAACTTAATTAATCAATTTAATTACTAAAAATACCAAATTAACAATAAAAATCTATTCTTTTTATTTTATACCACTCGAAAATATGGAATAAAGGACAAAATAAAATAATATAATCATACACACATAAAAATATCATTTTTATACTTTTAATATCTTTGGCTCACTCGGATCAATCCCGAGAACAAGTATCTTTTAGAATTTCATGTGATATAATTAAATCAAACAAGCATCATCAAAATAATCATGCCCAAATGCTCAAAATACACGGCATTCATAAATATGTATTCAAGAACAAAAATTACAATCTCAAGATTTAAAGATTTCATGATAATAATAAAGATTTAAAATAAAGATTCACATATTTAATCTAGCATGTTCAAGATTAGTATAAAAAAAAATAACATTTTTATTTCCTCCTTTAAATTTTGTACCACTCGAAAATTCAATAATTAATAATAGCATATTTTAATAATTCAATTGCCCTATTTTATACAATCTGATTTTTAAAGAATTAAATTAAAAACGACCATCTAAAGATCTCTAAAAATCTGGAAATTTTTATGGGAGCTAAATATGGGTTCAAGTATTTACGTGCGTAAATTTCGTCTAAAAATAACATCTTTTACTATTTTTAAGTGATTTTATAACCAACCAGTCAGATTAGGCTGAATTCGGTTTCAGAATTTTATGCCATATCAAACGATCTTTAAAAATTACGAAAATTTAACACAAGCTGTAAAACATTATCACTGACTTCCATATAAAATTTCGTAGTATTCCGAATTGATTAAGTATATTAATAAATTCGTAAACCGATTCCGGACAGTTTTACCGGTTTGAAAGATTAAAATATTATAAATAATAAAAGGACGAATTTTGCCACGAAATAAATCATGGTTAATAATCAAACAGTAAACAAGATACCATGAAAAATTCATCAAGAAATAACAATATTTGATTGGTAAATAAATTCATACAAGTATTTATTCAACAATTTCAGATTTCAATAAACTACATAAAATAATCAAAAGAAATTTCATAATAATTCATAAATATTACATGAATACATCAAGAGAATAACATGATCAATATTTCATATGGTTCGAAATTTTCGAATAAATAAGCAAACATAAATCCTACAATTTTCATGATATAATCCTAATTAACTATGTGAAAAGCTACCCACAAATTAAATAGAAAAGCTTAGTTACCTTAAATCGCAAAATTTATCCAAGGTAACAATGGGGTTCGGCTGAATTTAGAAGGAGAAAGGTGGAGGAATACTTTAGGGTTTATGGAGCAAATAATAAAATAGGACCCAAAAGAAGTGAAGGGGTCCTATATATAAAGAAAAGGAAAAAAAATAAAAAAATAAAAATAAAAAAACAACAAACAACCAAAGGTTGCCGTGAAAGTGCAACAAAGGGGGAAAAGTTTGTTGGGATCATCCAACAAACTTTGAATAGGTAATTAGAAAATTTTAAATTAATTAAATTAATTAATCATCAAAAATAATAATTAATATTTAAGTAATTAAAACAAATAACATTGGCCCAAATAAAAGGAAGGAGCCGTCCCAATAGAAAAGAAAGAAAAATTGGGTCTTTGGCCCAATTTGGAAGAAAAAGAGTTGGGCTAAAAAAAAAACAGTCCAATTAATATGGGCTTTTGGACTTAGAATTCAATAAATAACATTAACAACCGCGAAATTTTCTGGCCCAAAATTCCGGGTCGTTACAATCACCCCTCCTTAAATAAATTTCGTCCTCGAAATTTACTTAAAGAAGCTCACGTAAGAAAACAATGGAACAACTAAAACATAAACGATCAGCCGTAGACGGAGACCGTACACGTAGTTATGTCAGCTGCGCGTCCGCCTCTTCTTGGTCACGTAGAAGACTCGGTTCTTCACTTGTACTCGGCTCACCATTGTTGCCGGTTTGTTCTTTGGTCACGCCCAAGTCTCGTGCCTTCCTTGTCTACATACGCAACACCCTATTGTAACCCGTCGCACCTCTTTCCGGAATGACGTTCGTTCTCGCACCCTCTGCCAACCGGGGTCTCGGAATCGTTGGTTGCTTGCCCGTCCTGCGATTGCGGCTCCTGGTATGGTTCGATTCGTTGTCTCTTCTCAACTGCGGCCGATTAGCTTCCTCCGGTTCTCTTCTCTGTAGCCCTTTCCTCCTCAAACGACGCTTGAACCTCTAAGGCGGTCTCGTACGCGTTCTGGAACGATGCTAACCTGTTGCCGGTAACGTGTACCCTAATGCGAGGACTCGTCATTTTGATATACCGCTTCAGCTTCTCAGCTTCCGATGGAGATATTGCAGCGAAAAATCTGGACAGCTTCGCGAACTTGTCGGTAAATGTATGAACTGGCATGGTCCCCTGAGTGAGCGTCAGGAACTCCTCTGGCTTTTGCCACCTAAGCTCGTCGGAAAAGATACGTTCTCGTAGCTTGGAGGTAAACTCTTCCCGTGTCATGCTCTTCACAGCTCTTCCCTGCGGCGAACCGTTACCAACTAGTCGTCTGCTTCTAGTCGAAGGTAGTAGCTAGCGATCTGAACTCGTTTATCTCCCGGACAACCGATTGCGTCGAACCGTTCTTCCATCTCTCAAATCCAGCTCTTGCGCATCACGGGGTCAGACGTACCATCATTGGTAGGACGACGATGACGAGAAATCTGATCCTGGACCTGTGGGTTATGGGCTCACCACGCTTCTGCTGCGCCACTCTGATAAAACACCGGTCACGGCTACGAATTGATGGTTCCGGCGTCGAAGTCTGAGGTTTGGCCTTGGGGGCGTCATCCTGTACGTACACACCTAAACATTCCTATTGTTAGTTCACACAAAAGCACATAGTAACGTCGGAGGACGTAAACGAGCAATCCGATCGAACGAAGACGACTGGGAATTCTGGACCCGCACGCTAATCTGTGCCAAAGTAAGAATTGCGTCTTCTAAGTTGCGACGACGACGGCAGGAACTTGAAGGTCGTGGGATCGACATCCTGAAACAACAATCGCGTTAAGAAATACACGACATACGAAACGGCGCCAACGCGAAACGAAAACGATAAATCGTCTTAACCCTGGCTTCTACCCATGGTTCACTCATCTAGGTTTTTCCATATTAGGCTAAGGTTCACTCGGGTTCATAAAGCACTCAACTTTCGAAGTTACTTGTGAAGAAGTAACTTAGGGTCAAACCTATGGCTCTGATACCAACTGTAACGACCCGACTTTTTAGCTTGTCGATTTACGAAGGGAATCGACATTCGGATCATCACTTAAACATAATTATACTTAAAAACAAATAATTTAGGAAGAAAATGATTCTTTTATTAATAGGCTTCTAGAAATCCAAAATATCCAAAAGTCATAAATTACAATGAAAAACTGAAAATACGGTCCCAACATGCTGGGATCAATAAATTAACTAAATTGTACTAGAATGTTCTGGAAAAACTAAAACTTAAGAAATAGATCTAAACACTCAGGCCCATCCTGCGAAGCCCGCTTTATTCAGCTGCATCTTCACCTGGAACATGGGGGGGGGGTCCACCGTCAGTGGCGAGTAACTAGGCTGTCCCATTTAATCAAGGGACCGCCAAACACATAATAGCATAGAATAATTACATAAAAACTGTAAAGAACATAATACATGCTTAATACACAATTACACAAAAATACGTATAAATGTACGTATAAAATACGTATAAGAGTACGTATAGACGTACGTATAAATGTACGTATAAAGATACGTATACAAGTACGTATAAAATACACCTGCAGAAATACTATTAGAAATACGTATACTTTACGTATCCAAATACGTACGATCACCCTGCCAATACGGTTAGAAATACATACAAGACACATACATCCATCACGTATTAAAATACACTCACATACTAGTATAAATACCATAATTAACACAGCGGAAGACTTATACAATACAATACTTGTGCTCCTTATTATATATCCTTTCTTATCTTAATCTATACTTATCAAATCATTATCATACTTAACATTATTCTCCAACTTATATATCGCATGTTCATATCTTAACTTATATCATCATCATCAATCGATCAATCTCATCAATCATATATCAAGCATAATATATTCCAATCTTTATGTATATGCAATTAACAATCAATCACTACAAATCTTTGCGGACTGTCTTCTACAGCTCGTAACGAACCAATGCGTTCGCAACTTTCCTAAAACATGTCGGGGTGAACCAATGCGTCCCACCCGTAGTCCTCCAATGCAAGAACTAAGCCTAAGCTATGGCCATAACTCCTGGTAGCGACTCATCACACGGTTACCAGACGACTCCATATTCTAGAACCAAGAACTGCTCGGGGGAACCAATGCGTCCGACCCAATTGAGCAGTGGCATCGACTAAACCCAATTGATAACCAATGCGTTATCGCAAGGGCGTCCTTATCTAATTAACCCAATTGATGACCAATGCGTCATCGCAAGGGTGATCTTATGTATTGTATTTTATATCTTAATTAATCAAATCATATTATATATTGGGAAATACTAGGTGACAGTAATAGGAAATGAAATGTTCGGAGTCCCAGGAAAGAGAGGTGCGGCACGTGCATTGGCCACCTTAAATACCAAGTCTTTCCTAGCCAGAGACCGAAACATAAGCATGTATATCTATTACCCTGTTTCCTTTCTTATCCCTAATAATATCTTAGGTATCTTCAAATACTATCCTTAACATTATCCATAAACTTATCCATAAACTTATCCATAAACTTATCCATAAACTTATCCATTCGGAATTTCCCAAAACAATATAACATTATCCAAAAATAATTATAATCATAACAATATTAGTAATATTAATATTATCCTTTTTATCCCTACACTTTACAACTTGTCCCTAATAATTATTTTATCCGTAAAATAAATATTAAAATATTCCTGAAATAATATTAACTCAAAAATTAACAAACTTTGACCAAACCTAAATTACCACACGGCATTTTCGAAAATTACAACAAATTGAATTAATTTCCTAACTAACTTAATTAATCAATTTAATTACTAAAAATACCAAATTAACAATAAAAATCTATTCTTTTTATTTTATACCACTCGAAAATATGGAATAAAGGACAAAATAAAATAATATAATCATACACACATAAAAATATCATTTTTATACTTTTAATATCTTTGGCTCACTCGGATCAATCCCGAGAACAAGTATCTTTTAGAATTTCATGTGATATAATTAAATCAAACAAGCATCATCAAAATAATCATGCCCAAATGCTCAAAATACACGGCATTCATAAATATGTATTCAAGAACAAAAATTACAATCTCAAGATTTAAAGATTTCATGATAATAATAAAGATTTAAAATAAAGATTCACATATTTAATCTAGCATGTTCAAGATTAGTATAAAAAAAAATAACATTTTTATTTCCTCCTTTAAATTTTGTACCACTCGAAAATTCAATAATTAATAATAGCATATTTTAATAATTCAATTGCCCTATTTTATACAATCTGATTTTTAAAGAATTAAATTAAAAACGACCATCTAAAGATCTCTAAAAATCTGGAAATTTTTATGGGAGCTAAATATGGGTTCAAGTATTTACGTGCGTAAATTTCGTCTAAAAATAACATCTTTTACTATTTTTAAGTGATTTTATAACCAACCAGTCAGATTAGGCTGAATTCGGTTTCAGAATTTTATGCCATATCAAACGATCTTTAAAAATTACGAAAATTTAACACAAGCTGTAAAACATTATCACTGACTTCCATATAAAATTTCGTAGTATTCCGAATTGATTAAGTATATTAATAAATTCGTAAACCGATTCCGGACAGTTTTACCGGTTTGAAAGATTAAAATATTATAAATAATAAAAGGACGAATTTTGCCACGAAATAAATCATGGTTAATAATCAAACAGTAAACAAGATACCATGAAAAATTCATCAAGAAATAACAATATTTGATTGGTAAATAAATTCATACAAGTATTTATTCAACAATTTCAGATTTCAATAAACTACATAAAATAATCAAAAGAAATTTCATAATAATTCATAAATATTACATGAATACATCAAGAGAATAACATGATCAATATTTCATATGGTTCGAAATTTTCGAATAAATAAGCAAACATAAATCCTACAATTTTCATGATATAATCCTAATTAACTATGTGAAAAGCTACCCACAAATTAAATAGAAAAGCTTAGTTACCTTAAATCGCAAAATTTATCCAAGGTAACAATGGGGTTCGGCTGAATTTAGAAGGAGAAAGGTGGAGGAATACTTTAGGGTTTATGGAGCAAATAATAAAATAGGACCCAAAAGAAGTGAAGGGGTCCTATATATAAAGAAAAGGAAAAAAAATAAAAAAATAAAAATAAAAAAACAACAAACAACCAAAGGTTGCCGTGAAAGTGCAACAAAGGGGGAAAAGTTTGTTGGGATCATCCAACAAACTTTGAATAGGTAATTAGAAAATTTTAAATTAATTAAATTAATTAATCATCAAAAATAATAATTAATATTTAAGTAATTAAAACAAATAACATTGGCCCAAATAAAAGGAAGGAGCCGTCCCAATAGAAAAGAAAGAAAAATTGGGTCTTTGGCCCAATTTGGAAGAAAAAGAGTTGGGCTAAAAAAAAAACAGTCCAATTAATATGGGCTTTTGGACTTAGAATTCAATAAATAACATTAACAACCGCGAAATTTTCTGGCCCAAAATTCCGGGTCGTTACAATCACCCCTCCTTAAATAAATTTCGTCCTCGAAATTTACTTAAAGAAGCTCACGTAAGAAAACAATGGAACAACTAAAACATAAACGATCAGCCGTAGACGGAGACCGTACACGTAGTTATGTCAGCTGCGCGTCCGCCTCTTCTTGGTCACGTAGAAGACTCGGTTCTTCACTTGTACTCGGCTCACCATTGTTGCCGGTTTGTTCTTTGGTCACGCCCAAGTCTCGTGCCTTCCTTGTCTACATACGCAACACCCTATTGTAACCCGTCGCACCTCTTTCCGGAATGACGTTCGTTCTCGCACCCTCTGCCAACCGGGGTCTCGGAATCGTTGGTTGCTTGCCCGTCCTGCGATTGCGGCTCCTGGTATGGTTCGATTCGTTGTCTCTTCTCAACTGCGGCCGATTAGCTTCCTCCGGTTCTCTTCTCTGTAGCCCTTTCCTCCTCAAACGACGCTTGAACCTCTAAGGCGGTCTCGTACGCGTTCTGGAACGATGCTAACCTGTTGCCGGTAACGTGTACCCTAATGCGAGGACTCGTCATTTTGATATACCGCTTCAGCTTCTCAGCTTCCGATGGAGATATTGCAGCGAAAAATCTGGACAGCTTCGCGAACTTGTCGGTAAATGTATGAACTGGCATGGTCCCCTGAGTGAGCGTCAGGAACTCCTCTGGCTTTTGCCACCTAAGCTCGTCGGAAAAGATACGTTCTCGTAGCTTGGAGGTAAACTCTTCCCGTGTCATGCTCTTCACAGCTCTTCCCTGCGGCGAACCGTTACCAACTAGTCGTCTGCTTCTAGTCGAAGGTAGTAGCTAGCGATCTGAACTCGTTTATCTCCCGGACAACCGATTGCGTCGAACCGTTCTTCCATCTCTCAAATCCAGCTCTTGCGCATCACGGGGTCAGACGTACCATCATTGGTAGGACGACGATGACGAGAAATCTGATCCTGGACCTGTGGGTTATGGGCTCACCACGCTTCTGCTGCGCCACTCTGATAAAACACCGGTCACGGCTACGAATTGATGGTTCCGGCGTCGAAGTCTGAGGTTTGGCCTTGGGGGCGTCATCCTGTACGTACACACCTAAACATTCCTATTGTTAGTTCACACAAAAGCACATAGTAACGTCGGAGGACGTAAACGAGCAATCCGATCGAACGAAGACGACTGGGAATTCTGGACCCGCACGCTAATCTGTGCCAAAGTAAGAATTGCGTCTTCTAAGTTGCGACGACGACGGCAGGAACTTGAAGGTCGTGGGATCGACATCCTGAAACAACAATCGCGTTAAGAAATACACGACATACGAAACGGCGCCAACGCGAAACGAAAACGATAAATCGTCTTAACCCTGGCTTCTACCCATGGTTCACTCATCTAGGTTTTTCCATATTAGGCTAAGGTTCACTCGGGTTCATAAAGCACTCAACTTTCGAAGTTACTTGTGAAGAAGTAACTTAGGGTCAAACCTATGGCTCTGATACCAACTGTAACGACCCGACTTTTTAGCTTGTCGATTTACGAAGGGAATCGACATTCGGATCATCACTTAAACATAATTATACTTAAAAACAAATAATTTAGGAAGAAAATGATTCTTTTATTAATAGGCTTCTAGAAATCCAAAATATCCAAAAGTCATAAATTACAATGAAAAACTGAAAATACGGTCCCAACATGCTGGGATCAATAAATTAACTAAATTGTACTAGAATGTTCTGGAAAAACTAAAACTTAAGAAATAGATCTAAACACTCAGGCCCATCCTGCGAAGCCCGCTTTATTCAGCTGCATCTTCACCTGGAACATGGGGGGGGGGTCCACCGTCAGTGGCGAGTAACTAGGCTGTCCCATTTAATCAAGGGACCGCCAAACACATAATAGCATAGAATAATTACATAAAAACTGTAAAGAACATAATACATGCTTAATACACAATTACACAAAAATACGTATAAATGTACGTATAAAATACGTATAAGAGTACGTATAGACGTACGTATAAATGTACGTATAAAGATACGTATACAAGTACGTATAAAATACACCTGCAGAAATACTATTAGAAATACGTATACTTTACGTATCCAAATACGTACGATCACCCTGCCAATACGGTTAGAAATACATACAAGACACATACATCCATCACGTATTAAAATACACTCACATACTAGTATAAATACCATAATTAACACAGCGGAAGACTTATACAATACAATACTTGTGCTCCTTATTATATATCCTTTCTTATCTTAATCTATACTTATCAAATCATTATCATACTTAACATTATTCTCCAACTTATATATCGCATGTTCATATCTTAACTTATATCATCATCATCAATCGATCAATCTCATCAATCATATATCAAGCATAATATATTCCAATCTTTATGTATATGCAATTAACAATCAATCACTACAAATCTTTGCGGACTGTCTTCTACAGCTCGTAACGAACCAATGCGTTCGCAACTTTCCTAAAACATGTCGGGGTGAACCAATGCGTCCCACCCGTAGTCCTCCAATGCAAGAACTAAGCCTAAGCTATGGCCATAACTCCTGGTAGCGACTCATCACACGGTTACCAGACGACTCCATATTCTAGAACCAAGAACTGCTCGGGGGAACCAATGCGTCCGACCCAATTGAGCAGTGGCATCGACTAAACCCAATTGATAACCAATGCGTTATCGCAAGGGCGTCCTTATCTAATTAACCCAATTGATGACCAATGCGTCATCGCAAGGGTGATCTTATGTATTGTATTTTATATCTTAATTAATCAAATCATATTATATATTGGGAAATACTAGGTGACAGTAATAGGAAATGAAATGTTCGGAGTCCCAGGAAAGAGAGGTGCGGCACGTGCATTGGCCACCTTAAATACCAAGTCTTTCCTAGCCAGAGACCGAAACATAAGCATGTATATCTATTACCCTGTTTCCTTTCTTATCCCTAATAATATCTTAGGTATCTTCAAATACTATCCTTAACATTATCCATAAACTTATCCATAAACTTATCCATAAACTTATCCATAAACTTATCCATTCGGAATTTCCCAAAACAATATAACATTATCCAAAAATAATTATAATCATAACAATATTAGTAATATTAATATTATCCTTTTTATCCCTACACTTTACAACTTGTCCCTAATAATTATTTTATCCGTAAAATAAATATTAAAATATTCCTGAAATAATATTAACTCAAAAATTAACAAACTTTGACCAAACCTAAATTACCACACGGCATTTTCGAAAATTACAACAAATTGAATTAATTTCCTAACTAACTTAATTAATCAATTTAATTACTAAAAATACCAAATTAACAATAAAAATCTATTCTTTTTATTTTATACCACTCGAAAATATGGAATAAAGGACAAAATAAAATAATATAATCATACACACATAAAAATATCATTTTTATACTTTTAATATCTTTGGCTCACTCGGATCAATCCCGAGAACAAGTATCTTTTAGAATTTCATGTGATATAATTAAATCAAACAAGCATCATCAAAATAATCATGCCCAAATGCTCAAAATACACGGCATTCATAAATATGTATTCAAGAACAAAAATTACAATCTCAAGATTTAAAGATTTCATGATAATAATAAAGATTTAAAATAAAGATTCACATATTTAATCTAGCATGTTCAAGATTAGTATAAAAAAAAATAACATTTTTATTTCCTCCTTTAAATTTTGTACCACTCGAAAATTCAATAATTAATAATAGCATATTTTAATAATTCAATTGCCCTATTTTATACAATCTGATTTTTAAAGAATTAAATTAAAAACGACCATCTAAAGATCTCTAAAAATCTGGAAATTTTTATGGGAGCTAAATATGGGTTCAAGTATTTACGTGCGTAAATTTCGTCTAAAAATAACATCTTTTACTATTTTTAAGTGATTTTATAACCAACCAGTCAGATTAGGCTGAATTCGGTTTCAGAATTTTATGCCATATCAAACGATCTTTAAAAATTACGAAAATTTAACACAAGCTGTAAAACATTATCACTGACTTCCATATAAAATTTCGTAGTATTCCGAATTGATTAAGTATATTAATAAATTCGTAAACCGATTCCGGACAGTTTTACCGGTTTGAAAGATTAAAATATTATAAATAATAAAAGGACGAATTTTGCCACGAAATAAATCATGGTTAATAATCAAACAGTAAACAAGATACCATGAAAAATTCATCAAGAAATAACAATATTTGATTGGTAAATAAATTCATACAAGTATTTATTCAACAATTTCAGATTTCAATAAACTACATAAAATAATCAAAAGAAATTTCATAATAATTCATAAATATTACATGAATACATCAAGAGAATAACATGATCAATATTTCATATGGTTCGAAATTTTCGAATAAATAAGCAAACATAAATCCTACAATTTTCATGATATAATCCTAATTAACTATGTGAAAAGCTACCCACAAATTAAATAGAAAAGCTTAGTTACCTTAAATCGCAAAATTTATCCAAGGTAACAATGGGGTTCGGCTGAATTTAGAAGGAGAAAGGTGGAGGAATACTTTAGGGTTTATGGAGCAAATAATAAAATAGGACCCAAAAGAAGTGAAGGGGTCCTATATATAAAGAAAAGGAAAAAAAATAAAAAAATAAAAATAAAAAAACAACAAACAACCAAAGGTTGCCGTGAAAGTGCAACAAAGGGGGAAAAGTTTGTTGGGATCATCCAACAAACTTTGAATAGGTAATTAGAAAATTTTAAATTAATTAAATTAATTAATCATCAAAAATAATAATTAATATTTAAGTAATTAAAACAAATAACATTGGCCCAAATAAAAGGAAGGAGCCGTCCCAATAGAAAAGAAAGAAAAATTGGGTCTTTGGCCCAATTTGGAAGAAAAAGAGTTGGGCTAAAAAAAAAACAGTCCAATTAATATGGGCTTTTGGACTTAGAATTCAATAAATAACATTAACAACCGCGAAATTTTCTGGCCCAAAATTCCGGGTCGTTACAATTTGTGCTATGTTTATGTGTATTCCGTTAGGGTGAGTCAGTTATGTTACTCGCCACTGGCGGTGGACTGTTGTTTACTTTTCAGGTAATTCTGATGATGAGGTTCTTGCTTACCATTGGGTTAGGCGAGCGCCGATTTAGTTATTTAGTTTTACTTTTTTTATTGTTCTATGATTTCACTTAGTTTTGGACTATAGTAGTGATACTTGTATACTTTTGTTACAACTCTGACATGTGTTTGGAGTTACGTTTATTAGTAGTGGTAGTTTGACTTTTGGTTTAGTATGTACAAACTTGTGGGTACTTGTACTTTTTTGGTTTAGTAATATAATACTTTGAGGTATTTTTTAATTTTTAAGTATTTTAGTTGTTAGTTCTGAGTATTCGACTCGTCGCTTTCTTCCGCGCCGGTTTAAGCGAGTCGGGTCATCACAAATACCTTTTGAAAAAAAAGGGTACTAATAGAGACCGATTAGTACCCTTTTTTTTTAAAGCGGTACCAAGACAAACCTATTACTAGCATTTTTTTTTAAAACGATACTAATAAGTTATCTATTACTATCGGTTTTACAAAAAACGATACTATTAGATAACTTATTAGTATTGTTTTTGGTAAAAACGATACCAATAGATAACTTATTACTATCGTAACATAATAAAAAAATGGAGCTGAGAAAATGACAGCTTCTCTCTCTAGGATTTTCTATCTCTAAGCTTCCTGCTATTAGAGCTGCCATGGCAAGGAAGTCTAGGGCGAAGAAGTCTACATAGAAAGGAGCGAAGAAGGATTTGGCGAAATCGAGTGTGGAGGTTTATGCTGAGACTGCTGATTTTGGGTCGGAGGAGGAGGTGTTAGGGGATGATGATGGCTTGGGTCGGACTCTGCAGCGACGTTCGGAGCTTCGAGTAAACTTTTCAGAGTGGCTATCGACTATCAAATCAAAGCATCCGGTTTCGCGGTTGACGTGGGCTGATGAGCCTGAAGGTACGGTTGCTCCTATTCTTCAGGATTTGAATGTTGATGATTACTCTGGACCTAAACATATGCCTGTTAATTGTGCCAAAATTGGATTAGAGGATATTCAGCCTGAACTTGATTTTTGGAGTTCTTCTTTATTTTGCTATATGATTGGGGCAAACTCTCTACTGCACATTTTTTATGGTTTTGTTAGGAGGATTTGGAAGAATTTTGGAATTGATAAGGTAGCTGGTCTAAATAAGGGGGTCTATATTGTGAGGTTTAATACCATGGAGGGAAGGGATAAGGTGTTGATGTCTGATTACCCTTTTTTTATCATAAACCTGTGATAGTGAGGGTATGGACACCTGATATTGATTGTTCTAAGATTGATGTCAAAACTATGCCTATTTGGGTTCAGCTTGCTCTGGAATTTAAATATTGGGGTTTTGGGTACTTGGAGAAAATTACTAGCTCATTCGGGAGACTGCTGCAAATTGATAAGGCCACTGAGAAAAGACATAAATTACAGTTTGCTAATTGTTTGATCGAAGTTGGTGTTGATCAAGTGTTCCCTGGGGTTGTCTAGTTTATAAATGAGAGGGATGAGGTAGTGAATGTGGGGGTTACTTATGGATGGAGACCTACCAAATGTGCTAAATGTGGCAAGTTGGGGCATGTTCAGGAGGACTGTAGGGTTCAACTTAGGAGAACATGGAGGCCTAGGATGCCTGATAATGGGGTGTCTGCCCCTGTGGAGCAGCCTGGACGGACTGTTTCTTCTGGTGTGAAGGCCAAGAATGATGTTGATGTTCCTGTTATGGAGGCCAAGAATGATGTGGATCGTGGGATTGATGAGCCTGTGCCTTCCATTGATGAGCCTACTGTGGAGAAGGTACAAATGCAGATTGAGGGATCCTAGGATTTTGGGGTGTTGCAGTCTGTGATTATGGGGCAAGTGAGGGTGCCATTGAAGGGTCATTTGCAGGGGAATCTATCTGGACATAATGGAGAGAGGGAAGACTCTCCTATTCCCAATGGATAGAATTGTTTGTTGGAACGTGAGAGGGGCTAATCATCCTAGCAAGCAAGGGGGGATTAGATATTTTCTAAGCTCTCAACATGCTGGGATTGTAAGTTTCTTGGAAACTAAGTTTAAGCCGAATAATATGGGGTCTTTGTACACGAGCCTTTTTAGGGGTTGGTGCTTTACCTCGAATTCGAGTATGCATAATAATTGTAGAATAACTCTTGCTTGGAATCCTCTTTCTTTTGATATTTCTCTCTTGGAAATGTCAGCTCCTTTTTTTTGTTACCCAACTGTTAACTCTAACAGTTCACTCAGTGTTCACAGAACACTCCCCAACCACTTCCCTTTAAGTGGTTCAAATATTACAAACTTAAATCTCCGTAAGTTTTTCTCTTAAAGATGGATATGGAGATAGTTTTGCACTAAGGATAGACTCTGAAAAAATATTACAAGTTTTTCTTGTAGAGAGCAAAAGTCTTTTAAGGTTTCTTGCAAAGATTGTTTAAGTAGACAAGGAAACCCGTGCCCTAGAGGCGTGCTTTGGAGCTTTGCCAGATTTGTGCAAACCGGCCTTGCTGACACAAGTAGAAAGATATCTGTTTTTTGCCTTTGTCTCCTTTTTACTACAAGAGTGAAAAGTACACTAAGGTCCAATCAAGTATCTATCAAGGTTGATTTTGCAAATCAAAATGGCAGATTTCCAAAGTACAAATGATCCAGATTTTCAAATGAATTTTCAAAAACAATTTTGAACACAAATATATGTACGGATCACGTATGTAATACTGAGGTCTGTTCCCACAGTGGTCTCAGTACTACTAAGTCTGCATCTGGTAAAGGGAACTGTTCTAAGCCTGTTCTGGGCCTGTTCTCTTTACTGGATGTAGACTTAAAATTCTTTTGCTCTTTACTTAGAAATATTTGGAATACTTTCCTAAGCCTATTTACAAGAAGATCCTAGTATTTAAAAATTAAAAGGCTCCAAGATCTTGGCTTTTGATCTTCAAGTATCTCAAGGCCTTCATGATTGCCTTGAAGGGTCCTCACTTGATTCAACCTGTTCATATACAATTATTCATAGACATCAAGTATAGAGGACTGGTTTGTCATCAATCAAATCAAACATGGTTCAACAATTTCCCCCTATTTGATGATGACAAACCATGAAGTTCCCCCTGAGAACAGTATCCAGTTGTTTCAAAAATAAAATAACTGTTCAGAGGAATTGGTCTTGCACTGTGCCTGTAGTCAGATTCACAATCTCAGAGAATAAAAAATTTCAGCAAACTAAAGCACAATTAGACTGATAAAAATGGTCAGTCACTCATCACATTACTCAATTTTCATTGAGTTTTAGCATTAAACCTGTAACCTGCAAGACTTATCAATTATCAATTGTAGCAAGAGAATTTTCAAATATCACTTGGAAGAATTTTCTTCCAGTTGGGATGGTTAGGAGCACTTGATCTGAATTCAAGATACTCCTAGGCAAAAAGCTGGGTCATCTCTTAACAAGGTCTGAACCTTGTCCAGGTTGCTACAATTGATATTAAGAACTTCACCTGTCCTATTCCCCCTTTTGGCATCATCAAATGACAAAAGCAACTATAGCACAAAAGTTAGGAGAAGGCAACAGATAAAGTCAATATGCAATTATAAAGATAACACAGCATTCTAGAGATGCTGTTCCAAATGTGAGTACCTGCAACTCACAATCCCAAACTGTTCAAGACACACAAAGTTAAACAATTATACACACCAGGACCATCTGCAGAGAAATTGTTTTGCAGAATGGCCAAAAAAACTAAGATTGTTCAAAGAAAGTAAAATATTGTTTGGAGATAAGAGAGTTAATTTTGAGAGGGGAAGGGGTTTGGCTTAAGAAGAGTTGGAGTCAGTATCATCATCAAAATCCTCAGTGGAATCCTCATTCTCTTGTTCTGTGCTCTGCTCCTGCTGCATCTTCTTCAGTTGGGCTATGATGGGCACTGGTCGGGGAGTGGTCTTAGGCTTTGGCTTGTGGCTGGAGGAGGAGGCAAGCTTTTCATCATGGGAGTCCAAACGTGCTGATATGTTCTTCAGAGATCCATCCAGGGATGCACACAGAGCGTTGACACTTGCCATCATCTGCTGCAGGAGTTCCCCATGGGTCTGCACCTGTTTGGATAGTGCCCCAGTAGCTTCTTCAGATTTGGTGCTGCTTGTCCTTCTTGTCCCTGTGACCCTATCTTCATCCTTCATTTTGAGCATGTCTCCCTGAAAGGTCATGCCCTTTTGACCTAGAATCTGATTAGTGAGGACAGACATTTTCTTGACCTCTCCTTTCAGATGTACCCTTCTACTTTGGAAAACCAAAGTAAGCCAGGCCCCATATGGTAAAGCGTGGTTGGACTTTTCCAGAATGTTTACCATATGGGCTATCATTAGACCATGGAGACTAAGCTTGATTTTCTCATACAAGCAGTAGATGATCACAGCATCCATTTTCCTCACATCCATCCTACCCTGTGCCCTGGGGAGTACTATTTTTGAGGCAACAGTGTGAAACAGCCTCATCACTGGTTCCCTCAGTTGGCCAATAACATAGCCACAGCCATCACTTGGGGGACCAGTAAAGAGTGTGGTCTGTATGTGTTCTGTACTGACCTCAGAAATAGTAGGCCAGTTGTCCTTACATCAAGTACCTCCCCTAGAATCTTCTTAGACAGAGTGATGTCGACCCCTTCGACTTCACTCCAGATTTTCCCTTTCCCTAATTTCCCTAACTTAGAATAAAACTCCTCTACACATGACTCAAACACATCCAATTTCTTGTCAAACAATCCCTCCCAGCCCTGGAATGCTAAAGCTTCTTTGAATTCCTCTAAGAAAGACTGGCTTGTCCAGGACTTTGGACAAGCAAAGCCAAACAGGACACCTCTACCACTCAATTCAAATAGTGGTTCAGAAGTTGTCTTACCTTTCTTTTGTGCAGGAGGTTTGTCTGATGTGGAGGTAGCCTTTCTCTTCTTCTCAACAGGTAATTTTGTTCCAGGCTTGGTGCTGTCTGAAGCCTTGCCTTTCTTGGCAACGCTTTTCACTCTCTTTTTCCCTTCTTCCTTCCTTCCCTTTGGAACCTCTTCAGTAGGTTCCTGCTTTACTTCTTCCTTGCATGCTCTAGATCTTAAGGACCTTGTCCTTTTCCCTGTATCCTTCTCCCCCTGAACTACGTGGGTGATCTCAATCTCCATATCCTCTGCTTGTGTCCCTTCCTTCTTTTCCTCTGTTTCTTCCCTGTTTGACTCTTCTTGCTCCTCAGTGCTTGGCACTGGTTTCTCTGTGGTTTGTGGGTTTGGTGAAGGAGTCTTTTGTAGTGGTTGAGGAGATGTTGAGATTTTCTCAGATGGTGGAGAGGATGGTGGAGTGGTGAATTTTAGTGGTGATTGTGGTGGAGAGGTTTTGTCTTCTGAGGGAGATAACGGTTTTGGAGGTGAGGATTTTGTAGGTGGTGAGGAGGTTTGTTTGGGAGATGGAGGGGGTGTTTTCTTGGATGGTGATGGTGTATTCTGAGTTTGTGGTGGTGGTGATTTTGGTTTAGAGGGTAGTGGTGATGTTTTTGGGCTTGGTGGTGGTGTTGATTTATCCTTTGAGTGACATGCAACCTCAGATTTACCAGCAGTTTCAGTTGTAGCTTGGTCCTTGACCTTTTCTTCCTTTTCTTCTGTGTGGTGGTGTTCAGCAACCATTACCTTTTCTGATTGTTTCTCAGTCTTAGTGGGTGTGAAGTTTGGAGATTTGCTTGACCCACGACTTCTCTTCCTTGCAGCCTTGTTTTTCTTTCTTGCCATTTTTGATTTGAATTACAGAGTTGATGAAGGAGAGAGAGAGAGACGAAATTCGAATTCTTAAAGAGGATTATGATGATGATGCTTAGGGTTTGAGAGAAAGAATTATGTTGAGAGAGAGTGAGTCAGTTAGAGAGAAGTTAATGTGATAAGGTGAATTTAAAATGGAGAAAACAGACAGTTACTCGAACAGATAATGTAGAAGTTACTTTATACTGTTCACAACGGTCATGTGTCAGAACAATTAACTCCTCAATTTTGAAATTGAGGATTCAGCAATAACAATTATAACCGTTGTAAGGAACTGGTCTGGCGATGGTCTGACGCTGGTCTGTATAAGAGAGAAATTTGAACAACATCAACATAAGAAATTTGAGACCACTTGCATCAATGACATTTAAGAGTTAAATGCATCTTCCAATTAGGCAACTTAGAGATACCACACATTGGAACAACATCAACATAAGAAATTTGAGACCACTTGCATCAATGACATTTAAGAGTTAACCAGCCCTGCTTATTTACACTAATAATCACAAAGTCAAACATAGCCAAAAAAGGAAAGATAAGTCCTAAGGAACTAGGATTTAATCCTTACCATACCAAGTAATGTGCGGAGTTTGACAAACACTTCCCTGCTCAGGGGTTTAGTGAAAATATCAGCTAATTGTTCTTCAGATCTGCAAAATTCAAGATTCACATTTCCTTTTTCAACATTGTCTCTGAGAAAATGATGTCTGATTTCAATATGTTTGGTTTTAGAGTGCTGGACAGGATTTTTTGAAATGTTTATAGCACTGGTGTTATCACACAATATGGGAACACTTCCGGAACAGACCCCAAAATCCTTGAGTTGTGTCTTAATCCAAAGAAATTGAGCACAGCACAAAGCAGCAGCTATGTACTCTGATTCAGCTGTGGATAAAGCCACTGAATTTTGTTTCTTAGATCCCCAAGAAATGAGACAGGAACCTAAGAAGTGAGCCATTCCTGAAGTGCTCTTCCTGTCCACACTAAAACCAGCATAATCAGCATCTGTGTATCCTAAAAGATCAAAATTGCTTCCCTTTGGATACCATAAGCACATGTCCTCTGTACCACTTAGGTACCTAAAAATTCTCTTAACAGCTTTTAGATGAGACTCTTTTGGGTTGCTTTGAAATCTTGCACACAACCCAACTGAGAACACTATGTCTGGTCTACTAGCTGTTAAATAGAGAAGTGAGCCAATCATACCTCTGTATAGCTTATCCTCAACATCCTTCCCTTTCTCATCTAGGCTCAGTTTAGAGGAGGTAGGGATAGGTGTGTCATAGGACTTGCTATCTTGCAGACCATATCTCTTGAGGAGCTCCTTGAGATACTTCTGTTGGTGGATCATGATTCCATCATCCACTTGCCTGATTTGAAGTCCTAGGAAGAAACCAAGTTCTCCTATCATGCTCATCTCAAATTCACTTTTCATTAAGTCTGCAAACTCATCACACAAAACAGAATTAGTAGCTCCAAACAAAATATCATCAACATATACCTGGACCACTAATAGATCTGTTCCCTTTTTCTTTAAGAATAGAGTTTTGTCCACTGAACCTCTCTCATAATGGTTTTCAATAAGAAAGCTAGAGAGTCTCTCATACCAAGCACGAGGGGCTTGTTTGAGGCCATAAAGAGCTTTGTCTAACTTGTAGACATGATCTGGACAAACTCTATCCTCAAAGCCAGGAGGCTGTTCCACATATACATCTTCTTTCAAATAACCATTTAGAAAAGCAGTTTTAACATCCATTTGAAAGAGTTTAAAGTTCATGTGGGCAGCAAATGCAATCAAAATTCTTATTGCCTCAAGCCTGGCTACTGGAGCAAAGGTTTCATCATAGTCTATTCCCTCTTGTTGGTTAAACCCTTGAACCACTAGCCTGGCTTTGTTTCTGACTATAGTACCTGAGTCATCCATTTTGTTTCTGAAGACCCATTTGGTTCCAATAACAGACAGCTCATTGGTTCTTGGTTCAAGATGCCAAACCTGATTTCTTTCAAACTGGTTCAACTCATCTTGCATGGCCAAGATCCAATCAGGATCAGTTAGAGCAGTCTTATAGTCAGTTGGTTCTATGTGAGATAAGAAAGAGAAGTAAGCACAGAAGTTCTTCCAAACAGAATTTCTAGTTTGGACTCCTTTTGATAGATCGCTAATGATTTGATCAGAAGGATGAGAGCTTCTTTGCTTAAACATACTCTTTCTTACAGTTTTTAAGTCACCTAAGTTAGAACCAATGTCTGTACTGGTTCCCCCTATTTCATTTTCATTTTGAGAGGGTGGACTAGTTTCTTCAGTGTTCTCTCCCACTTCATCTTCAGATGGATGGGCAGGAGAGTCACTAAGTTCAACAACCTGTTTAGCACTTCCCTCTGCTGTACCAGACTCATTGTTGTTTTCAGGAGGAGTTTGATGGTCTGGTTCAGCAATGTTCTCTGAATCAGCTCCAGTGAAATTTGTCATTCCAATATTAAAGCCTTCATCATCATCTACCTGTACAGGCTTGTTGAACATGTTAGTTTCATCAAACAAAACATGGATACTCTCTTCAACACACAAGGTTCTTTTGTTGAAAACTTTATATGCCTTGCTATGAGAAGAGTATCCTATAAAAACAGCTTCATCACTCCTGGGGTCGAACTTGTCCAAACTGGTCTTACCATTGTTGTGTACAAAACACTTACAACCAAATATCCTTAAGTGTTCAATGTTTGGTTTTCGACCCCTTAGAAGTTCATAAGGTGTTTTACCTAGCATTGGTCTTAGCATAACCCTATTAAGTATGTAGCAGGATGTACTCACAGCATCAGTCTAAACTTTCTTAGACAGACCACTCTCTAAAAGCATGGTTCTAGCCATTTCTTCTAGAGTGCGATTCTTTCTTTCAACAACTCCATTTTGTTGTGGAGTTCTGGGGGCTGAGAAGTTGTGAGAAACACCATGCTCCATACAATAGGTTATGAAGCTAGCATTATCAAACTCTGATCCATGATCAGATCTGATGGATGCTAACTGATGATTGATCTTGTGTTGGACTTGTTTCACTAGTATTTCAAATTCATCAAAGGTTTCATCTTTGTATTTTAAGAATATGGTCCAAGTGAAACGAGAGTAATCATCAACTAAGACAAATACATAACTAAAACCATTTCTACTTTGTACACGCATAGGTCCACATAAATCCATGTGTACAAGTTCAAATGGTCTAGAAGAACTGACCACTTTCTTTGGTTTAAAAGATGATCTTACATGCTTGCACTTTGCACATTCTTGGCAGAGCTGGTCTGCCACATATTTGATGTTAGGTAAACCTAATACCAATTCTTGTGTTCTCAACTTGTTGAGCAAAGTGAAGCTAACATGTCCTAATCTTTTATGCCAAAGCCATTGATCGTCCTCTACAACACTAAGGCAGAGGGCACTGTTCTGTGGAAGTTGATTTAAGTATGTAACATACACATTGTTATGCCTTGTTCCTTCACAGACCAGTTCCCCTGTCTTAGAGTTCACTATGTGACAAGTGTTTGGTTCAAAATTCACTTTATTTCCCTTGTCACATAGTTGGGATATGCTCAAAAGGTTATGTTTCAAACCTTCTACATAATAAACATTGTCAATTGCTTCGGAGAGTGACTTACCAACCTTACCTACTCCTTTGATAAGTCCTTTGCTATTATCACCAAATGTCACGTGCCCTCCCTCGAATGCAGTGAGTGAAAGGAATTGTTCTTTATCCCCGGACATGTGTCTTGAGCAACCACTGTCCAAATACCAATATGGCTTTCCTTTCACTCGTACCTGCACAAGCAAACTAAAGGTTAGTTTTGGGAACCCAGACCAGCTTGGGTTCCTTGTTCTTTGAGACATTTTCAACCTTGACCTTCCCTATCCTCACTTGTTGGGTGTAATTTTTATTTTTCTTGTCATGTTTCTTTTTAGTAAAGCATTTGTTAGTAACATGACCACTTTTACCACAATAGGTGCAAACATGCATATCCTTGGCAAATATATACTTGCCTTTCTTGAATTCATTTACCCATGTGTTGTCTCTGCCAAGAACAGTTGTAGAACTAGATCCAGAATACCCTAAACCAAACCTTTGAGAGTTTCCAGGTTGGGATGTGAGAGTGTTTAGGGTTTTCTGAGCATTTAACATTTTGTTCAATTGGTTCATACAATCTGTTAGCTCATTTTCCTTGTTCTCAAGTCTCTTAAGTTGAACTTCATTTTGTTTCTCGAAAGATTTTAAGTCAATTCTAGTCTTTTGAAGTTCATCTTGTAGTCTTGAGACCAGGGAGGGATCTGGTTCGTCACTGGTCTTCTTAGTGTTTTCTTGTTTTACTAAAATGAGTTCAGCCTCAAGATCACATATCTTAGCTATGCACTCACTATGTAAAACATCCAAAACTTCATCAAAGGCAGTGGGAGAACCAGTCTCTTCAGAACTCTTGAGTTCACTATGTTCCTTGTGTAAATCTTCAAGAGTGTCAATTAAATGATCATATGCTAGTATGACATCAGATTTACTCAAGGTACATGTGTCTCTCAGCAGTTCAAAGTTTGAATTATATGTGATAGATTTCTTGAGCTTATTAAACCCTTTTTCAATTTTTTCAAAAAGTTCATCCTCTTTAGGAATTAGTTTGGAGTTTAATGTCTCAAGTTCCATTTTATGCTGATCTGCTGTTATTTCAAGTTCAGAAATTTTTTCTTTAAGTTCCTCGCAAATAAGCTCAAGTTCAGCAGATCTAGCACCACATATTTCATACTCTCGAACTGTTTCTTTTAGTTTCTTTTTGTTGTTCTGATAAGCAGACCCAACACTAATGCATTGATCAATAGTGAATTCAAGATAGTCAAGCAGTTCATCTCTATCTAGATTATGCATATTTGCCTTTAAATCATTAAAACATACCTGGTTGTCATCTGAAGTGCTTCCACCATCAATGAGACAAAGAACTTCTTCATCTTGCAAACAGTCCTCGGACTGGTCTGTGCGTGTTAAAGCAGTTAGACACAAATTTGCTTCTTCTTCATCTTCCTCATTCTCAGAATCTGAATCACCCCATACTGCAGCCAACATATCTCTCTTGAAGGCCTTCTTTTCAGTCTGAACTCCAGGGTTTCCTTTGGGATTTTTCCATGTTGGACACTCCTTGATTCTGTGTCCCATTTCCCCACATTTAAAGCAACCAGCATTGGAACTGGTTTTCCTGAACTGTCCAGAACTGTTCCTTCCTTTTACAAACTTACCTTTGGACTTTGTCCTAAGGTATCTTTCAAACCTTCTGGCCATGAGACTAATATCATCTTCACCATCCTCAGATTCCTCTGCTTTGAGGACCATTTCCTTGTTTTTTGAGCTAGATTCATCCTTTGAATCTACCAACATCTCATGAGTCATCAAGGAACCAATCAGTTGTTCTAGAGATAGTGATGACAGATCCTTTGCTTCTTGTATGGCTGTAACCTTGGGCATCCACTTCCCTGATAAGCTTCTTAACATTTTCCTTACCAGCTCTTCACTTGAGAAGGTCTTTCCCAATGACTTTAGTTCATTTACAATGGTCATGAACCTTGTAAACATATCCTTTATGTTTTCATCTCTAGTCATTTCAAAGACTTCATATTTTGACATGAGCATGTCAATTTTTGACCTTCTCACTTCTGAGTTGCCTTCATAAGCAAGCTCTAGTGTATCCCATATTTCCTTTGCAGAAGAACAAGCTAGAATTCTATTTACCTCACATTCTGCAATTCCTTGTTGGACAAGTGACATTGCTTTAGCATTTTTCTCCAGCTTCTTGTAGTCTTCACTTGTGTACTCTTCTTCTGTTTTTGGGACTATGAACCCTTCCTGACTCTTTTTGTGGATGGACGTGGGTCCATTTTTGACAACCATCCAACACTCATAATCTATCCCAATGATAAGATTTTTCATGCAATTTTTCCACCAAGAGTAGTTAGTGCCATTGAACTTGGGGAGTCTTGAACTGTTTGATTCTTGAGTAGACATCTTCTTGCTCCTCTAGGTAGTTAACCTTTTGAGAAGTTAGGCTCTGATACCAATTGTTAGTTCAATGTATACTCAAGAAGGGGGGGTTGAATTGAGTATGTGTGTTTTTTCAATCGTTTTCAAGGTTTGTTTATGTTTTTGAGAGAGCAACGAGAGAACAGTAAATAAAGAGTAGAGACACAAAGATTTAACGAGGTTCGGCTTCTAAACAAGCCTACGTCCTCCACTCTCTCACCAATATTATTAATCAACTCAGAATAATAACAAGGTTACACACTCAATTAAATGCTACAACTATGTAACACCTAATTCCCCAACTGTTAACTCTAACAGTTCACTCAGTGTTCACAGAACACTCCCCAACCACTTCCCTTTAAGTGGTTCAAATATTACAAACTTAAATCTCCGTAAGTTTTTCTCTTAAAGATGGATATGGAGATAGTTTTGCACTAAGGATAGACTCTGAAAAAATATTACAAGTTTTTCTTGTAGAGAGCAAAAGCCTTTTAAGGTTTCTTGCAAAGATTGTTTACGTAGACAAGGAAACCCGTGCCCTAGAGGCGTGCTTTGGAGCTTTGCCAGATTTGTGCAAACCGGCCTTGCTGACACAAGTAGAAAGATATCTGTTTTTTGCCTTTGTCTCCTTTTTACTACAAGAGTGAAAAGTACACTAAGGTCCAATCAAGTATCTATCAAGGTTGATTTTGCAAATCAAAATGGCAGATTTCCAAAGTACAAATGATCCAGATTTTCAAATGAATTTTCAAAAACAATTTTGAACACAAATATATGTACGGATCACGTATGTAATACTGAGGTCTGTTCCCACAGTGGTCTCAGTACTACTAAGTCTGCATCTGGCAAAGGGAACTGTTCTAAGCCTGTTCTGGGCCTGTTCTCTTTACTGGATGTAGACTTAAAATTCTTTTGCTCTTTACTTAGAAATATTTGGAATACTTTCCTAAGCCTATTTACAAGAAGATCCTAGTATTTAAAAATTAAAAGGCTCCAAGCTCTTGGCTTTTGATCTTCAAGTATCTCAAGGCCTTCATGATTGCCTTGAAGGGTCCTCACTTGATTCAACCTGTTCATATACAATTATTCATAGACATCAAGTATAGAGGACTGGTTTGTCATCAATCAAATCAAACATGGTTCAACAATGTTGAGACAAAAGTCTTTTCAAAACTAGATAGGGTGATGGGCAATGATGCTTGGATAGAGAATTTTAATGATGTTCATGCCATGTTCCTAAATGAGGGGGTCTCAGATCATTGCCCCATGGTCTTTTGTTCGAGAAGTTGCACTCAGGGTGCTAAGCCTTTCAAGTATTTCAAAATGTGGTCTTCTGCTCCGAATTTCCATGCTCTTGTTGCTGATTGTTCGGGACAGGTAGTGCAAGGGACACCGATGTATCGAGTGGTCAGTAAACTTAAAGCTGTAAAGAGGGGTTTAAAAGTGCTTAATAAGGAGGGGTTAAGTGATGTTCAGGCTGCTGCTATGTTGGCTTTTCAGAGGTTGATGAGGGCTCAAGAGGCTTTGCATTCTGATCCTACAAATGTTGGGTGTGTTGAGGAAGAAAATGTGGTTGCGTGTGAGTTTAGGGGGGAAACAAAGTGTGTATGATCAATTCTTGAGGCATAAAGCTAAAGTTGCGTGGATTAAGGATGGTGATGAGAATTCGAAGCTCTTCCATGATAGCATTAAGGCTCGGAAATTGCAAAATACTATTCATGCTATTGAGGATGTTGAGGGGGTGTGGAGGGATTCTCCTGAGTCTGTTGCAAAGGTTTTTTTGGATTATTATGGTTTTTTACTTGGCACTAGTAAGGAGCATGATCATGTGTTGGATGAAGTCATTTCTATGGGTCCTGCTCTTAATGAAGATCAGAAGCAATGGTTGTCTAGGCCTTATACAGCTGATGAGGTGAAGAAGGCTCTGTTTTCTATGGATGGTGACAAGGCCCCTGGCCCTGATGGTTTTGGTGCTCATTTCTTCAAGGATGCCTGGAAGGTTGTTGGGGAGGAGGTAACTCAAACTATTCTTTCTTTTTTCACCTCAGGTAAATTGCTAAAGGAGATTAATGCTACTTTGATTTCATTAATTCCTAAAAATAGTTGTCCTAAGGATGTGATTGAATTCAGGCCGATTTCATGTTGTAATGTGCTATATAAATGTATTACTAAGGTGATTTGCTTTAGAATGAGAGAGATTCTTCCTTCTCTCATTGCTGAGAATCAGGGGGCTTTTGTACATGGGAGATACATAGTGCATAACATTATGGTCTGCCAGGATCTTGTGAGGCAGTATGGTAGATCAAATGTGAGGCCTAGTTGTATGATGAAAATTGATTTGAAGAAAGCCTATGATACTGTGGAATGGGGTTTTTAGGAGGAAATGTTGAGTAAGCTTGGTTTCCCTAGTTTTTTCACTAAGTTGATCATGGTGTGTGTTACTAGTCCTAAATTTTCCATTGTTCTTAATGGTTCTCCACATGGTTTTTTTGCTTCAAAGAGGGGGTTGAGACAAGGTGACCCCTTGTCTCCTTTGCTTTTTGTTTTATGTATGGAGTATTTGAGCAGGGTTGTTAAGCTGGCTACTTTGGATCCTGGTTTTCATTTTCATCATAGGTGTAGGGGTATCCAACTTGCTCAACTATGTTTTGCTGATGATCTCATTCTTTGCTGTAAAGGGGAGGTCTCTTCTATTAAGCTTTTGTTGCAGGCTTTCAAGGTTTTCTCTTTGGCTTCTGGTCTTGAGGCTAACACTAATAAGTCTGAGATTTATTGTAAAGGTATGCAAAAGGAAGATATTCAGATGGTTCTGGATATCTCTGGTTTTAAACTTGGTAGTCTCCCTTTTAGGTATCTTGGGGTGACTATTTGTTCTAAAAGGATCCCAATCCAACAATGTGAAGCCCTGGTGGAGAAAATGTGTGCTAGAATTAGAGTTTGGAGCTCTAGGCATATTTCCTATGCTGGGAGAATTCAGTTAATTAATTCTGTGTTGCTGAGCATTCATTTATATTGGGCTCAAGTTTATGTGTTGCCAAAAACTGTTCTCCAGGGTATTATTAATGTATGCAGGAATTATTTATGGAGTGGTTCTTACTTATACAATAAGCCTGGAGCTGTGAAGTGGGAGGAAGTCTGTATGGAAAAAAAGTATGGTGGTCTGGGGGTGAAAAATGTGGAGCTATGGAATATGGCTAATATGGCTAGACATGTTTGGGCTATTGCTACTAAGCAAGATAATCTATGGATAAAATGGATACATTTTGTCTATACAAAAAATAGAGATTGGTGGGGATATAAACCCCCTGTGGACTGTTCTTGGTAATTGAAGAAAGTGTGTGAGGTGAAGGATGAGCTAGTGAGGAGGGGTTTGCAACAGGAGTTGCTATTAATGGAATGGTTCTCTGTCAAGGTTATACATGAGAAGTTATGCTCTCAAAGGCCTCAGCCTTTTTGGTGCTGCAACATTTGGTCTAGGCTAACTGTTCCAAAACATAGGATATGTGCATGGTTGGTGGTCAGGAAGAGGTTGAAGGTGAGGAGTAGGCTGTGTAGATTTGGAGTATGCAGTGGAAGTGATTGCCTGCTGTGTGGTTTGGAGGAGGAAACTCATGATCATTTGTTCTTCACCTGTCCTGTTAGTAGGCAGGTTATTGATGGGCTGATGGGTTGGCTTCAAGTGCAGGTGGGTGTTGAGTGCTATTGTAATTGTTGCTCTATATTTTATATGGCAAGCTCGAAATAACATGTTGTGGAAGAATGAGGTTCCTCAAGTAGACCAGGTTGTTCATATGGTGAAGGAATTCACTGCTCGAAGGATCAGAAGCGTGTTGCCTAATAAAATTGCAAGAGCTAACATAATTTGGTTTAATAATATTTTTGTATAATTGTTCTTCTGTTTTGTTTACTGTGTGTTTGGGGTTGTAGCCTCTGTTTTGTTGTCTTGTTTTGCTGATGGTTTTAGGACTGTTGTCCTGTTGTTTTGGCTGTAGCTGTTCTTGGGTTTGTTCCCTTGAGTTGCAACTTTGTCATGTATTTTGTTTCTTGTGCAATGAATTTCCTTATCTTGCCTAGCAACAAAAACTTATTACTATCGTTTTTGGTAAAAACGATACAAACAACGTTCATTGGTATCGTTTTTCAAAAAAACGATACTATTGGGGCGATACTAATAGACAATTTTCTCCTAGTTACATACTAGACCGGACTATGCACGTACGAACGCATCTTTACTCGAACAAACTTTCTACTATGCCAGGATTGAGAATCTTACTCCCAACCCCATGAAACCCATCTTACGGGAAATCCATATCATGAGACGACATAGTAGGTTCTCCGACTATCCCAATACCGCGGATAGGATACGGGCAACGTCTTAACCCAATTCTTAGAATCTTACTCTAAGATTAGGCGTCTAATAGTAAAATTAAGCTAATCTTTAACTTTAATTCATATCCTTAGTTAATCTTAAGTTGCATCTTACGCCTTGACTGAAGAATAACATGTAAATCAATCAATCTTAGAACCTCAATTACCATTCTTTAACTTTCTTTATCTTTTATTTAATTCTTTTTAGCTTTCTTTAACTTTCAAGACGCGACCAAGAATTCGTAAAGAATTTAACAAGATTCATAAAGAACTCATCCAAGATTCAAGAAACCAATCAAGAACTCAATCAAGATTCAAGAACTCAATCAAGAACTCAATAAATATTCAAGAACTTTAACCAAGAACTTCACCTCATAATCATCTTCAATTACACGCATAATCAGAACCAATTTCAACAACTTTTTCATCAACTTCCAAACATCAAAACTTCATGAAACTTGAACATGATCAACATCAAACATGAATTTAACATAATCAATCATGAAATACATATAATCAAGTAAAAATCATCACAAAACCATCACCCAAAATCAGCCTATAATTCACGCATAAACAAGGTTACAAACATCAATTCCGGTTTAATCTAATCACTTAATCTATACTATGAATGAAGGTATATAAACTAGGTTGAGATAGTATGTTACCTTAATGAAGATTAAACAAATTATACACCAAAAACTCGCTGCCCAAATACCCAACCACACGGCCAGGAACATGCAACAACACGGCTTCACACGAACACGCACACGGCTTCGCCACTCAAGAACGGCCACTGTCGGACCACCCCTTCGTGCACGGATGCCCACTGCACAACCCTTTACCACGCGATCCACAGAGCTACCCCATGAACTCGAACCCACACGAACCAATGCCTAAAAACCAACCCGAACTAGAAGTCTTGATTGGAATTATGGAGGCTTAATTTGTGTTTGGACAATTAAAGATAAATGGAGGATTAATCTTTAAGTTTTGAGTTTGAAATGAAGATGAACAAATGTAGGGATTCACTAGCCAAAAATGGCGTGAGAACTGGTGGCAAAGGAGAGAGTGTTTTTGGCTTTTGAATTGATGATCAAGAGTGTTTAAGATGGCAAATGAAGTTCAAGCCTTACTAACTCTTCTATATATAGAAGTTAGTTAAGGTGTGAACATGAAGCAAGTGGCAAAACTTGCCATATAACAAGGGAATAACCGGCCATAGCAAGGAAAATGGGCCTAATTGGACTTTCGATAAATAATTAGGCTAATTGCACTCTTGCATGACTAATCATGCTTAAATAGCATTTGGCCCAAAAATATTAATTAACTAATTAGAAAATTAAATAATAAAAATTCTAATTAATTAAATAAAAATAAAATAAATAACAATCAATCAAAAACAAAATAATCGAATTTAATCGAAATTATTCACATAAAATAAATACTCCAAAATAAATTTTAGACCATACACAAAATCACATAAATAACAAATAAATAAATGGCAAAAAAACCGAAAAATCTGGGCCATTATAGCGAAGTCGTCCTTCCAGTGGAAGTAGGGATACCTTCACCAACGATCTCCTACTACGAGTACAAGGAAAATGAAGAAAAGAGGAAGGTAGACCTCGACCTTCTTCCCGAAACAAGGAATGATGCTCTACTCAGATCCATCACCTACAAACAAAAGATAACTCGGTATTTCAACAACAGAATGGCCCCTCGGCTAATTGAAAAAGGTGATTGGGTACTCATGAAATTCCAGGCCACTAGGAGAAGACCCACTCAAGGTAAGCTGACACCAAATTGGGAAGGACCATACCAAGTGGAAGAGGTTATCTGGCCAGGATCCTACAGACTACAAGATGAAGAAGGTCGATCACTAACTCGGCCATGGAAACAAATTTCCTGAAAAAGTTCGACATCTAATTTCCTTCTAAGTAGTAAGTTTATGTTTTCAACAAAACAAGTAATTAGGGGCATAGAATATGTAAGCAACTAGCAATGAAAAATTACATCTTTTGCCAAAATGCTACCTATAAAAAACATGTACTCAGAAAATTCGCAACAAGCATTATATTGATCAAACAATAAAGTCATAATTACAAAAATCAGGCATACAACGCTCGGCTAGTCTTAATTACAAGAAGACAATTACAATATTCATCAACAACAATATACAAAATTACAACATAGGAGGATCAAGCTGAGACTCAGCATGAGGATTGGTGGGGGAAGGATCCGTCTTTCTCTTCGATTGACTGATCGGGTGCTTAGGGGTCGTTAGTTCCTAATCCGGTCAAAAATAATTACCCTAGGCTAACCTAACAAGTAGTATAGGAAAGTAAGGGGTTGAACCATAAGAAACTAGCGGATTACTTAGTCAAGTTATTGAGTGAAAAGGTGATTTTTAATAAAGAGGAAAGGTGATTAAACTACTTTAACTAATTAAATCTAATTAAATAAATTAAATTAAAATGAAGTAAAATCAACGATTAAAGGGTACTGGGGAGAGGGGGAAAACGTTGTATTCCAAAAATCAAGCACGGAGCAACCATATAGCAAGCATAAAATCAATTGTTTCAAGAAAAGATATTAGTTTATGCAAGAGGGCTTAGATTTCTCAGTCGACCCACTCACACAACTTCTCAATCTAGACCAAACCAAACACCATGGATCGAATCGCTCGGTAGACTAGAACTCTCATTCACTACCTCGCTCACAACCCGGTTCCAAATACTCTAGACCCTTCCTAACGTGTTGTCTCTAACCTCATGCTTAGATTTCTCAACCACACTTGGTTAGTCCAATATTCTATCCTAGAAGTTGGCCAAACTCCTAATCTAGCATTTCAATCCATGTTAGAAAACAAGCATCAACAAGTTATTTCATACCAAACTAACAACTACTCCATGTTCAATAATAAAAATACCATCATTTTCCCCCTCCCCTAGCTAGAAATCTAGCCTAGGAGAGGGATGTTCATACTAACAAAAGCCATAAATAGAGCAAACATAATAGAAGAAGTAGAGAAACTAATAAACATGGAAAATAAACACTAGACTTGCATATACTACTTCAAAGATTTAAACTTAAAATCACAAAAACAATGAACAAGAAATTATAGCTAATGACAAATAATAACTCAACAAATAATAACATACAAGTGATGAACGGATAACAAAGAAAGAAAGATGAGAAATGTTACCAAAATAGAAGATTGAATAAATAGATTAATTGCCAAATGAAGAAGAGATTGTTGAAGATTACAAGCTAGAACTATCAAAACTCTTTTGTTTCTCTCTCTAAAAATACTGAAAGTAATGCTAAGTATATTGGTAATTTCGTGCCTCCTTAAACCTAGAAGAGTTGGGGTATTTATATATTACATGAGAGATCACAATAAATGAGCCGTTGTAGGTGGGAGCGGAGGCTCTGAGGGTCGAGAGTGGACGCTCCACTAATACGACAAATAGACGAGCTGACAATGAGTACCACGAGCGGACGCTGAGGAAGGGGAGCGGACGCTCCATGCATGGCGAGCGGACTCTCCATGGGTTGGAGCGGACGCTCTGGCCTTTGCTAGCAGCCACTGGTCTCTGTGATCTAGGCCGAGCGGACGCTCTGAAGTAGGAGCGGACGCTCGGCGGTACTTGGGTGTGCTGAGGCTGGGCAAGGGGAGCGGACGCTCCAAGGATTGGAGCAGATGCTCTAGCTCCAACAAGAAGCTCCTACATCTTCAACAAGCAGTCGGAGCGGACGCTCAAAGGGGGTGGAGCGGACGCTCGGCGTTGGAGTTGCCATTTAATTCCACTTCAAACTTTGAACTGTCACTCCTGGGCTCGAGCTTCGCACACAAGGCTCCGAATTCTTTGGCGTGGACCTGAAACATCTCATGCAAAATGCACTTGTATTCCCATTTTCTCTCAGAAATGCATAAAAGATACCCAAAAATAAAACGAGACCCAAATCTTGGTAACATGTAACGAGCGGAGGGAAAACCAACTAAAAATGCACAAATATGGGCAAATCAAAGACTTAAAAGGATGAAAAAATGACCTATAAGATGGTGCACAAATGCACCGATCACCGATGCTCTCTCTCGGGGTCCCCCAAATCTCGGTAACTCATCATCATCATCACCAGAGCTTGCCTCACCAAGCTTCCCAGCTAAACAGTCAACTGCTGCATTATCAACCTCATCATGACCTTCTTAGTGATCTACAGCATTGAACTCTTTCTCAATTTCTTGCATTATGATTTGATTCTTGAACTGAGCCCCACCCTCCTGACGCTGCCGTTCGTACTCAGCCTCAATCTCATCCTTCTTCTCAGCACACAAACTGTTGAGCACTTTGAGCATCCTCTCCTTCACTGTCGGGCCCTCTATCTCAGCGGCCTCTAGACTCAGGTCAGCAACATAAAATGAAGCCTCATCAATCCCCTTTCAACTCTCAATGAGGGCATCTTGGCATGGCAACAACCTTATCACAGCCCACCGCTCGTTATAAAAATTATGAGTCATCGCATCCAAGGTCTGGAGGAGGGTAATGGCCCGCTCTTTTTCCTCCGCAGCCATATCTTAGCTCTTAGTCAAAGCCCTCTCCAATTGGGCCCTCTCCTTGGTCAGCTTAATCACAATCCCATTATGACGAACCGAGGCATCAGACGCCTCCTTCTTAACGGATTCAAGCTCGGCCCGAACAACAACCAGTTCAGTCTTCATACCCCCTACCTTAGCTTGGGCAGAAGACAACTCGGTAATCAGGGTACCCTCTCTCTTTTCCAAAGCTTGAGTCCTCTCAAGACACTTCACCTTCTCGACCTTCAGCGCACTCAGCTCAGCCGAGAGAACATCCACATTCTTGGAGGCAATAGCACAGAAGTGCTTGGACAAGGCATGCAGCTGCATTGACATCTAGAAAAGACAACCGAGTCAGAAATGCGCAAGAAAGTTAAAAAAGAAAGTAGGTTGAAAAGTTTACCTCCAGCCAATTATCATGGAGATAGTCAACCTGTTCTTAGCCCAGGCGACTCAGCTCCTTCTCGTCCCTGGACGAATAAATCAACTTCATACCCTGATTTATCCGGATTGACTTCTCAGCCAAGGACAACTAAGAGACGGGAACAACATGACCAGCAGGGAGCGGTAAATCCACCTTAGTATTTATCTTGTCCGGCCCTATGACAGGGGCCTCGGTCTCAACATAATCCAGACGCTTATGACCCTCATAAGAAGATGCCTCAGCATCATCGGGTTGATTCTGCCCAACCTTTGCAACATCCTCAGCATGCTGCTCGCCCAACAACTCAGAATAGTTGAAGAGATCATTATTGTCCTGAATCATAAGTTAATCATCCATATTTTGAGGAACAACGTCAAGACGAAGGGCTTGAGGCTGACTGACCCGAGTAGAGTTCAGAACAGCCCTCGAAGCAGGTCTCTTCCTCTTCCTGGACTGGCCGTTATCCTAACCAATAAGAAAAAGTTAATCAAAAAAATAACTCATCTCCTTGAAAGGGTAAAAAACAAAGAAGTCGTACCGGTGGGGCAGGTGGAGCCTCCACGCTCCCATCCTTCAAGGCCCTAAGTAGTCTCGCACACTTCAGGTCTGCCGCCGTCATTCTCTTCGACATCTCTCCACCACACAACCTCCTAAGGGCGTCCTATGCAGGCAAACAACAAAGGATGTAAGAAAAAGGATTTAAAATAATGCGAAGCATTTAATGTCAGAAATATACCCCTCGGGTAGTATCAACTCAACCCCAGAGCCGAAAGAAAGAATTTATCCAAGAAGACTTTATCATTTGGAACCTAATAGTTGGGGTATTGGGCATACGTCCTATTCCGTTAAATTTTCTTATAAGATTGTAGGTCACAAGCAACTACAGCTTCCTCCTGATTCAGCTCATCAGGAACCCCAAAGTTGAGGCTAACATTCGACTCAGATATCGGTTCGAGAGAAACCTCCCACCCGACATGTCCCATGTGGACAAGCACAAAGTCATGTCTGAAAAACTTATGACTACTCTGCAACTTTAAGTAATCTCAGTACGCTTCTCTTGTTCCAAAGAGCCACCAACCTCTACCATGAAACTTGGGCTCACTAACCATTAGTTTAAAAACATTTCGAAATAAGTTCAGAGTCAAGGTAACACCCAGCATACTACTCAGTACCATCAAGCAAGAGATGGCATACACGGTATTCGGCACCAGTTGGGATAAGGACAAGTTATACGCCCGAAGGATCATCACCCAGGCCGGGGATAACGGGAACCTGATCCCAGCCTTCAAGTGAGCCTCATACACGGCCATACAACTGACTGGTCCGTTAATGATTGTACTGTCTTCCACAGGCCTGATAAACTGATAAGGTGCCTTTAGCCCGTATAGCGCATGAAAATGCCAAAACTCGGTATCCAACAATCTCCAGAACTTAGACCTTAAAAAATAAGCCCCATGTCCATATAACAGGCCCTGTCCGCCGCGCGCTAATACTCTGCAGCTCGGCACCATCAGGCTCTTCTCCATTTGTAACGACCCGCATTTTAGCAACGTTGTTTTCGGAGAAAACAACAACACGGATCATTATTAACCATAAACTTTTAATATCAAATTCATTAATGACAGCGGAAGCTCTAAACTTAATTCAAATTTTTCAATTAGACCAATAAATAGTCCAAAATAGCTAAATCATCAAAGTCCAAGGTTATTAATCAATTACGGAAAATCCACTAAAACTATTACAAAGGCTAGAAATTGTCATCAAGATAACTAAACTACTATTCTCGTTTACTCAAAATCCTAGCCCTTGCGTAACCCAATTAATCATCTCTTGTACCTGAAAAAGGATTTTGGGGACCACAGTCAATGGGGAGTAATTAGATTGTTCTACTTAATCAGTAGAAAACAATTAGGAACATAATAATTACAATAGATCAACAGAACAGTCAAACAAGTCAACAGGAAAATCAATCAAAGGCATTCACATTCAAGTACGCAACAAACCAATCTTAACAGAATGTTCAACCAAGACTCTTAAGACAAACTTAATCCAATTCTAGACTTCTAGACTCCACTATTGACTTTCAAGTTCAAGTTCAATTCAAGTGCTAATCTGTGACATAGTCATATGCTCGTAGGGGAAACCTTAACTCTTCCCCAACTTTCCTTGTCTCATGTCGGGTCAACCACAAAGGATCTACTTCCCGAGCACTGGAATCCAGAACTGCCTCAAAACCGCATGAGTGGCTTCGACTATACCCATGTTTATGGCACTTTAGCCACTAGATGGGCGGTCACTTCGTATTTTATTATCTTTTCAAGTTCAACTTTCTAGTTCACAATTTGACTTTCAATTACAAGACTTGACTTATATTTAATTCTAGTTCGACTTTAATGACTCAAATTCTAGACCAGGACTCTTTGTACTCGACATTGACCAACACCACACGTTTAAAACATCAATCAACAATACTCATTCAATTCAACAAGTCCAAACATAAAGGTATGCAAGAATCATAATTCAACAACATAATTTAATCGTAAACAAGTATTCAGAAGTCAAAACCTTACCTGTAACTTACCATCTATACACGGCTCATGCAATAATATCAACACAATAACGCATCACCATAATTCACAAAATCAATTTGATAACCATATAAGATACAAGTTTAAACTAGCTAAATAATTTCAAGAACGTAATAGAATTCTAGTCTTTTAATTAATTGAACCATAAAAATCTAACCTTTTATTTCTTTTATTCTTCTCGACATTTTCGAACCATGTTGGTGAGATTTATAATTTATATCGAATTACAGTATAAGCTTTAAAATTATTAATTAAAATAATTTCAAGAACAAGTTCAAACATAAATCTTTTATCAAGAAAACTAGTAATAATCTACTCTTTTATTTTGATATTCCTTTTCGGCTTTTTCATATAATAAACACAAATTTTCTTTGTTATTCAAGATAAATCAAGATTTCATTAACTATACTAAATTAATTAAATAAAAATTGGTACTTTGTTCTATTATTCAAGATTTTCAAGTACGAGTTGTCTACACCAAAATATCACACGGTTTTAACCAAAAGAGAAATCAAGATTAAATCTTTATGTTTCAAGAATTATACTAGATTAATAATTAATTCAAGATTATCATTAAAGACTAATAATAGATCAAGATTTTAACATAAAGATTAAGTTTTAATCATGGAAAATGTTCAGACATGATCAGTATTACACGGCTCATATTTCGAACAATACATATAATCATTCAACAATTATTCTTATCAATTATAATCTAGCAAGAATCATGAAACAAGCATGGATTATAATAAAACAAGTAAATAATTCTAAAAACATCATGGAATTAAATATAAACCACTCGACGATTCCTATAATATGCCAACAATTAATTCAAAATATAATCAACACAGTTCTAAACAATTCTAAATAGTTCTAAACATATTCTAAAAATTATATAACTAATCTATCCTAAAGATTAAGCAAATCAATCTAATTACCTATTAATGGAAGATATAGTTCGAAAATCTCAAGGTATCACACGGCTTCTTGGTTTTTCTTTTACTTCTTCTTCCAATATTGAGGGTAAATTCCAATCAAGGATCTTTAGAGGTGTTTTTGTGAATTAATTTGATGGAGGAAAGATTGTAAGCAATAAAAAAAATATCATAGGGCCGAGTTGGTTTATGGAATAAAGGGGATTGTTTTCTTCTTCTGAATTTTAGTAGTGTGTTTAGGATAAAAGGTGTGACTTTTTAGGTGTGGTCAAATATAGATATGAATTGTTATTATTGGTTAGAAAAATAAAATAAAACAATTCAATGGAAGGAGAGTAAGGGGGGCCATGGGTTTTTGGGTGAGTGAGGAAGGGTATTGTCTTCCTAAAATCTAGTAGGGTAGTTAGGAATAAAAATTGGATTTTTAGATTAAGTCATAATAGATATAGATTGCTAATTTTGGTTGAAAATAGAATAGATTAAAATAAAATAAATTAATAAGGGGTTGTGGGTTTAATGATTGGGATAAAGTAAGGTCATAAGATTACATAAATAAAAGGAAGAGGAAAAGAATAGGGGCAGATTTAACTAAAAGATATTAAAAGAAACTAAAAGGAATGGTTAGAATAATTAAAATAAATAAAATAATCATGATAAAAGGATTAAAGGAAAATGAAAGGAAAGGTAGAGGGAAAAAATGATGGAGAAATAAGATGATCCTGGTCCAAATAATTATAAGGAGGAAAAGGGTAACAGCTTAGAGAAAATAGGGAATGACATAATAGAAGAAATAATTAGGATAAATGAGTAACCAGCTTTAGGAAAATATGGGGTTACATCCATTAAAATATATAGTAGAATAAAATAGGATAATTATATAAGAAACTGATCAAATGTGTAACCAGCTTAGAGAAAATATATAAGAAACTAATCAAATGGAAAGAAGGAAAAGAAGTGGGCTTAAATTATTTTGGGCCAAGGAAAGAAGTATGGTCCAAACACTGAAATAGTTTTGGAAAAATTCATATGAATAATCCCAACTATTGGAGATCTTCCAATATTAATCCCAACTATAGGTTATTACACTATAATCCAAACTATGGAGATAGTTTTATGATATTAATCAATATTAACTTTTGACCGGCTCTGATCTCAATCGTAGAAAGGGAGGAAGATATAGCCAAGTATAATAAAAAGAAAAAGATGAAAGATAACGAATAATTTTCGAATTGGTAACCAATAACAATAGGTTAATTAATCCAATCGACTAATATCATAAGACAACCCCCAAAGTTTGGATTATACTGTAATAACCTATAGTTGGGATTAATATTGGAAAACCTCCAATAGTTGGGATTATTCATATGGATTTTTCCAATAGTTTTTGGGCTTGAAATGAATTCCTGAACTGGATTATTAGTCTCAAAGCCAACTTTTAACTTGGCCCAGAAATCATATGAAAAAGATATTCAAGTCTGGTTACCAAGAAAGGGACTAAAATTACTTCTAACCCCTACATAGCCAACTTGTCATTAATTCAACATTAAATTTGAGTCGGTTCACAACCTTGAATTGCTTTAAGATGGGTTTTAGGAACCTAACGGTTGAGGCCAAATGAAAAAATATAGGATGGCCATCAAAAGATAAATTTGTTTGACACATTTTTTAAAATATTAAGAACATAAATTCCTGGAAAATAATTTTAAAAAGATTTTCCATTTATAAAACAGGGAATTCATTAATAGTTTTCGAAAGAAATTTTTAAGACAACAGGAAAGACAAACTTATTATCTAAAATTCTAACCCAAAAAATACGGGGTGTTACACCATTATTCAGTTGTTTTTCTTCAGTCTGCCTTTCTCCTAGGCATTGATCTGGTCATCCATCCTCGGCAGCCATCCTCACTGCCCCTATTTCCAACAAACGGTCCAAGTAACCATGTTTAGGATCATGCATGGCTAAGGAAACCTCTCATAACCATCCTCGGACTCGACTTCTCCATATTCCAAGCCATCCGAGGAAGAGATGGGAAGGGCCTCAGCCCAATCAGAACATTCGGGCAAGCATGCATGGGCTTTCACCACTGCAAGGCCACCCACTCTTATTCAAGGGGGGGGGAGGCAGGGGGAGTACTCTGCTCAGATAAAGAATCATACATGTCCATGACTCGGACTTATTACAATACTGAGCAGACTCACTTATTGCCTTATTACATAAAGAAAGGAAACAAAAGAAAAGGAAAGAAGAATACCTGAAGAAAATCTCCTTATAACATGATATTGACTTTTGGAAGAAAAGAAGATCCTCTGTCACTTTCTCGAGAACTAGGCCCACCAACAATAAGCAAATGAAAATGACAAATGGAGACAAAGTCTTCACATTTATAGTAAACAAAGGGACCACAAATCGACACCTCTCAAAACGACACGACTCCTCAGTAAGAAGGAAGCACCTCACAAAGAGGTCAGGGTCAGCTGTAACACCCCGTATTTTTGGGGTTAGTATTTCCGGAACATTGATTGTCGTTCCAGTCGTCTTAAGATTTTATTTCGAAAACTATTGATAGATTCTTTGTTTTATAAATGGAAAAAAATCTTTTAAAAGTTATTTTCCGGGAATTTATGTTATTAATATTATTTTATTATTTTAGGTCCAAAAAGTCCGTGTATTTGGACTGTTTAATCTTATATCTTTTCAGCTTATCCTAAAGTTGGGCCTATGACCCAACTCCCCCTTTAGTTGGCCGGCCCTCTCTTTAGTATGGCCAACCATTTTGTATCCTTTTTAATTATTAGATTAATTAGGTAATTTTATTTAATTAATTAAATTAAATAATTATTTCAAATTTTAAACTTAGTCTAATTAGTCTAACCTAGTAACTCAGTCATCCTAATTTTACTCTCCTCCCCCTATTCCCTATCTAGTTCCACGGCCCCCCTTACATTTCTTTTTATTTATTTATTTATTTTTATTTTTTTTTCTATGGTTCCTTATTATATTACAAATAGGGAACAAGCCATAAACCCATTCTACTACATAATCTTCCTCAAAAACTCTAATAATTGCTCTTGTTGGCCGTGTGAAATTATTCCAAAGAGGGGTGAATTTCTTGGAAATTTTAGCATTTTGAGGTAACTAGTTTATCCCCTTTAAATTTGGTACAAGTTCCCCACATAGTTAATTAGGATTAAATCATGAAAATTGGTAGAATTAGTATCATGTTAAGATCCATGTAATTCGAACCATACATGTTTATTTAGGATAATTTTCGTGATGTTATATATAACTAGATCTTTTCTACTTAGGAATAGGATTACATTGCCTAAAATAATAAGTTTAGAATGAGGTTGATGATTGAAGTGTTGTATATTACGAGAGAACCGAGTGGTACAGTTGTTTAGATTGATTACTTTCTTAATTGATGTATGTTCTTGATTGGTCGGTCTATGCTATATTCTTCCATAATCTTGTTTAATTGTTCTTGTATAATTATCTTGGCTCAATCATGATTTCTTGTTTAACTTTATACGTGTATATGTATTACTATGGAAAGCATGAATCTTGATTCATCTTGATTATACCTTCATGTTTATCTTGAAGATTCAATCGTTGACCATTGTTGGGATTAATCTCGTGCGAGTAAGATGAATTAATAAAAATAGGATTTTTATCTTGTTTTGTATAATTTTTATGAATAATAGTGATTTATATGATTATTTGCTAATTTGGGTAATTTAAATGTTTGTTATATGATTTTTAGATAAATTAATATGAACTTATTTAATTTTTTTTATGTTCATCACAAAAATGTCGAGTGTCCCCTATTTAGTTTGACAATTTTTAGTTTAATTTTTGACTTATAATATTATTAGAAAGTAAATTTTAGGAATTATTATTATTATTATTATATTTATTACTTACTAAAGAAACTATCAGGGATAAGTTGTAATATGAAGGGTAATAGTAATATAACAAAAAGAGATAAGTTGTAACATACTAATAATAAAAGGATTTCAGGATAGTTAATATTTATCTGTCACCCTAATTATTATTATTATTATTATTATTATTATTATTATTATTATTATTATTATTATTATTATTATTATTATTATTATTATTATTATTATTATTATTATTATTATTATTATTATTATTATTATTATTATTATTATTATTATTATTAAGGAAGTCAGTAGGGACAAGCTACAATAAGAAAAGTATAATAAGATATTATTAGGGAAGGAAGGAAACAGAGTAAAACGGTTATTGATTTGCTTCGATCTCTGGCTAGGAAAGACTTGGTATTTAAGGTGGCCAATACACGTGCCGCACCTCTCTTCCCTGGGACTTCGAACATTTCATTCCCGATTACGGTCACCTAGTACTTCCAAGTATAAGAAAGATAATAAGTTAAGATCGCACCTGCGATGACGCAAAGGTCATCAATCAGGTTAATAAGTTAAGAGCGCCCCTGCGATGACGCAAAGGTCATCAATCGGGTTAATAAGTTAAGAGTGCCCCTGCGATGACGCAAAGGTCATCAATCGGGTTAATAAGATAGGACGCCCCTGCGATAACGCAAAGGTTATCAATCGGGTTAAGTCGTTGCCACTGCCAAACTGCGGTATCTGCGCAGTTCTTGATTCTAGGATATGTAGCCGTCTAGATAGTTCTCGCAAAGGAGGGCTATTTAGGGGTTATGGCCATAGCTTAGGCTTAGTTCTCGCAAAGGAGGGCTACGGGTGGGACGCAAAGGTTAACCCCGACATGTTTTAGGAAAGTTGTGGACGCAAAGGTTCACTACGAGCTATAAAGACCGGTCCGCTAAGAAGTGAAGATATATGATAAGATAAGATATTGATAAGATAAGATGTATGATAAAGTAAGATGTATGATAAGTTGTGATAAGAAGTTACGTTATAATTATATGTTATGGTATAAAGTTAGCTAAGATATGATATATTATGAAATGATTGTGTATAATATAAGTTAAGTATTAGATGCAATATATTATGATTAGTTTAAGTCTTCCTCTGTGTATGTGTGTATACGTATGACTCTGGTATGCTTGTGTGTATGTATGAATGTATTTCGTATGTGTGCCTGTAATGTCTACGTATTTTGTACGTATCTCTAACCGTATTTTGCAGGTATTATTATACGTAGTGTATACGTACTTTTATACTTATTTTTTACATATTTCTAACCGTATTTTGCAGGTATTATTATACGTATTGTATACGTATTTTTATACGTATTTTTTTGTACGTATTTTTATACGTACCCTGTATGTACTTGTGTATGAAATCTTACTTGTTTACATGTATTTTCGTGTATTATCCTATGCTATTATGTGGTTAGCGGTCCCTTATTTAAACGGGACAGCCTACTTACTCGCCACTGACGGTGGACCCCCCCCCAGTTTCAGGTGACGATGCATCTGCTTAGAACGGGCTTCCGCTGGATGGGCTTTTGTGTGGATGAGAATTGTAGTATTTCCTTAGCATTTTTAGAGTTTACATGAAGACTTCATTTTATTATTTATCCCAGCCTGTTGGGAAAAACATTATTTATTTTATGTAATTTTAAGTATTGTATCCTTTGTAGACTTTTGGGATTTCTTTTGGATTTTTAAGTTAATAAAAGATGCTAATATTTGGAATATATAATTAATGTTTAGTTTAATGTTTAAGTAATGATCCGCAAGTCATTTTCCTTCGTCAAACGACAGCTTAAAAAGTCGGGTCGTTACATCAGCGCTTCAAAAAAGGAGCACCCTCGGCCAATAAAGGGATGTTTAACTTCCTAGTCGAGTATCGAGTGCTACCTAAAACCTCCACTTGGCCAAAAAAGGGGATGCCCACCATCCTGGCCAGTGTCGAGTAAAAAAAACCTCCACTCGGCCAAAAAAAAGGGATGTCCACCATCCTGGCCAGTGTCAAGTAAAACATGCCCTCCACTCAGCCAATAAAGGGATGTCCACCATCCTAGCCAGTGTCGAGTGAAACATACCCTCCACTCAGCCAATAAAGGGATGTTTACCATTCTGGTCGAGTGTCGAGTGCAATCTAAACCTACACTCGGCTAAAAAGAGGATGTCAACCATCCTGGTGGAGTGCGAGGAGGGCATGTCCCTCCACTCAGCCAAAAAGGGATGTCCACCATCCTAGCCGAGTCCCGAGCAGAACATGTCAATATCGTTAAGTCCAGGGTCGTACTCTACCAAGGGAGAACGCTCGGACGGTTGGCTAAGCGAGGTCACAAAACTCTCACGTCAGCACAAAAGGGATGCATTCCATCCTAGCTGAATGTCGAGCACACCATACAAACACGGGAAAGCTCAGTGTCAACACTCCTTTAGAAGTGCACACTCGAGCGAATGGCCCAGCTAGGCCACACAACCTCGGTCCTCCACTCGGCCACAACGGGACGCCACCATCACAGTCGAATGTCAAGTGAACTATGCCCTCCACTCGGCCACAACGGGATACCACCAACCCGGCCGAGTGTCGAGTGAACTATACCCTCCACTCAGCCACAACGGGACGTCACCATCCCGGCCGAGTGTCGAGTAAACTATGCCCTCCACTCGTCCACAACGGGATACAACCATCCCGACCGAGTGTCGAGTGAACTATACCCTCCACTCGGCCACAACGGGATACCACTATCCCGATCAAGTGTCGAGTGAATTATGCCCTCTACTCGACCACAAAGGGATACCATTATCCCAACCAAGTATCGAGTGAACTATGCCCTCCACTCGACCAAAGCGGGATATCACTATCCCGCCCGAGTATCGAGTGAACTATGCCCTCCACTCGGCCACAACGGGATACCCCTATCCCGGCCGAGTGTCAAGTGAACTATGCCCTCCACTCGGCCATAACGGGGTATCACTATCCCGACTAAGTGTCGAGTGAACTATGCCCTACAATCGGCCAAAAAGGGATGCCACCATCCTTGCCGAGTACTGAGTGATGTGGATCCCTCCAATTGGCCAAAAAAGGGATGCCACCATCCTGGCCGAGTGTCGACTGAATTACACCCTCCACTCGGCCAAAAAAGAATTCAACCTTCCCAGCCGAGTTTCGAGCAAACCACTTCAAGATATAAGAAGACAACCTTCGCCTGAGTAACCAAACTATGATACAATATCCTTCACTTGGCACAAAAGGGCAGAACCGAGAGGCCAAGAGAAATATCATTCATCCCGAGCAGAGTGTTGAAACTCAACCCCGTATGAATGGGGGCAACACCATATATCTGAGCCGAGTGGGTCGACAAACCGCATTTAATGGCATTTAATGCGGAAAAGTAAAAAGATGTCTATAAAAGGAAATAAATCCTTAAGGAAAAATCACAACAACAAAATTACCACCAAAAAACACAAAATTACTACAAAAAATTCTTCCTTCCTCCTTTCCTTTCTTATCTCCCTCTCTAAAAATAACCATGGGTGACAAAACTTACCCCCATGGTTCCATAAACAAAAAGTTGCTGAGTACAACCAACCGACCTCCTGAACAAAGGAGGAGAGCAAACAAAGTCACTCAAGACTGAGTTCAACAGGAAAAAGATCGAGGCATCAGGACCGAGTTCAACAGGAACGTGGAAATACAGTAACATTACCCTCCGTAATTCTCATCCTGTACATCTTGGTCCCTGAAGCTCACAAGGATGCCGAGTTCCATGACACAAAATCTAACTAAGCCCTCTTTAGTAAAGCCTCCGTGCATACCGGTGGTTGACAGCAGGAGAAACTGTGCACAAAGAAATGGTCTCCTGAGATGACTACGGTCCTTAAAACTCACCGAATAGTGACCTTTGAAAAACTCATATTTCTCAATTCCAAAGGTATACGTAAGGGAGTAGTGGATCTAGTCTAAAACCGAACGACCAAGGGGGGATAACATTGAACCATGTTTGATTTGATGGATGACAAACCAGTTCTCTATACTTGATTGTTACGCATGTTTGTAATTGAACAGGTTAATTCAAGTGAGGACTCTTCAAGGCAAATCTGAAGACCTTGAGATACTTTAAGAATCAGAAGTCAAGAGTTTGAAGTCTTTTAATTTTTTGTACTTCTAGGATCTTCTTGTAAAATAGACTTAGGAAGATATACCTTGTGTTTCTAAGTAAAGAGCAAAAATATTTAAAGTTTATATCCAGTAAAGAGAACAAGCCAAGAACAAGCTAAGAACAGACAACGAACAAGCTTGGAACAGTTCTCTTTGTCAGATGTAGATTTTGTAGTACTGAGACCACTGTGGGAACAGAGCTCAGTATTATGCATGTGCACTTAATTGATCCGTACCAATTTTCGTGTTCAAAATTATTTTTGAAAATTTATTTGAAAAATATTGATCACTTATGTTTTGGAAATCTGCGAAATTGATTCACAAAATCAGCTTTGCAATGTACTTGTTTGGACTCTAGTGTACTTTCCACTACATGTAGTGGAAGGAGACAAAGGTCTGAAATAGATACCTTTGCACTTGTGTCAGCTGAGTTTGTTTGCACAATTTTGGCAAGTCTCCAATTACACTTCTAGGGGACGGTTTTTCTTTGCCTATAAATACAATCTTTTGAAAAACCCTAGTAATTTTAAGACTTTTTCTCTTAAAAGAAAACCAAGTCATATATTTTCTGAGAGTCTATCCTTAGAGAAAAACATTCTCCATATCCATCTTTAAGTGAAAAACTTTTGGAGATTTAAGTTTGTAATATTCGAACCACCTAGAGGGAAGTGGTTAGGGAGTGTTCTGCGAAGACTGAGTGAACTGTTAAAGTTAACAGCTAGGGAATTAAGTGTTACAGAGTTTTAGCATTTAATTGAGTGTGTAACCTTGTTATTATTCAGAGTTGATTAATAATATTGGTGAGAGAGTGGAGGACGTAGGCTTGTTTAGCAGTCGAACCTCGTTAAATACTTGTGTCCTTACTCTTTATTTACTGTTCTATCGTTGTTCTCACAAAAAGATAAACAAACTTTGAAAATGATTAAAAAAACACACATACTCAATTCAACCCCCTCCTCTTCTTGAGTATACATTGAACTTACAATTGGTATCAAAGCCTAACTTCTCAAAAGGTTAACTACCTAGAGGAGCAAGAAGATGTCTACTCAAGAATCAAAAAGTTTCAGACTCCCCAAGTTCAATGGCACTAACTACTCCTGGTGGAAGAACTACATGAAAAATCTTATCATTGGAATAGATTATGTGTGACGACCCGACTCGCTTAAATCGGCGCGGAAAAAACCGCCGAGTCGAATTGTCGATCTAACAAACAAACTTACTAGAAATTAAAACAAAACCTCAAAACATTATTGCTAAAACCCAAAACGTACAATACCCACAAGTTTGTACAATACTAAACCCAAAAGTAATCAATACTATTAAGGAACTCCAAATACGATCAGAGTCAGAAAATACAAATACCACTACTACAGTCTAATACTAGAAACGAAATACAAACTAAACAAATGAAAAGAACATCGACACTCGCCCAACCCAAAGCTAAGCAACACCGACATCATCAGAGTCACCTGAAAAATTAACAACAATCCACAGTCAGTGGCGAGTAACATAGATGTCCCACCCTAACGTGGATACACATGATCATAAAATACATCAAATCACCAAACCAGACATACAACACACGATCATGTAAAACAACATATCAAACCAATAATAATCAACAATAATAATGTTAATAACAACGACATTCAACGATAATACCCAAAACTTGACTAACTCCCAATACTCGACTTTTAGACTTATCTTTACTTAATCATTGGCGCAATCATTTACATATTAGACCGGACTATGCACGTACGAACGCATCTTATGCGAACGAACTTTCTACTATGCTAGGATTAAGAATCTTACTCCCAACCCCATGAAACCAATCTTACTGGAAATCCATATCCGAAGACGACGTAGTAAGATCACCAACTATCCCAGTACCGCGGACAGGATAGGGGCAGCGTCTTAACCCAAGCCTTAGAATCTTACTCTAAGGTTAGGCGTCTCATAGTAAAATCAAGCTAATCATTTAATCTTTAATCTTTAATCTCTTATTTACATTCTTAGTTAATCTTAAGTTGCATCTTACGCCTTGACTTAAGACTAACATGTAAACAAACAAAGTTATCCTGAAGATTGCCTTTTCTTTGCCTTTTCTTGAGTCTAACCATAAACATTTACTACTTCTTTAGCCAATCTTAATCATTCTTTAACTTTTCTTAACTTTCTTTGAACCTCATCTAACTTTATTTAATTCAAGAGTCAACCAAAAAATCTTAAAGAACCCCTAAAAACTCATAAAGAACTTATCAAGATATCTAAAGAACTCAACCATATTCATAAATAACTCATAAAGAAACCATAAAGAACTCATAGAGAAATCATAAAGAACTCAACAAGATTCAAGAACTTCATCTTCAATTTACACGCAATAATAATAAAAGGTTCAACAATAATTTCATCAACTTATTATCATCAAAAACTTCACGAATTAAGCTTAAACATAATCAATATGAAACTAATCATAATTAATCATATAACACATAGAATCAAGACATGAATATCACAAAAACATCACCCCAACTCAACCAAAAATACACGCATAAAATAGCCATAATCATCATCAACAAAATAATAACCAAAGAGTTGCTGCCCGGAAACCCAAATTACACGTCCAAGCAACACGGTGCACCTCCCGGTTATACACAACACGGCTTCACCACTTGCACGGTCACACTGCACGGCCTTCGCCACGAACTACCGTGCACACTTGATCAACACGCAGCACCACACGTCCACCCACACGACACCATGCACGAATCTACCCACACGAACCAAAGCCCAAAACCAACCCGAACTCGTCATCTTGAATGAAACAATTGGGGTTTTGTTTGTGTTTTGATACTTAAAGATCAATGGAAGTTGAATCTTTAAGTTTGGGTTTGAAAAGATGATGCACAAAGTTTTGGGTTCATCAAGCCAAAATAGGCTTGTGGAATAGGGTGAATGAAGGAGAGAGTGTTTGTGTTTAAACTTGATGGCAAGGGTGATTAAATGAGCAAAAAATGGTCTTAAGGCCTTACTAACTCCTCTATATATAGAAGTTAGTTAAGGTGTGAAAATGAAGCAAGTGGAAAAATTTGCCACATAATCCCAAGGGGGGCCGGCCATGGGCTATGAGAATGGGCCAAAACGATCACTTGGGCCACTTGCACTAATTCATGACTAATCATGATTAAACTCGCACTTGGCCCAAAATTAATTAATTAGAAAATTAAATAATAAAATTCTAAATAATTAAAATTAAATTAAAAAAATAATAAATCATAAAATAAAATGGTTACATTCAAGCAATAAAAATAGTCCAAATACATTTAGACCATGCACAAAAATAAAATAATTACAAATAAAATAACCAAGAAAAATTGCCCAAAATCTAGGGCGTTACATTATGAATGCTGGATGATTGTTAAAAATGGACCCATGTTCATCCACAAGAAGAATCAGGAAGGGCTCATTGTTCCAAATTCAAAAGAAGAGTATACAAGTAAAGATTACAAGAAGCTAGAGAAGAATGCAAAGGCAATGTCACTTGTTCAACAAGGAATTGCAGAATGTGAGGTAAATCGATTTCTAGCTTGTTCTTCTACAAAGGAAATATGGGATACACTAGAGCTTGCATATGAAAGCAACTCTAAAGTGAGAAGGTCAAAAATTGACATGCTCGTGTCAAAGTATGAGGTCTTTGAGATGACTAGGGAAGAAAACATAAAGGACATGTTTACAAGGTTCATGACCATTGTAAATGAACTTAAGTCATTAGGGAAGACCTTCTCAAGTGAAGAGTTGGTGAGGAAAATGTTGAGAAGCTTGTTAGGGAAGTGGATGCCCAAGGTTACAGTCATACAAGAAGCAAAGGATCTGACCACACTATCTCTAGAATAACTTATTGGTTCTTTGATGACTCATGAGATGTTGGTAGATTCAAAAGCAGAATCTAGTTCAAAAAACAAGGAGATGTTTCTCAAAGTAGAGGAATCTGAGGAAGATGAAGATGATATCAGTCTTATGGCAAGAAGGTTTGAAAAATACCTTAGGACAAAGTCCAAGGGTAAGTTTGCAAAAGGAAGAAACAGTTCTGGATAGTTTGGGAAAACCAATTCCAATGCTGGTTGCTTTAAATGTGGTGAAGTGGGGCACAGAATCAAGGAGTGTCTGTAACGACCCGTAATTTAGCAGCGTTGTTTTCGGAGGAAAACAACATTACAGATCTTTATCTTCTATAAACCTTTAAGATTAGATTCATAAACTACAGCGGAAGCTCTAAACTTAATCATATTATTTATCAAAACTATTAAATAATCCAAAATAGTTATAAATCCAAAGTCCATTATTAATACAAAATAAAGAGAAAGTCCACTAATAACAATAAAACAAAGTCTAGAACTAAGCATAAGGGTCAACTACTAAGCTGGCTAGCTCACAATCCCAACCCTTGCGTAGCCCAATTCAGTCACCACCTGTACCTGGAAAAGGATTTTGGGGGTCCACAATCAGTGGTGAGTATTTAGATTGTTCTATTTAATCAGTAGAACACAATTAGAAACATAATCATCAGAACAACTCAATCAAACAGTCAAAACACATCATCAGGAAATCATTCATAAACATCATCACTCAAGTACGCAGCGGAAAATAATCATAACAACATAGTAAAACCAAAACCTTCTATACTAACTTATTCAGTTCTAGACTTCTAGGCATCACTATTGACTCTTCTATCCTATTCAGTTCAGGTGCTAATCCATTCATATGCTCGTAGGGGAAACCTTAATTCTTCCCCAACTTCCCTTGCTCATGTTGTGGCGACCCGACACGCTTAAACCGGCGCGGAAGAAACCAACGAGTCGAATAGCCAGAACTAACAACCTAAAATACTTAAAAATTTAAAACAATACCTCAAATCATTGTATTACTAAACCAAAAAGTACAAATACCCACAAGTTTGTACATTACTAAAGCAAAAGTCAAGTACTACTACTAATAAACGTAACTCCAAAACCACATCAGAGTTATAAAAAAGTATACAAGTTCACTACTATAGTGCAATACTATCCAAAATCATAAAACAACAGAAATACAACTATATCATAATAATGGCGCTCGCCCAACACAAACCTAAGCAAGAACCTCATCATCAGAATTACCTGAAAAATAACAATAGTCCACCGTCAGTGGCGAGTAACATAATTGTCTCACCCTAATGGGAACACAAGAACATAGCATAAACCAAATATCCAAATTATAACATCAAATCATACGAAATCATACAAATACATGCTTGACTCAACTAACTTATCCAAACTTATCTTTGGCGCAATCATGCATAAACTAGACCGGACTATGCACGTACGAACGCATCTTACGCATTCGAACTTTTTACTATGTTAGGACTGAGAATCTTACTCCTAAATCCCGTCAAACCAATCTTACTGGAAGTCCACATCCGAAAACAACATATAAGAACACCAACTATCCTAATATCGCGGATAGGATAGGGGCAACGTCTTAACCCAAAAACATAGAATCTTACTCTAAGTTTTAGGCTTCTAGCTACGAAATCAAGCTAATCTTTAACTATCTTTAAACCTTTAATCTGAAGTTTACATTCTTAGTTACATCTTAAGTTGCATCTTACGCCTTGACTTAAGAAAATAACATACAAACCAATATCTTACAACCTTTAATCACTTTCTTTAATCTTTTCTTTAACTTTCTTTAACTTTCTTTAATTCTTTAGACTCGAACAAGAACTTGTAAGACTCATCAAGAACTCATCAAGAACCCAAAGAACTCATCAAGAACTCATCCAAGATTCAAGATCTTCAATCAAGAACTCAATCAAGATTCAAGAACTCATCTAACATCATCAAATCACACGCATAAACTCTACCATTCAACATAGTAAATCATCAACTTACTAGCATCCAAAATTCATCAAACTTGATCATGATTAACATAAACTTATTACGAGCATATTCAATCATAGGATCATCATAATAAACCTTAAAATCATCATAAAATCACTTACAAATCATATTTGCATTTTATACACAATAACATGTCAAAACTTCAGCATAAATTATTCTAATCATTGAATCTATACTATGGAATATAATATACCAATTAAGTTGAGAAATTATGTTACCTTGATGAAGATTAACAAGGTAAACACTGAAGAACTACCCACACGGCCAAGCAACACGGTACAACAACGCACGGCTTCAACACGGCACTACCACACGGCCAGACCATGAACCACCGTGCACCACCGTACTCCACCACGAACACAGCCACCCACGAACACGGCCACCAACCCACACGAACATGGCACCACCACTTGGTTACCCAGGAACTACACGAACCCACTCAAAACCGAAACCAAACCAATGATCTTGAATGAAATTATTAGGATCTAAATTGTGTTTTGAAACTTAAAGATTAATAGATGTTGAATCTTTAAGTTTGGGTTTGAATTGATGATGAATAATTGATGGGTTTCAATTAGACAAAAATGGTGTGAGGCAAGGGAGCAAATGGAGGGAGTTTTGTTTGAATTTTTTTGATGGCAAGAGCATAAGATGGCAATTTAGCAAATGGATCCTTAAGCCTTACTTAACCCTTCTATTTATAGAAGTGGCTTAAGGTGTGAATGCATGGCAAGTGGAAAATCCTTGCCATGTACAAGAGAGGGGGCCGGTTATTGGCTTGCAAAATGGGCCAAAAATGGGTTTTCGTGATCAATTGGGCTAATTTACAAAAAGTGCATGACTAATCATGCTTAAATCCATTTAGCCCAAAATATTAAATAATTAATTAGAAAATTAAATAATAAAAATTCTAATTAATTAAATAATAATTAAAATAAATAATAATAACCGCAAATAAAATAATTCGAATTCAATCGAAATTATTCACATAATACACATAATCATACGGCAGAAATACCAATAAAATCAGGGTCGTTACATATGCCGGGTCAACCACGAAGATCTACTCCCCAGCTTTGGGATCAAGAACTTTCCCGAATCCGAAGATAGGACTGTGGCTTCGACTATACCTATGTTGTAACACCCCGCATTTTAGCAACGACGTTAACAGTGATAACGTCGTAAATAGGCAGTTACCAATCGATTGATAATACAAAAATTATAACAAAACTCGTGGAAGTAATACTTTTATTAATAATAATGGAATCCCAAATTACAAAAGGTTAAATAAACCATAAATCTAGTCCTATAAATTGAAATTAAAACCTATTGCAAAAGCAGGAAATAAAAAAAATAGGGGCCTAGACGCTCATCAACTCATCCTGCTACTAGCTTCTAACTTGCTAACCTGCAAAATAAAAATTGGGGGTCCACCATTAGTGGCGAGTAACTAGACTGTCCTACTTAGAAGTAGGACCACATTACATAAAATAACAGGTTAGAAGACACAGGGACAATACTTACCAACATCGTACATAACCACACATAAACTAACATCAAGGTTACGCAGCAGAAACAACATAATCATAATCGTTTAACGTTCATATCAATAACTCAATCAATCAACACAACTCAAGATCAATTCACAAATGACAGACTCCGCTCGGTCTACAACCGATAACACAACCAACAAACAAACATACTTACTCCGCTCAGTTCATCACCGATGAACTGATAGACCCGCTCAGTTTATCATCGATAAACCGATAGACATCACCCGCTCGGTCTTCAACCGATAGACACGACCCGCTCGGTCTTTAACCGATAGACATGACACGACTCTGACTCTCAAACAATCACACAAGACTTTCCTCGCTCAGTTCATCACCGATGAACCGATAGACCCGCTCAGTTTATCACCGATAAACCGATAGACATGACCCGCTCGGTCTTCAACCGATAGACATGACACGACTCGACAAAGACTCAAGGACACCAACATTATCATCAAACGAACCATCATACCACTACACGCCACAACTAACAGTATTTCCAACAAAATAACAAAGGATTACTCATGCTCCACTATGCACATATAATGCAACATAAAATATCAAGCCATAAATAATCTACGCATGGCACTAAATAAACAACCAAGGCACTGAACTTTTACTTACAGCATAAATCTACAATTAACTTAGTCAAAGCAAGGGTTAGCATTTAAATTAATCATAAAAGTCAAATAAAAGAAAAAAAATACGTTCTTGCTAAAACTAATAACTATCACGCCTGTCATGATAAACAAGATTGAAATTCAAGCCTTTATTAATCCCAAAACATGCATAAAACAAGAAGTCCAAGCCTAAACAAGAATTATCATCAAGATTCAAGATTAACTAACAAGAAACTCAAGTAAACCATATATTATAAACACTCGTCAAACATGGTTAAAGAAACAAAAAATTAACTACACCATCTAATCCTATTACTCCAAATAATCTAATCCTAATCCTAAGTAGAATAGCTAGTTACCTAGTTTGAAGGAAGTCACACGAGGCACGCCCAACACCACACACAAAAAGTCACGCACGGAACTCGCCCGAGACCACGGTCGTTTCACTCGGCCGATGCTACTATCTTTATATGATCTTCAAGGGTTGAATATTTGATTGGGTTGTTGATGGGAAGTGTTGATCTTTGGTGGTTTGGCTCAAGAATTGCCGTGAGATTGTAGAGGAGTAAGGAAGAGATTACTTGCTGTTGTTTTTCTCAGTGAACCGTGAGGGAGGAAGTAGTAGAAGGGTAGGAGTTGTTTTTGAGTTGATCCAATAATAATTATAATGGGCAAAGGGTGGACTTTTAGGTTTTATTAGAATAGGGCTTCCTAAACATTAGGAGTTAGTTTAGGATGTGAATTATGGAGAAATAATATGAGGGGCCGGCTAGGAAGGTATAATAGGGGTCTGGTGCTTCTAAAATTTAGTAGGGTTGTTAGGAGATAAAAATAGAGTTTTTAGGTTTAAACAAAATAGATGTAATTAGATAATTATGGTAAATAAATAAAAATAAAGGAAATGGCCGGCTAGGAGGAGTCAAACATGGGTTTTGGGCTAGTTTCAATTAAATAAAAATTAAGTCTTTGGGTCCAGATCAGATGATTCGAACTTTAAGGCTTAATTTTACACGAAATTTTACGGCCCAAAAATCCGGGACGTTACATATGTTCATGGAAACTTAAGTCACTAGATAGGTGGTCACTTCATAGTTAATTATCTTTTCAATTCAATTTTGTTCTGTTCTTTTCTTGGTTCCTTTTCACAATTAAATTCCTTATTGACTCAACGTCACTTCTATTCAATTCTAGCTCATCTTAACTTGACCCAAAACTCTATTCCAATAACTATACCACAAGATATTTCTCAAAATAATTCAATATCTAATTCGATTCTTTAAATAACATTATAACAATTAAATAAATCAATTCAATAATCAATAAAACATATAATCTAACAATCATCAATTAATATTACATAAAACAAGATAAAAATCCTCTTTTTAATACTTGCTACCATTCGACATTCACCAATAACAACACCAAAATTTACATCTCAAATTATTTAAATACAATCATCACAATTAATCATATAAACATAATAATAAATTATAAAATTATACTTTAAACATTAATTCATCAACCATGGACTAAACGAGATCAAAATCAATTCTTTTTATTATACATACACACGGCTTTTAAGATTGCAAAACAACACCAAGATCAAATTCAAGAATCAACACTTACATGATCATATTAAAGATTTTATTCAAGATTTTCATAAAAGGTTATTCATAGACCAAGATTACAACATAAAAATCATATTTTTAACCAAAGAAACATCTTGAACAACCTAGAATTTACACGGCATATATATAATCAATACTCAAAATAATTCAATAATTAATTCATCAATTTTAAATTAGCAAGAACCATAAGTTAATCATAAAACATGGCAAGAACATGATTTAAACTTGTCAAATAATCCTTGATTAATACCTAAGCCATTTGAAATCTTATATAATATAACAACAACTAATTCAAAATATATTCTACACAATTCCAAGCAATTCAAAACTTATTCTAAACATGATTACACCTATTCTAACAATTATATTGCTAATCTATCCTATTGATTAAGTAAAGCAAAACTAATTACCTAATATTGATGGTGAATGATTTGATTTTTAAAGGCTAAAGGTTGAACAATCTTTGATGAAGGTGTTTGAATTGATAAAGTGAAGGAAGTATTTGTGTGGAGAAAAGGCAGAGTTTTTATTTGTACTTTTTATTTGTAGTTTTGTTTTTATTTGTAGTTTAGTTTTTATTTGTAGTTTAGGATTAAAATAGGTATAGTTTAGTATTTTGGGTTGAAAGAATAAAATAAAACAATTAGATGGAGGATAAAAATTAGATTTTTGGTTGGGGTCAAAATAGATGTAGATTACTAGTTTAGGTTGTAAATAGAATAGAATAGAAAAGAATAGGTAAAAGAAATTAATAAGGGGGTTGTGGGTTTAACAAAATAAGGGTTTGGGCTTTGGCCCTAATTGGCAAGACAAGGTAAAAAGTTTGGGCTCGTATTTTAATGATTGGGCTAAAGTAAGGTCAAGGTGAAATTTAAAATATCTCGAAATTTCGGGGTATTACTGTAACGACCCTAATTTTATGGTATTTCTTCCATAAGTTTGTGTATTTATGTGACGTTATGTATAGTTCAAAATTATTTTTGAACTATTTATTTTATTTTATGTGATTAATTTCGATTTAATTCGAATTATTTTATTTGTAATTATTATTATTTAATTAATTAGAATTTTTATTATTTAATTTTCTAATTAATTATTTAATATTTTGGGCTAAATCGATTTAAGCATGATTAATCATGTAATTTTTGTAAATTAGCCCAATTGATCACGAAAGCCCAATTTGGCCCTTTTCTCTTGCTTTGGTCGGCCCCCCTTATATGCATGGCAAGGATTTGCCACTTGCCTTGTGTTCACACCTTTATGATTCATTTGCCATCATTTGCTCTTGCCATCAAGTTCAAACACAAAACTCCCTCCCATTTGCTCTCTTGCCTCACGCCATTTTTGTCTTCCTCAAACCCAATTATTGTTCATCACCATTTCCAATCCTAATCTTAAAGATTCAAAGTCTATTGATCTTTAAGTATCAAAACACAATCTAAAACCCAATTGTTTCAATCAAGATCACTAGTTTGGGTTGTTTTCCGGGCTTTTTCGTGTAGCTTGTTCGTGTGGGTTTGATCGTGTGGTGGTGCTCGTGTTTTTGGGAAGCCGTGCGGTGGTGGTGTCGTGCATAACAGCCCTGTAGCAGCAGCCGTGCATGCTGTTTGCCGTGGCTGGGCCGTGTTCGTGAGGTGTTGCCAAGCCGTGCCCTGTGTGCCGTGTAGGTGGTCCGTGTGGGTCGAGTTTCCGGGCTGCAACTTGTGTTGATTTTGTGTGTTAATCTTCGATAAGGTAACATATTTTCTCAACTTAATTTGGCATACTATGTTTCATAGTATAGATTAAATGAACAAGATTGGTTTAAATGAAGTTTTGTTCATGTTTTTGAGTATGAATGTAGATCTGATTTTTATGTGGTTTCATGATGATTTTGGTGATTGAATATGTTAATTTTTATGATTGATTATGTTGGTATTAAGTTCATATTGATTATGTTAAGGTTTGATGAATTTTGGGATACTAGTGTTGGTAATTTCATGGTTATATTTGAGTTTATGCGTGTGGAATGTGTGTGTTGGATGAGTTCTTGGTTGAAGTTCTTGGCTTCATTGAGTTTTTGATTGAAGTTCTTGAATCTTGGATGAGTTCTTTATGAATCTTGGTTGAGTTCTTTAAGTTCTTGATGAGTTCATGATGAGTCTTGATAAGTTCTAGATTAAGTCTTTTAAGTTAAAGAAAGTTAAAGAAAAGGTTAAGGAAATGTTAAGATGGTGTAACATGTTTGGTTTACGCGTTATTTTCTTAAGTCAAGGCGTAAGATGCAACTTAAGAAGTAACTAAGAATGTAAACTTCGGACTAAAGGTTTAAAGATTGTTAAAGATTAGCTTGATTTCGTAGCTAGACACCTAAAAGTTAGAGTAAGATTCTATGCTTTTGGGTTAAGACATTGCCCCTATCCTATCCGTGGTATTGGGATAGTTGGTGGTCTTACTATGTTGTCTTCGGATGTGGATTTCCAGTAAGATTGGTTTCACGGGACTTGGGAGTAAGATTCTCAATTCCTAACATAGTAGAAAGTTCGAATGCGTAAGATGCGTTCGTACGTGCATAGTCCGGTCTAGTTTATGAATGATTGTGCCAAAGATAAGTTTGGATAAGTTAGTGGAGTCGAGTATGTTTTGGGATTATTTTCGTACATTTGATGTTATGTTTTGGATGTTTGATTTGTGCTATGTTCTTGTGTATTCCCGTTAGGGTGAGTCAGATATGTTACTCGCCACTGATGGTGGATTGTTGTTTATTTTTCAGGTAATTTTGATGATGAGGTTCTTGCTTAGCTTTGGGTTGGGCGAGCGCCGTTATGTTGATTTAGTTGTACCTTTGTTATTTTTTGGTTTTGGATGATATAGAATCATAGTAGTGAACTTGTATACATTTGTTTTGGACTCTGACATGTGGTTGGAGTTGCGTATATTAGTATTGATAGTTTGATTTTTGGTTTAGTATTGTACAAACTTGTGGGTATTTGTACTTTTGGGTTTTAATAATAGGAAAATTTGACAAAAATAAGCCAAACTTTGGTCGGTCTTCCATAAATAAGTCAAACTTTTGAAATTCCATAGATAAGTCAAACTTTGCATCATGTCAGCCAAATTTAGGTTAGAAAATTTTATTTAACGCTACATCGACCCACCAAAATCGACCTCTACCGCCACATGTCTTCCTTATCCTTCACGGATCTCCTTTTTTGGATTTCACGGTTTATTGGTGTGAGTAAACAAAATATTCTGACCCAAATTTGGTTGGCATGATGCAAAGGTTAGCTTATTTTTGGAATTTCAAAAGTTTGACTTATTTATGGAAGACCAGCCAGAGTTTGGCTTATTTTTGTCAAATTTTTCTTAATAATAATATCTTGAGGTTTTGTTTTAATTTTTAAGTATTTGAGTTGTTAGTTATGACTATTCGACTCATCGGTTTCTTCCGCGCCGATTTAAGCTAGTCGGCACGTCACAATTACAGTGTCCAACATGTAAAAATTCCGAGGGAAATCCTGAAGTCCAGGCTGAGAAGAAGGTTTTCAAAAGAGCTACGTTGGCTGCAGTTTGGGAAGATTCAGAATCAGAGAATGAGGAAGATGAAGAAGAAGCAAATCTTTGTCTTACTCCATTCACATGCACAGACCAGTCTGAGGTCTAATCGGAAGAAGAGGTTCTCTGTCTCATGGCTGGTGGAAGCACTTCAGATGACAGTCAGGTATGTTTTAATGATATAAAGGCAAATATGCATAATCTAGATAGAGATGAATTACTTGACTATCTTGAATTCTCCATTGATCAATGCATTAGTGTTTGGTCTGCCTACAAGAACAACAACAAGAAACTGAAAGAAACAGTCCGAGATTATGAAATATGTGGTGGTAGATCTGCTGAACTTGAACTTATTTGTGAAGAACTTAAAGAAAAAAAATTAGAATTTGAGTATTGAGAAAATTTTGAAGGTTAATTTAGAATTTTAAAGGGGGGACACCATGTGTGACGATCCGACTCGCTTAAACCAACGCGGAAGAAACCGACAAGTCGAATAGTCGATCTAATCATATAAACATACTTAAAATTTAAAACAAAACCTCAAAAATTATTATTACTAAATCCCAAAAGTACAAAACCCACAAGATTGTACAATACTAAACCCTATATAGTGAATACTAGGAATTAACTCCAATACATTATCAGAGTTAGAAAATATGAATTACAACTACTAAACGTCCGAACTAAAAACAAAATACCAACTAAACAAATAAAAATACAACGGCACTCGCCCAACCCAAAGCTAAGCAACACCGTCATCATCAGAGTTACCTGAAAGTAAATAACAATCCACCGTCAGTGGCGAGTAACATAACAATCCCACCCTAACATGGATACACATGATCATAGAATAAATCAAATAAGCATATCAGGCACTCAAACATACAAACATGCAATATATATATCATAATGATAATAATACAATAATAACGATAATAATAATAATAATAATAATAATAATAATAATAATAATAATAATAATAATAATAATAATAACAATAATAATAATAATAATAATAATAATATCAAAACTCAACTAACTTCAATTACTCAATCTTATCATTACTTAATCTTTGTCGCTATCATTTACAAATTAGACCGGACTATGCTCGTACGAACGCATCTTACGCGAACGAACTTTCCTACTATGCCAGGAATGAGAATCTTACTCCCAAACCCATGAACCCCATCTTACGGAAATTCATATCATAAAGATGACATAGCAAGTATACACTATCCCAATACCGCGTTTAGGATAGGGGCAACGTCTTAACCCAAGTCGTAGAATCTTACTCTAAGGTTAGGCGTCTAAGAGTAAATTCAAGCTAATCATTATCTTCCTTTACATTTTGGTTAACCTTAAGTTGCATCTTACGCCTTTACTTAAGACCAACTATAAAACCATAATCTTGGAACCTTTTTATTCAATATTTATAACTTTCTTTAACTTTCTTTAATAATCTTTAACTTACTTTTAACTTTCTTTAATCAAGACTCCGAGATCAACACATAAAGACTACATAATCATAATAAAGAACATCAAGACTTATCATAACACAACCAAGAAACTTCAAGATTTCAAGAAACATTACCAAGATTACAATCCTCAACTTAACTCATCAATTCATGATTCAAGAAACATAAAGAACTCATCAAGATCATCAAGAATCATCATCACTCCATGCTCAATAGTACACGCATATCACCACCATACTTCAACAACATTTTCATCAATAACATGCATCAAAACTTCATAGAAATTGAACATGAACATGAGCAAACATAAATTTATTATAAAGAATCATAACATGCATGAAAACTAATCAAAAACATCACAAAATAATAACCCAAATCAGCCCATAATCCACGCATGAACATGGCTAAGTTCATCAACAATCTAGCCTAATTTCATCATCTAATCTACCCTATAATCTTAGTATTCAAATTAGGATAGAAGACTATGTTACCTTATTGAAGTATAACACACAAATACCCCAAACTTGCTGCCCGGAAAAGTAACCACACGGCCCAAACCACGGCACAACCACCACGAACACGGTGCACACACGGTTGAATCACTCGCACACAACCCAACAGCACGGCACCCCACGAGCACGACTTCGATGCACGACCGCCGACACAAACTACCACACGGCCGCCCACACGAAATCCTTCTCAAACCACACTAACACCCAACACCCAAGTCTTGATCAAGGCAATGAAGGCTACTTGTTATTTTAGTCACTTAAAGATCAATGGATGTTGAATCTTTAAGTTTGGGTTTGAAAAGATGATGGACAAAGTTTGGTGTTTAGGATGCCAAAAATGGCGTGTGGATTTGGATGACAAGGATGGAGAGAGATTGTGTTTAAATGTGGCAAAGAATGATTAGAATGGCAAATGGTCCTTAAGCCATACTTCCACTTCTATTTATAGAAGTTGGTTAAGGTCTGAACATGAGGCAAGTGGCAAAATCATGCCACATCACTAGGGGGCCGGTTATGGCTTCCTCAAAATGGGCTTCTAAGTTTATTTGGGCTAATTGCACTTAATCATGACTAATCATGTTTAAATTTGCACTTGGCCCAAAAACTTAATTAATTAACTAGAAAATTAAAATAAAATTCTAATTAATTAAAATAAAATAAAATGAATAATAAAACAATTAATCATAAAATAAAATAATCATATTCAATAAAACAAAATAAATAGTCCAAATAAATTCGGACCATACATAAAATAAACATAAATAGAAAAATAAACATAGCAGAAAAATACCGAAAAACCAGGGCGTTACAACCTCCCCTCCTTAAAGAAATTTCGTCCCGAAATTTAAGGCAAAGGAGATTTCTCAACATCAAACAACTCCGGGTACTTCTGCTTCATGGACGCCTCGGTCTCCCATGTCGCTTGTTCATGATGTTGATCTCTCCACAACACCTTGACTAGATTAACTTGCTTGCATCGGAGGGTCCTCACTTCGCGATCCAAGATCTGAACTGGTCGCTCCTCGAATGTCAGGTTCGGCTCAAACGTGGCTGATTCCATTGGAATGATTTGGGTAGGATCATATACGTATTTCCTTAGCTAGGAAACATGGAACACATCGTGAACATTAGACGAACAAGGTGGCAATGCCAACCGATATGCCACCTCCCCAACTCGTTCTATTATCTCGTAAGGTCCCACGAATTTCGGTCGGAGTTTCCCCTTCTGGCCAAAACAAGCAACTCCCTTGAATGGTGAAACCTTAAGCAAGACTCTGTCACCTACCTCGAATGTCAGTGGTCTACATCGGTTATCAGCGTAGGACTTCTGACGACTCTGCGCGGCCTGCATCTTAGACCGAATGACTAGGACCTTCTCTACGGTATCTCATACCATCTCAGATCCCAAAGGCACTGTATCACTGATATCATTCTAATAAATCGGCCTCCGACATTTCCTGCCATAGAGGGCCTCGTACGGAACCATATCAGTGATGGAGTGATAACTGTTATTATACGAAAATTCGACCAAGCAAAGCATCTTCACCCAAAACTGGTGATACTCTAGAGTACATGCTCGCAACATATCCTCCAGAGTCTGGATGGTCCTCTCAGTCTGGCCATCCGTCGCCGCGTGATATGCGGTGCTAAGCTTCAACTTCATCCCAAAGGCTTCCTGAACCGATTTCCAGAAATGAGACAAGAATCTCGGATCATGATCAGAAACTATCTCCCTCGGAAATCCGTGAAGTCGAATGATGTCCTGGACATAAGCCTCTGCCAGGCGCTCCATCGACCAAGTCATCTTCATCGGTATGAATCTAGTGACCTTGGTCAACCTATCCACAATTACCCAAATGGCATTCATACCATTACAGGTAGGTAGGCTAACCACAAGATCTATAGATACCGAATCAAATTTAATTTCTAGGTCGGAATCAAAAGACCTCCAGGTCTCTGATGCTCGATCTTAACCTTCTAAAATACTAAACATCGAGCTACGAACTCTGCGACATCCTGCTTCATCTTAGGCCACCAGAATTGGCCCTTACAGTCCTTATAAAAAATTGTTACCTCCAGGATGAACAGAGTAGGGTCAGTTATGTGCCTCAGATATGATCATGTTCCGAAGATCAGAATTTTCTGGTACACACCACCTCCCTCGAAAGCGCAGACTACCGTCGGAAGAAATCTCAAAGCCAACGGATTTTCCTATCCGCAACGCGTCTCGAATCCTAGTCAAGTGCGGGTCATCCTTCTGACCTTCGCGTAATTCCTGAAATAACTCAGGCTCGGCACTGATAGATTTCAGATGAACTCTGACGGAACTACGACTTCTACTAAAGCTCAATCGATTCTTGCGACTCAGTGCATCAACGACGAAGTTCGCCTTGCCTTCACAATAATTAAGGTCAGGTCGTAGTCCTTAATAAGCTCAAGCCATCGTCGCTGCTTCATATTGAGGTCTTTCTGAGTGATGATGTACTTGAGACTCTTATGATCCGTGAATACCTTACACGAACCACCATAGAGATAGTGCCTCCAGATCTTAAGCGCGAAAACCACAGCTGCTAGCTCCAAGTCATGCGTGGGGTAGTTGTAACGACCCTGATTTTCATGATATTTTCTGCCTTGACTTATGTGTATTTATGTGATGATATGTATAGTTCAAATTTATTTTTGAACTATTTATTTTATTTTATGTGAATAATTTCGATTTAATTCGAATTATTTTATTTGTAGTTTTTATTATTTATGTTAATTATTATTTAATTAATTAGAATTTTTATTATTTAATTTTCTAATTAATTATTTAATATTTTGGGCTAAATCGATTTATGCATGATTAATCATGTAATTTATGTAAACTAGCCCAATTAGGCCCATTGCTCCCTTTTGGCCGGTTTTCCCAAGTGTGGCAAGGCTTGCCACTTTCTTTGTGTTCACACCTTAACTAACTCTATATATAGAGGAGTTAGTAAGGCTTTTTCTCATTTTGTCATCATTTGCTCTTGCCATCAAATTCAAACACAAACTCCCTCCCATTTGCTCTCCATTTCCACACGCCATTTTGACTAGTAAATCCATCACATTTGTTCATCATCCATTCAAACTCCAAACTTAAAGATTCAACCTCTATTGATCTTTAGTTTCAAAACACAATCTAAACCTATTGATTTGCATTCAAGATCACTAGTTCGGGTTTGGTTTGGGGCTTGTTCGAGTGGTTGATCGTGTGGTTCAAGTTCGTGGGGTGGCCGTGTGGGTCGCGTGGTGAAGCCGTGCAGCAGCAACTGTGCTCGTGGTGGTGCAACTATGTGTGAGGGCCGTGCCAAGAGGCAGCAGTAGCCGCGGGTCTGTGGTGGTTCGTGGTGGTGCCGTGTTGTGTCGTGTGCATACCGTGTTGAGGCTGTGTTGTGTGATCGTGTGGATCGATTTTCCAGGCAGCTTCTTGTGTTGTTTTTGTGCGTGTATCTTCAATAAGGTAACATACTTTCTCAACTTAGTTGGTATACTATGATTATAGTACAGATTAAATGCTTTTATGGGTTAATTGGTGAAGTTTTGATCATGATTTTGTGTATGGTATTCAATCTGATTTTTATGTTGTTTTAATGATATTTTGATGAAGGATATGATGATTTTATGATTGAATATGTTGATTTTTGTGATCATGATGATGGTGTAAAGTTTGATTAATTTTGGATAATAGTAAGTGATAATTCATGGATAGAAGTTGAGTTATGCGTATGGATTAAGTGTGTTGGATGAGTTCTTGATTGAAGTTCTTCAATCTTGATCGAGGTCTTGATTGAAGTTCTTGAATCTTGAATGAGTTCTTTATGAGTTCTTGTTAAGTTCTTTGAGTTCTTGATGAGTCTTGATGAGTTCTTGGTTGAACCTTGAAAGTTAAAGAAAGTGGTTAAATTGATAAAGAAAGTTAAAGATTGATTTAAAGATTGATTTAAAGTTAGTTAAAGAATTGATTTAAGATGATGGATTAATGTTGGTTAGACTCAAGATCAAGGCGCAAAGGCAATCTTGAGAATAACTTCGTGTTTAACTTATTATTTTCGAGAATGCGCAAAGGCGATTCTTGAATTTAATTATGTTATGATTAAATTGATTAAGATGTTAAGATGGTTAATTAAAGATTAGCTTGATTTCGTTGCTAGCTAAGACGCCTAAGACTTAGAGTAAGATTCTTTGTTTTTTGGTTAAGACGTTGCCCCTATTCCATCCGCGGTATTGGGATAGTTGGAGTCCTACTATATTATCTTTTGAATTTCCAGTAAGATTGGTTTCACGGGACATGAATTTCCAGTAAGATTGGTTTCATGGGGTTGGGAGTAAGATTCTCAATCCTAGCATAGTAGAAAGTTCGATTGCGTAAGATGCGTTCGTACTAGCATAGTCCGGTCTAGTATATGAATGATTGTGCCAAAGATAGTTTGGTTAGGATGTTTGGGTCGAGTTCATGATTTGGGTGTTTCTCGCCTATTTTGGATTATTGTTTTGATTATTTGATTTGTGCTATGTTCATGTTTATTCCCGTTAGGGTGAGTCCGTTATGTTACTCGCCACTGATGGTGGACTTTGTTGGATTTACAGGTAATTCTGATGACGAAGTTCTTGCTTAGATTTGGGTTGGGCGAGCGGCGTTTGTTTATGTTTTGGATGTACTTTTCTATTGTTATCGTTTTTAGATAGTTTTGGACTATTGTATGGACTTTTATACGTTGGTTTTGGACTCTGACGTGTGGTTGGAGTTACTCGTATTTTAGTACTTTTAGTTTGACTTTTGGTTTAGTAATGTACAAACTTGTGGGTATTTGTACTATTGGAGTTTAATAATAATATTTTGAGGAATTAGTTTAATTTCTTAAGTATTTTGAGTTGTAGTTATGACTATTTGACTCGTCGGTTTCTTCCGCGCCGGTTTAAACGAGTCGGGTCGTCACAGTAGTTACGCTCGTGCACCTTCAACAACCTTGATGCATAAGCGATAACCTTCCCACCTTGCATCAAGATGCATCCTAAGCCACTCTTAGACGCGTCACTATATAACTCCAAATCCTCCTCATCGTTCCGAAGGGTAAGGTTAGGAGCATAAACTAATCTCTGTTTCAGCTGCAGAAATGCTTGCTCGCAAGCCTCAGTCCAAACGAATCGGATCTCCTTCTGTAGGAGACTAGTCATCAGCCTAGCAATCTTGGAGAAGTCCTGGACGAACCGTCGATAGTATCCGGCCAAACCCAGAAAACTACGAACCTCCGCCACATTTCTCGGGCTACTCCATTCCACTACAGCCTTAACTTCTGCCGGGTCTACCTTATTGCCTTCGTGCAAATAAAACATGCTATGGGTGTGTCGTCACATCAATTCCCTGGATGGAAGTCCTTGCCACAACCTCTGCACCTCGAACTCTCTAATCCCTTAGACGAACTAGCGGTCGGAGGGTACTGCTAGGAGCACTAAATCGGGGCTTCTTGAAAGATGGCGACGTCACCAGGGTCGGGGTCCTCGTCCTGCTCGCATCCTCCTCGATAACATGCGCCTAAATCTTGAGTGCTACCTCGTAAGCTCGCTGCAATGACTTCGGTCCACTGCTGATCACATGAACGCGAATCCTCGGATCTAGCTTCTTGATGCAACGCTTGACCCGCTCTTCCTCAGATGGTACTACAGATGTAGCAAACCTCGATAGCTCGGCGAACTTATCGGTGTAGGCCTGAATCGTCATCTTACCCTGAGTGAGAGTAAGAAACTCCTCCTGTTTCTGCCACTGTAACTCGTCGGGGTAGAACCTCTCCTGGACCTTAGCTACGAACTCGACCCAAGACATCAAGTGTAAGGGCATGCACGCGTTCTTAGCCACGCTCCACCAATTATCGGCCTCTCCTCTCAAGTAGTAGGCGGCGATCTGGACCTTCTCGTGCTCGGGGCAAAATGTAGCGTCGAAGAGCTTCCCCATCTCACGGACCAGCTCTCCAAAATCGTAGTGTAACGACCCGACTTGTAGCAGCTGTCGATTAACGAAAGAAATCGACAAATGGATCATTACTCAACAAAACATACGAAAATATTATTAAATTGAATTGAAACCTTTAAACTTAAACTCTTTATGTGACAACCCGACTCGGTTAAATCGGCGCGGAAGAAACCGACGAGTCGAATAACCATAACTAACAACTCAAATACTTAAAAATTAAAACTAATACCTCAAGATATTATTATTATTATCCCAAAAGTACAAATACCCACAAGTTTGTACAATACTAAACCAAAAGTCAAACTAACAATACTAATATACGAAACTCCAAACACATGTCAGAGTCCAAAACAAACGTATACAAGTCCTTAATACAGTCCAAAACTATCCAAAATCAATAAACAATGAAAATACAGCAAAAACATAATATCGGCGCTCGCCCAACCCAAAGCTAAGTAAGAACCTAATCATCAGAATTACCTTAAAAATAAACAATAGTCCACCATCAGTGGCGAGTAACATAACTGACTCACCCTAATGGGAATACACATGAACATAGCACAAATCAAACAACCAAACCAAACACCAAATATGCGAACAACATCCAATAACAAACTCGACTCAAATATCTTATCCAAGCTTATCTTTGGCGCAATCATTCATAGACTAGGCCGGACTATGCACGTACGAACGCATCTTACGCATTCGAACTTTCTACTATGTTAGCAAATGAGAATCTTACTCCCTATTCCCGTGAAACCAATCTTACTGGAAATCCACATCCGAACACAAAACAGTAAGACACCAATTATCCCAATACCGCGGATTGAATAGGGGCAACGTCTTAACCCAAAAACATAGAATCTTACTCTAAGTTTTAGGCGTCTAGTTACAAAATCAAGCTAAATCTTTAACAAATCTTTAATTCTTTAACATCTTTTAACATAACTTAATTAATTTCAAGAATTGGCTTTTGCGCCTTGATTCTCGAAAATAATCAGTTAAAACACGAAGTTATTCTCAAGATTGCCTTTACGTCTTAATCTTGAGTCTAACCAACACTAAACCACTTTCTTTAATCCCTTCTTTAACTTTCTTTAACATTATCTTTAACTTTCTTTAAACCATCACTACTTTCTTTAACTTCCAAGACTCAACCAAGAACTAATCAAGACTCATCAAAACTCAACAAGAACTTAAATAACTCAACCAAGATTCATAAAGAACTCATCCTTGATTCAAGAAGGTCAATAAAGAACTCAATCAAGATTCAAGAACTTCAACCAAGAACTCATCCAACACACTCAAATCACACGCATACTTCAACATCTAATCATGAAATTACCAACTTTACTATTATCCAAAATTCATCAAACTTTAACATAATCATCATGATAATAAATCCAACATATTCAATCATAAAATAATCATATTCAATCATCAAATCATCATTTAAACAACACAAAATTAGAATTACATTCATACTTAAGAACATGATCAACTTCATTAAAAACCAATCCTATTCATTTAATCTATACTATGAAACATAGTATGCCAATCAAGTTGAGAAAGTATGTTACCTTATTGAAGATTAACACAAAAATCAACACACAATTGCAGCTCGGAAACTAGAACCACACGGCCAACACGCACGGCACACACGGCTTGCACCACGGTTCTTGCACTCGAACCCACGAATTGCACGGCTGCCCAGCACGGTTGCACGAACCAATCACGACCCACGTGCTGCTGTTGCACGGCTGCTACGCACGCACACCAGCACGGAACACCGTCTTCACACGGCCCCAACACACGAACCACCCGACACTAAACAAACAAGACCCAAACAACCCCGAACAATAATTCTTGATCAAAGGCAATGAAGTTTAATTTGTGTTTGAACACTTAAAGATCAAAGGATAATGAATCTTCAAGTTTGGGTTTAGAAAAGATGATGAACAATTGATGGGTTTCAATTGGCCAAAATGGCGTGTGGAATGGGAGCAATATAGAGAATTGTGTTGATCTTTTGATGGCAAAGGCATAATATGGCAAATAAGCAAAGGGATCATTAAGCCTTACTAACCCTTCTATTTATAGAAGTGGTTTAAGGTGTGAATGCATGGCAAGTGGCAAATCATTGCCATGAACAAGGGAGGGCCGGTTTTTGGCTTGCAAAATGGGCCAAAATGGACTTTCGTGAACAATTGGGCTAATTTATAAAAATTACATGATAAATCATGCATAAATCGATTTACCCCAAAATATTAAATAATTAATTAGAAAATTAAATAATAAAATTTCTAATTAATTAAATAATAATTAACATAAATAATAATAACTGCAAATAAAATAATTCGAATTAAATCGAAATTATTCACATAAAATAAAAAAAAAATAGTTCAAAAATAAATTTGAACTATACATAACATCACACAAATACACATAAGTCATGGCAGAAATATCATGAAAATCAGGGTCGTTACAACCTCCCCTCCTTAAAGAAATTTCGTCCCGAAATTTAAGGCAAAAGGAGATCGCTCACTGTAGGGGTCGTTTTTACACGCCCGCCTACGATCTCACGAGTGCATTGAATGCTCGTTAACGCCGTATGTGAATACGGACTAGTAGGAGTCGCCACCGTGGTTTTAGAGGTCCACGGACACCGAAGAAGTACCGAAGCCAGGAGCAATCGGTCCCATATGGTCGTGCACCAGAGTATGGGTTCGGGGACAGGTTACGGGCCAATCGTGCATTGGGCCCGCCCGCCTGTGAGCGGTCTCTACTAGGTCTCTTTTTGTGGTCAAATCATTATTAATCCCGAATACAAAAATATCTCAATTTTACCCTATGAAACGTATATTACTAAGTGGGTTTAAATTTATTTACAAATCAAAACTAACTTTTTGTGACCACTTTAAATTAAATCCATATTAAAAAATCCTAAGAAGATAAAACAAATGAAACAAGAACAAGGCACGAAATAAAAATAAATAAATAAAAAGCAATAAAAGCATAAAAATAAAAAATATGTGCAAGTTTCAAGTGTGTTCCAGGAAAAGTGGTTTGATGTGCTGTTCACCTATGCTAAATATACTACAAGAGAATATGATTGAAATGATGATTAATGTACAAGGTTCGGATATGATTTGGACATTTCAATTGGCATATTTATATTAATAAATTTAATTGTCATTTACCATTATTTAACCGGATCGGGCCCTTATATATGACTCTTGAATTTTTATGAATAAGGTAATGAAATTTATTTTATCATATTATTTAGAGATCTAAAAAAGACAAAATGTAGCGGATTTCGGTAATATGAAATTTGATTAATAAATTCATTTTTGCCGAGACCGCATAAAAAAAATCAAGATCTGGCTTTTAAAGTGATAAAATGATAAAAATAAGAATGTAGCGACTTTTTATGACACGAGATCTGATAAAAGAAATCGCGTAATGTGGATCGCATAAAAAAAATGACTTTCATTATTATTATTATTATTATTATTATTTATCAGATCTATAAGACATAGAAAATAAAAAAAAAAGTATAAGAACAGATCTAGAAAAATGAAAACAGATCTAAACAAACAGATCTAAAAAAAGAGTAAATAAAAAAAAAAACACAAGAGTCAATGTTAATATCCGATCTGTCAAGTAGCGTTAATGAATGAATAATCACCACACATATAAATTGCAAGATCGGATTAAAAATCGGTCGAATTAATTAAAAGAATAGATGACAATTAAAATAATATTTTTGAATATTAATAATTATATCAGAAAAATATTAATGTTAATTAAAATGTCCAAAGTCATATGTATGTGTTTTATTAATTATTTACATCATTTATTATTAATAATTTGTATCAACAATCATCATTTCAATCCATCTCACTATATAAAAAAAATAAGAATAAAGAAGATAGAGACTTCAGGAATCGTACCTCAAGAATGCAATTAATCAACTAGCAACCAGAATGCAATTATTTATTTATTTATTTATTTTTTGAATTTTTTTGAATTTTATAAAGCAATATTATTTTTTTGGAGTATGAATAGTATATGAGAGTATAGCAGTGAGTGAGTGACTTAGAATCCGTATGCAAACATCGTCCAATCAGCTCTTATTTATAGGCCAAAAAACGCCAGCTCGATGCCACGTCAGGTTACACGTCTGCGCCTAGACGCAGACGTTGTAACATGGCCTGCGTCCAGACGCAGGCTTTGTAATACGACCTGCGTCTAGGCGCAGGTCCTTGTATTACGTCCTGCGTCCAGACGCAGGGCCCGCTCCTCTGACCTGTCTGCTGACTCAGCCACGCGTTTTTACGAGATTCGAAATTTTTGTTAAAAAAGTTAGGTTTTTGATCCGGGTATCTTGACCACTCTAGGCTATTCCGGGGTGTTCCGGAATTTTCCGAGCGTCTTAATATATCCGTGCTGTTCTAAAATAAAAAATTAAAATAAAATAAAATACAGAAAATATAAAAATGCTATTAAAATATATTTTTTTATTTTATTATTATTATTATTATTTTATATATATATATATATATATGGAAAAAACTCAAAAATAAATAACGAATCTCGTAAACGCTGTGGATGTTTTTTTAGTGGCCTCTTAAGTGATAGGAGCAAGGTTTAAATAATTGTTTGAGAGATTTTTTATTGCATTTTGGTCGCCAATTCTAATTAATTGGACTTCTTGGTGCTTTGATAGCTTCATCATTAGTCTCTATGTCGGGGAGACACATTCAGGTGTCTACACTCACCCTCAAATAACTCCGGATTCTTCTGCCTCATGGACGCCTCTGTCTCCCAAGTCGCCTCCTCATGGTGTTGATTTCTCCACAACACCTTGACGAGATGGACTTGCTTATGCGCGCCGAAGGGTCCTCACTTCCCGATCCAAGATCTGGACGTGTCGCTCATCAAAAGTCAGATTCGGCTCAAACGTGGCCGACTCCACTGGAATAATGTGAGTAGGATCATGTACATATTTCCTTAGCTGGGAAACATGGAATACGTCATGCACCCTAGATAAACTAGGTGGTGATGCCAATCGGTACGCCACCTCCCCAACTCGTTCTAATATCTCGTAAGGTCCCACATATTTCGGTCGAAGTTTCCCCTTCTGACCAAAGCGTGCCACTCCTTTGAATGGTGAAACCTTAAGCAAGACTTTGTCACCTACCTCGAAAGCTAGCGGTCTACGTCGATTATCGGCGTAGGATTTCTGACGACTCTGAGCGGCCTGCATCTTAGACCGGATGACTCGGACCTTCTCGATAGTATCGCGTACCATCTTAGGTCCTAAATCCACAGAATCTCTAATATCATTCCAACATATAGGACTCCCACATTTCCTGCCATACAAGGCCTCGTACGGAGCCATCTCGATGCTGGAGTGATAGCTATTGTTATAGGAGAACTCTATCAAGCAGATCATACGTACCCAAGAATGATGATACTCCAGAGTACATGCTCGAATCATATCCTCCAAAGTCTGGATGGTCCTCTCAGTCTGACCATCAGTCGCCGCATGAAAAGCGGTGCTCAACTTCAGCTTCGTCCCAAAGGCTTCCTGAACTGATTTCCAGAAACGAGACAGAAATCTCGGATCCCGATCAGACACAATCTCCCTCGGAACTCCGTGAAGTCGGATAATATCCTGAGTATACGCCTCCGCTAGACGCTCCATAGACCAGGTCATCTTCATCGGAATGAATCTAGCGACCTTGGTCAACCTATCCACTATTACCCAAATAGCATTCAAGCCATTACAAGTGGGTAAGCTAACCACGAAGTCTATATATACCAACTAAAATTTTCAGGTCAGAATAGGTAGTGGCTGCAACAAACCTCCTGGTCTCTGATGCTCGATCTTAACCTTCTGACACACTAAACATCGAGCTACGAACTCTGCTACGTCCCTCTTCATTTTAGGCCACCAGAATTGTCCCTTGAGGTCCTGGTATAACTTGTTACCTCCAGGATGAACAGAGTAGGGCCAGTTATGTGTCTCATACATGATTCTGATCCTAAGATCAGAACAGTCTGGTACACACCACCTCCCTCGAAAACGCAGACTACCATTGGAAGGGATCTCGAAATCTACGCTTTGCCTTGCCGCAGAGCCTCTCGAATCCTAGCCAGCTGTGGGTCGTTCTGCTGACCCTCGTGCAGTTCCTGAATTAAATCAGGTTCGACACTCATCGATGTTAGACGAAGTCCGACAAAACCACGGCTTCTATTGAAGCTCAAGCGATGCTTGCGACTGAGTGCATCTGCGACCAAGTTCGCCTTGCCCTCGCAATAGTTAAGAGTGAGGTCATAGTCCTTGATCAACTCAAGCCATCGCCTCTGCCTCATATTGAGGTCTTTCTGAGTGAAGATGTACTTGAGGCTCTTGTGATCTGTGAATACTCTACACGAATCGCCATAGAGATAGTGCCTCCAGATCTTGAGCGCGAACACTACAGTCGCTAACTCCAAGTCATGCGTAGGATAGTTACGCTAGTGCACCTTCAATTGTGTTGATGCGTAACCGATGACCTTCCCACCCTGCATGAGCACACAACCTAGGCCACTCTTCGAAGCATCACTATAGACCTCGAAGTCCTCCTCATCGTTCGGAAGGGTAAGAATCGGAGCATAGACTAATCTCTGTTTCAACTGCTAAAATGCTTGCTCGCAAGCCTCCGTCCAAACGAATCGGACCTCCTTTTGTAGGAGACTAGACATCGGCCTAGCAATTTTAGAGAAATCCTGGACGAATCGTCGATAGTATCCGGCCAAACCCAGAAAACTACGAACCTCCACCACATTTTTCGGGCTACTCCAATCCACTACAGCCTTAATCTTAGCCGGGTCTACCTTAATGCCCTCCTTATTGATTACGTGACCTAGAAAAGCTACTTCGCGAAGCCATAACTCACACTTGGAGAGTTTCGCGAACCACTTATGACTACGCAATATCTCAAGTACCATCCGGAGATGTTCCGTATGCTCAGACTCATCTCTCGAATAGACCGTCTATAAATACTACGACACATTTATCGAGTAAGTGGTGAAACGTCCGGTTCATCTGGTCCATGAACACCGCTGGCGCATTAGTGAGGCCAAAGGGCATCACCTCAAACTCGTAGTGGCCGTATCGAGTACGAAAAGCAGTTTTCAGAATGTCTTCTTTCTTGACTGGAATCTGATGATATCCAGATCGAAAATCTATCTTCGAAAACACTCCTGCTCCTCGCAACTGATCGAACAGGTCCTCAATCCTAGGCAACGGGTACTTATTCTTAATAGTTACCCGATTCAACTCTCGGTAGTCTATGCACAAGCGCATACTACCATCTTTCTTCTTCACGAAGAGCACAGGTGCTCCCCACGGAGAAACGCTTGGCCTAATGAAGCCCTTATCGATCAAATCCTAGAGTTGCGTCTTTAACTCTAGCAACTCAGATCGATGGTGCCATCCGGTACGGTGCCTTCGAAATCAGCGCTGTCCCGGGTACTAAGTCGATATGAAACTCGACATCACGCTCAGGTGGAACTCCTGGTAGCTCATCAGGAAATACGTCACTGAAATCCCTCGCTACAGGTATATCGTCCAACAGATGCTCCTCAGTCAAGTCTCGTACCTGACATAGATACACCATATCGCCCTTCTGGCGATGCTTTCTCATTTTCAAGGCAGATATTACCTTTACTCCTTTCTTAAGGACGAACCCAGAGTAGGTAACTCGGTTGCCCTAAAGCCCTCGGAATGTCACTGACTTATCTCGGCAACGAATAATCGCTCCATACCTCGACAACCAGTCCTTACAAAGTATGACGTCGAACTCCATCAGCAAGAACTGCTTCAGATCAGCCGTCGCTTGCTCCCCAGCTATCACGATAGGCACTCCTCGGAACTTGTGCTGACAAACAAAATCCTCTCCGGAAGGGAGAGTAATAACTGAACTAATCGGAAGGCTTCCACGAAGATTAGACCTCGAGGCAAAACTACTAGCCATAAAAGAGACAGTAGCACCAGAATCAAATAAAACTAAGGCTAACACACCAGAAACAAGAAATCTACCTGATACGACGTCAGACTGAACCTCGGCCTCCGTCTCGGTCATACAGTAGACTCGGTTCTTCACCGAAGTCTTCGTCGGTGATATCATCCATTTTGTGATAGTAAAAAAAAAAATAGGGGAAAAACATAGGAGTTGAATTTCTTTCATACCAAAAAAATAAACAAATGATACAGTTGATCACTATATTGCTCTCTAACCAAATTTCCATTAATTATAATCAAATTTAGGCAAAATTTTACTTTACAAAAAATATCAATATGAATATTTATTTGTAGAGGATTAAAAAATATAAATTTTTATATTTTTATTTTAATTTTTTGAATTATATATATTTTTACTCCCTCCGTCTCAATTTACGTTCTACATTATTTATCTAACAATCAAGTTTTTATCTAATTATGCAGTTTGGTTTTTACACTACATAATTCACACTTTCCTTAATTGTTTTTCACAATAAAATTTGTAGAATTTTCCGTTGGTTGTTTTATCTAACAATCAAGTTTGATAGACGGAGTGTGAAAACAATAACATGATTCACACTTTCCTCCGTCTCAAAAACTTTAATTGATTATACAGTTTGGTTTTCAAAAAAAGTTTGAGGGTAGTGTAGACTTTTCCGGAACATCATAGTCCCTTCACTTATATAATAGATATAGAACTCGTAAACTCGTAAATTATTATATGGTCCCAGGAATTATCATAGTCCCTGGCCAAAACTACGTAGTTTTAGAGTTAAAAAAAAGTTTTTTTTTTTACGTATAATCAATTTCCTAAAATACATGGGAAAATCAGTTTTTTGGGGAAAATCTTTTATTATAGAATTCCTACTTTCAAGGAATTTAAAGTAGTTTCTATATTCATAAAAAATTGAGTTTTTTTTTTTCTACGTAAAAATCAGTTTTTTTTTCTAAATTAAAAGCACAACTTAATTCCTTGCTTAATCTCTTATAATAATTTTCATAAAAATCAGTTTTTTCAGTAGTAAGACATTGAAGATTCACGTATTCATTGGATTTTATATGATGGATGATGTTGTTGTAGGAGGTTGAACATGATAAAATGAACATAAAAAATTGAATGTTCCACATGAAAAAATGAACATGAACAATTAAAGTTTGCACATCAAAAAATGAAGATTGCACATGAAAAAATGAACATGAACAATTGAAGTTTGTATATCAAAAAATGAAGATTGCACATGAAAAAATGAACATGAAGAATTGAAGTTTGCACATCAAAAAATGAAGATTGCACATGAAAAAATGAACATGAACAATTAAAGTTTGCACATCAAAAAACGAAGATTACACATGAAAAAATGAACATGAACAATTAAAGTTTGCACATCAAAAAATGAAGATTGCACATGAAAAAATGAACATGAAGAATTGAAGTTTGCACATCAAAAAATGAAGATTGCACATGAAAAAATGAACATGAAGAATTGAAGTTTGCACATCAAAAAATGAAGATTGCACATGAAAAAATGAACATGAACAATTAAAGTTTGCACATCAAAAAATGAAGATTGCACATCAAAAAATGAAGATTGCACATAAAAAAAATGAATATTGCACATGAAAAAATGAACATGAACAATTGAAGATTGCACATCAAAAAATGAAGATTGCACATGAAAAAATGAAGATTGCACATGAAAAAATAAAGTTTGCACATAAAAAAATGAAGATTGCACATGAAAAAATGAACATGTAGAATTGGAGATTGCACATGAAAAATGAATGTTCCACATGAAAAAATGAACATCAAGAATTGAAACACAGTGAAATAAGGAGAGTGAAACAATACTGTTGGCTGTTGCTATTTTTGGGGAAATTTTTTTTCGTTTTTTTTTTTAAAAAAATCCCACGCGCGAGAGCACACTGCTTTGTAGTCCCGAGACTACAATATACTTATTGAACGTAAAAAACTGATTTTTACGTAAAAAAATTGCTTTTTTTTAAGAATATAAAAACTACTTTTAATTAGGAATTCTATAATAGAAGGTTTTCCTCAAAAACTGAATTTTCCATATATTTAGGAAACTGATTTTAGAAAAAAAAAACTATTTTTTTAACTCTAAAACTACGTCGTTTTGGTAACGGTCCTGGGACTACAGTATACTTATTGTCGTAAAGTAGCTCCTTCAAAAAAAAAAACAAAAAAAAAAAAAAGAAAATTTGAACTCGCAAGTTCGGAGTAGATTTTTCCTGTTAACTTTTTCAAGAGCGATCCAAACAAGATTTCTGGTATACCTCCATTCAACGAAGAAGGAAAGAGATTATGTGAGTAAGGTGATAACAAACATGGCGATGCAAACTGGGGTTGCTTCCTCCAAAGTTTTAATCCTCTTAGGAGCAGGTTCTTTCTTTGTTTTTTCATCTTCATTCAATTTTTCCTTTTTAGTTTTCCTGCTTTCTTCAATTAGCTTCACTTCTTCAATTACCTTGTTAGTCTTAGTCTTGTATAAACAAAATCATGTTTCTGGAGTTTGAGCAATTTCCGTAGCTTTTGCCAATATTTTCCTGTTTATCAGATGTCAAAAGTAATTTTTTTTTTTTTGAATTATGTATGTAACAAAAATATTGATGATCATACTGCCAATTTCGACTAATCAATGTTTTCTAGGGTTCCCACTTTACTTAAAGTTATGAATTGCAGAATTTTAGTGTACAATTAGAGATAAGAATGCCGATTGTTTTAATGTCGTTTGTAGTGCCGTGGATGTGTAATTCTCTTGAAGATGTATATGCCAAAATCATCTCCTCACTCAACATATTATGATAACTTTGTATGCGATGATATTTTAAATGTATGTTTTAATTTGTCTAAACAAACAAAAAACCGAAGGTCGTTTGTTTGAAAAATTGAAATGTTTTTCAAATTTACTCATTCACATAATGATAAAAAAAAGCTTTTCCCTTTTTATCAGCCCATCCCACAACAATGAACAAAAAATAAAAGGTTTTTTTTTATTATATTCTATCTGCTATCAAATTTTTACGATAATCGAAAGGTAAAATTTTTATGTGACAAACTATATCAATATGGGTATCTCTTTACAGAGAATTCAAAAATATGAATTTTGATTTTTTACATTATTTTTAGGAATTTTATATTTTGTACTCCCTCCGTCTCAATTTACTTGCTACATTATTTTTTCACACCTCCCGAGACACAACTTTAAATAAAAATATCTTTAACTATATATAGTAAAAAATTATAAAAATTATATATTTGAAAAGTACATGTTGAGATGAATTAAACTAGATCCTATCATGACTATGTTTTTTCTTACGTATATTAAATTAAACAAAGTCAAAGCTCACATGTGAACAGTGCCCAAAGTCAAACTGGGGCAAATAAATTGGGAGAGGGGGGTAATATTTTCATTTTAAAAAGTTGAAAAATTATAATAATTTTCCTTAATAGTTTGTAGTGATGCAAATAGAATTTTTGGAAAATTTGAGGGGTAACACGGAATTTTCCAGATAATAGAGATAATTATTATTCAACATTATTAATATTATAATGTGTTGAGTCAGGAGATATATTTGGCATATACATCTCAGAGATGTATTAGGAATTCTCCTTATTCTGGAGAAAGAAAGCTTGATATATGCAATTTAAAGTCGGTGATCTGTGGCTGTCAATATAGACATCACTGGAACTTAATTGTTAGCTAATCAAAGCTAGTCTGGCTAGGTGATTGATAGTATTCTGTTTTGGAAGTTTAGATGAACTAACTATGGTTGGGGACTTGGGGGGATTGTTTATTCTATTGTGCAAAATGGCTGTTGATCATCAAACTCAATTGCTCGAGGCAGAATAATAGTTATGAATAAGTAGAGGTACTAAATATATAAATACAGCACTCTAAGCTTCCACTGCTTTTCTCTTAATCTGTTGCGTGGATGCATAGTGTGGTGGGGGTTCTAATTTTTAAATGGTTGTGCGAGTAGGAATAGACGAGTGAGAGTCAAAAGAAGTGTCTTTGCTTATTGGTGATTTGATGGTGGCCATATAAATCTGAGTGGTGTTTATTCGGCTGAGTAGTTTGTGGGGTTGGTGAATCTGTGATGGATGTTAGGTCATGCTTAGCTTTTGGGGGGAGTGGGTGGGTTTGGGATAGCCAATTAGCCATCCCCTCCTCACATTTCAGATTAGAGTCTAATCTTTTTCATCTTCATTATCTTGTATTCCTTTTGATTTCCATTTCACTTATCAAGCTTGCATAAAAATGGAAATGAAATAAAGCATTCAGATACCCACTTATCTTCTGTTTTTCTTTACCAAATTTTCATAAAACTGGGATTAGAAAATTGCTTACTCTTCCCAAATCAAATCTAAAATTTTCTCATTGCTTAGGCTTTACATCCTAATTGTCTTACTTTATGTACAACATTATGATAAAATGGAGATCTAGGAAATTTATTTTACTTTTTGCATATAGTTATGTGTATCGCAATTGTTTCTCCTCTCTGTTTGTAAATCTTTTACCTTTTCTTCTTTAATTACCTATTATGTATTTGCACTGTTTTTCAATAGATTGAACATAGAGAAACTGAGGAATATAAATAGCGATATAAAGATGGAGTTCACATTTTCTAAAGTAAAGTGAGGGTAATGTGTGGAAAACAGGGGAATTTGATAACAGTGGGAGAGTAAAGTGGGGGCTATGTGGTCTTCCATTAAAATGCAAGTGGAAGAAATTCTTTATTTTAGGTAATGCAGAAAGCATTAAATTTTTCATTCAAGAAAAACATAACAACTAAAAATAATGGAGCAACTATTATTGTTATAACTATATTACTATCTGCTTGTGTTAATGATACTCCCTTAAGAGCGGCTTAGTACTGATGGGCAGGGAAGCTTAGTGGTTCCACTAAAGATTGTAGACTGAAGGGCATGAGATTGAATTTTATTTTTCTTTATCCACATTAAGACCAGTATTTTATATTAAAATATTAGTGAAACTAGGTAATTAATACCTGAGCAAATGCTCGTTTTTTAGCAGTTAGGAGAGATTTTTTTAGTGATTACTATTTCTATATTTGTATAAAGCTAATCATAAACCATACCAAGTATATATATTAGTATAATTGATTATTAGAAATGTAAAAAAAATCTTTAATTATAATAAATATTCCCTCTGTTTTTTTTATAAAAGAAATTGCTCACTTAGATTTTTCATCAATACAAAGAGAAGAGATTAACAGGGAAAAGAAAAAATATCATAAATTATGATAAAAATTTGTGTGCAAAAGTAAGAGAGATAGTATGAAAATTAAAAGAGAGAAAAAGAAGTGATTTTATTAAAGATTTCAAAAGTAAAAGATAGATTACTTTGGAAAAGGTAATTGGGAGCAATAAATTAATAAATGTAGAAGAATATAACTTTATTATAATTAGGTAATGTAATTTGTGAAGTGAGCAAATTAAAACAAAAACAACCCAAAAAAGAAAGTGAAGAAATTAAATAAAAGCTAAGGGAATAATTTAATAACTTAATACTCCGTAAAAAATAATTTTATTGGTAAATGTTTGTCAATTACTATGTCATAAGTTTTTTTAGGTGTAATAATTATTTTATTTGAAAAAATTTCTTATTTATGAATTTTAATTTATCTATTTTAGGGTATTTATTATGGTATTAAATAGAGAGAAGTATAAAATTTGAGATTAGGAAGGAAAAAAGGAGGGTGGGAGGGAAATAGTGGTAAGAGTTTTAGTAGTATAGAATAGAAGATTTTTGAATGATAATAGCGTGTCAAAAACAAGGCTGCCCAACCAACACCTCTTAAGAGATTTGTGCCAAGGTATAGTACAGTAGATATATGCAACCTTACCTCGATTTACAGAGAGGGTATTTCTATTGAGATCCAGTCCCAAACGACAACAGTTTACTACTAGAAGCAGAATAATTAGCTTTAGTGTGCTATTTTCGCTTAGGGGCTTAGATTTCAGCATGTTCTGGTCTAATCAAGGAGGATGTTGCATTTTTGTTATTATAGTGTATACTTTTACTTTGTATGGGATACAAGATTTGTAGCCCCGGTAATTATATTGTTTTGAGTTGTTCCATGATTTCTGTTAAATGTCTGATTATTACCTACATTTTTACTCCTTTTCGTTAGGTTTGACCGGTTCAGTAATTCTGAAGAGTGGACACTTATCTGATGTACTTCTGCAACTTCAGGAATGTATGAAAGGCATCAATGAAACAGATATCTCTTCAACTAAAATTGATCCTGTACTTCTTGCAGCACAGGTAATATTGCTTGCCTGAGATGAGTTGATGGAAGGATTAATGATGTAGGATGGGGTGACAAAATAAAGCAAAAACTACACAAATTCGTCCACCGAAAATAACCCAATAAACACAACCATGAAAAGTTGAAAACTTCAAATAAACATGGATATGGACTTGAAAATAAGCTGACTAAAGACAAGATATGACAAAATCTGAAAGATAGTTTTTCGGGACCCGGCCTTTTGATCATTGAATATGATAATGTTATTGTAGTATAGAAGATGTAGAGCTTTGCTATAAGGTAGTCAAAATCTGAAAATGATTTTGAAAATTTATTTTTATTATTTGCAATGTAGGATTAGTTTTTAGTTTTTTCTAAATAACCAAACAATCAGGTTTATCCCCCCCACCCCCCCCCCCCCCCACCCCCCGGTCCCTCTCTCTTTCATATTAATTATTCTATGAGCTGTTGATAAAAAAATATTGATTCCTGTTTTTTTCTTACTTCCCGTTCTTGTTACCTTCAGATTCGGCAATTGGCTCAGGAGATTAGGGAGCTATCTTTATCAAATCCCATTCGTATAAGCTCTGATTCTATTGGTATGGAGTTAGTTGATTTCTTTATGCTACTTTGCTTTATATGTTCAGCTGTCTTAGATATTTGGCATAGTTGATTCTGAAAAATTAGTAGGTCAGTTTCAATTTTGGGCTGGAAGAAAATGGAAGTTTAATGTTACAAAGCCAGGCTGCTTCACATTTGGACTGACTGTCAATTTCTTCTACAAAAAAAGAAACATCACTTTGATTAAAATTACCTATAGTTGGTCACTGATATGCATACCCACAGTTTAATGGATTCTTTTTATGTTCGTTGATTGATTGGTTACAGTGACTCCTAGAGTCCTAGTTGCTTCTGGAGCTTTATTCTTCACCCGCTCCTTTCTTTGATTTTCTTTGTCCTGCCTGATCCCCTTTTTTTTTAAAAAAAAAAACAATCAGTAGTCACTGTGTTGGATTCACTTGCAAATTCCTAGTTGTTAGAATCTTGATCAAGATTGTACAGTCCTATGGTCCTAAAAATTGACCAAATTGCATATGATTACTGAATATTGGTATTGGATCGCGCATTCCTATCAATCCGACAAATTCTCTAATTTTGTGGATATATACACATATCTTATCTTCTTTATTATCTTTTAACTAATAAAGTTCAATCTTTTTAGAACAATTCATTGCTTACCATATATAATGTGTACATGCAGTTATTATATCATAATCAAACGCATGTAAATTTGACATTTTTACATTTTAATTATCCTGATCCTGATCTTGAAATGGAAATTATACTTAATATGTTAGGGTATTTTTTTTCATTTTTAGTTAATTTATAGGATCATATAATTCTACAAACCCATCCTATGCTCCAAAGTTGTATGCCCACATCAATTAAAGCAGGATCCTAATTATTGTTTTTACCATTGCCCGGCATCTATCAGTCATGTATTCTTTTTTTCTGGGACAAATAATTGTTGCATTTCAATTCTATTTGCCACATCTTAAATCTTGAAGTTATGTTGTCTATGCTCTGTCTTGATGCTAATAGTATGTGCACAAAAATGTTCTTTTCCCTCTCCTAGAATACATTAACTGCCTTATTTTTTTTCTTTTAACTAACAGAAAAGTTAATCAGCTTGCATATTTTTCTTGATGAGCTTAGGGGGTTATGGTTCTTATTTGGTGCCAGCTGCTGCTGTTGGGGCTATGGGATATTGTTATATGTGGTGGAAGGTATGATCTTCACTTGAGATCCTATATGCCATTAGATTTTCTTGTTATATGTTGCTCTACTTGCTGTGGGTTCTTTTTGTCATCTATGTTTTTTGATGAATTTTTTGTCTTTATTATATACAAGCTCTACATAAGCTCTCTCTTTTTAAACAATGCTGTCATTTCATTAGTTTGTATCCCTTTCAATATGTGTGTATTTCCCTTTGTTGCAGGGGTTGTCGTTTTCGGATGTCATGTTTGTGACAAAGAAAAATATGGCAAATGCTGTTGCTAGTGTTTCTAAACAGCTAGACTCCTTGACTGATGCTTTGGCAGTTAGTATCTTCTCTAGTTGGTCTCTTTTCTATGTTCATGGCTTCTTGTATCTTCCCGAAACTCAGTGTTGTTGTCATTGATGCAGACGACGAAAAAACATTTGTCTAAAAGGCTGGAGACCTTGGACTGGAAGCTGGAGGAGCAGCAAGAAATCTCTGGGAAAATACTTGATGATGTATGTTCATTTGAATGATCTATTCAGAGATTCAGCTTATTTAATTGCTTGGTCATCAAATAGCTGAGAACTGTAGTTTTTTTTCCCACTTGTTTATAGTATTTAGCTGAGCATTAGAATTACAAATCCCTAGTCGCCATCATGTTCTATAAATTTATATTTTGTATTATTAAAGTCACTGCACTGTACATTTTAACTACTTGCAAGAATAATTAGCAAGAGTCTCTTTTATCAAAAAAAAAAAACAAAAACAAGAAGCAAGAGTCTCATATCTGTTCACTTTCTGCGTTGAAGAAAATCTCCATGACCTTAGTGAATTCTCAAGTTTAATCACATTGTGCATTGTTAAGATTCACTTAAGGGAGCTCAATGGATATTTGGAATAAGCTGCTGAATGCTGATAAACACGGACTATCTATCTATTTTCTTTTGTACTTCTCTGCGGATGGGTGCTGACAGTTAAAGCTAGTGTTTTCTGTTTTTACAAAGTATAAAAGAGGTTTACTTACTCATTGGATAGTGGGAGGGCATCATGTCCTTATATGACGTCTTTAGCTCTTTACAATCTATGGCATTAAGCTAATCTTTATTTAAGCAAGTAAATGTGCTCCTGCAGCCTAATAAGGTTGCAGCAGATTCCGTCTCAGATCTATATTTTGCTTGAATCTATGGGCCAAATTCCATTCTATGTAGCATTAGTTAGGATTACCTGTGTTTTATGAATTACATAGTTTCATATGATCGGTTTATTCTATTAGCTTTTTTTGATATATGAATTATGGGACAACTATTTCATGCCTCACTCAGTGTACTTTCTGTGCCTTTGCAGGTTACTGGTGTCAAATCAGACATCTCCCAAATTGGTTCTGACATTGAGTTCATCCGTGAGATGGTAGATGGACTGGTAAGGTGACCCTCCTTTGTTTTATAATCTTGTCATAAAAATTTGTCTTGATATGTAGTTTTTCTGAGTTAGCATTTAGCAATCTGCTAAGCTGCTTTGTGCATGATCTAATAGCAGGAAATAATGGTTAGCGGTTTAATTTGATTTTTTTTCCAGAAGTTTTGTGTGCAAATTTCAATAGCTGCATTACTTGCGTGAACAATAATCCTTCTATAAATTAGTCTTTTGCATGTATTATCTATGGCCTATGAGAATGTTCTGTGTTCCAAGTAGTCACGTAAGTGAACAATTTCCTTTGGTGCTTAGAATACGAATATCAGTAAATAGAATCTAGGAGATATATCACTAAGCTTCCACTTCTGGGATTTAATTATTTAGAAAAAACATCCTTTTGACTGTTATGATGCAAGGATGTGTATTTACGATGAAACTTATTGAAGTAAAAATGAGGAATATATAATATCTTTTTGGGTTTTTCTCAGTTATACCCATGAGGTACTGGGATTTCCCACCTGTAGCCACGAATTTTGAAAATTCTCTGTTATACCCATGAGGTTTGTAAAAAAATTTAGTTGTAGCCAAAAAACATAATTATAGGTCACAAACGTTAGCACCGTTTTCTTTGCAAAAAAAGGTTGAGGCGTGGTAGACTTTTGTTAGGTTAATTTTGTAGTTGTGGGGGTGAAGAGTAATGTTAATTTGTTGTTAACGACTTAACATGTTAGCTATTATTATGTTTTTTTGGCTACTGTTAAGAATTTTTAAAAAGTCATGGGTATAACTGAAATTTTTCAAAATTCATGGCTACAGCTTGGAAATCCCAATACCTCATGGGTATAACTGAGAAAAACCCTATCTTTTTTAACATAGTTAGCACTAAGGTTTTTTAATCAACTCGATAATGATTTTCTTGTCCAAAATTATCACAAACTGTTGATGTTAACAGTATAAAGCGAAATTTTGGTACTATTTATTTAGGATTTTTGTGGATTGGCATTGTGCAGGGGCTAGAATGACAATTACTAATATGTTCTATTTATTATTTATTTTATTATCTATTACTAAAACTCTTGCCACTAAAAAAAATATTTTCTTTCCCTCCTAACAAAAACAACTACAAAGTACAATAATAATTGCATACTGTACATTAATAAATGCCCCCTTACATGCCCAATAATATAAAAAAGGGTAAGGCTAAGGTATACAACCAAGATTTTAATTGTCATACATTGAGAAGTAAAATCAATGCCACTCTTAGGCTCCGTTTGATTTGGAAGAAAACATTTTCCTTTCTCCCTCTATCCATTTTTTTTTTTAAATTGGTAATGGGAGGAAAATGATTTTCTCATAGGTGGAAATATCTCTTTTGAGAAGCAAAATCATTTTCCTTGATTAGGGTATGCCACATTTTCCACCTTATTACTTTTGCTTTCTTCTCTACTTCCATTTCCACTATTTTTTGCTTCTATTTTTGATTTCTCTTTTATTTTGTTTTCTGCCCCAATCCTTCCATTGAAAATAGTTTTCCCGACACAAACGGAGCCTTAGAATAGAAAATAAAAGTATAAAACTCGTAGTTTTTCCCCCCTTTTTGCTTACCCATCATAATGGCTAGCTCTTTTAATAGAGGAGTGCATTTATTATTTTTGGTAAATGAAGTATATTTTGTAAGAAGGTAAAATTTGATATTTGCAGCATTAAAGATGGTATCAAACAATCTCAATTAAAAAAAAAAATCCAAATACTAACTATTTATTCATTATATCGATTTACATGTATTTTTCATAAAATTTAAATGTTTATATATAGACCTAATGACTATATATGGCATAATTCAATTATAGTATACAAATACTATTTTTAGTGAATTTTATTGTTTAAATACAAACCTAAGGTCTTAGATTTTGTTCGGACCATTATTAGAACATTTAGTTATTTACAGAATGTAAATAAATGAATTTTAGTCTAAGCTATATAGAGATGAGAGACAATATTATTTTAATTTTACACCAAACTATTTTACTTTATGTTGAATGTTGTTTTAAAAAAATGTCAATATATGTTAAGAACCAATATTAGGGAGAGGGCATTTTAGGCAATGCATAATAAATTGATACTAGTAGCTTAAGGAAGAATCTAGAGAGGTCTTAGAAAAAAATAATTGTCTATATACATAGAGGGAATTAGGAGGAAGGGGATATGTTGAATATTATTGAGAGATTAGTTGTTTTCTAGGGAGTGTTCAAGCCACTCGAAAGCTTGATTAGGAAGAGCCTCCACCGTTCAAATGTGGGTTATCTTGTTATTTCCAATTTACCTTAGCTATTAATACATAATTTCATCTTCATCTTCTCTTTATTTTTCACTCTAGTAGTTTAATGTTCTATCCATCATCTTAGTGCATAGCCTACTGTTCTTATTATTCTGATTTTACTTTATGTTGTTGGTTTATTTCTTGATGTGACTGTGTTACTGCTGGTGTGCTGATGTTGTTTGTGCCGTGACTGTACAGTCAGTCAGTCCATAACAATATAATAAAGCAATAAAGTGATGTGAGATCCTTATATAATGTCCTAATTAAATATTTTTTTTTCAAAACTCAATATTTAATTAACTAATTGTGATCATATTTGTCCTCACATATTATCTAAGAAAAATGTTAGACATGTCCATCATGAGTCACTATTATCATGTTATTGTCATGAATATTGTAAGACAGTTTGGATGAGATTTGATATATGGTAATGGTAATGATATGAAAGGTTTATGATGACTTAATATCCTAAACAGTTATAAGAATATCTTGTAATGATGAAGTCTGCCTCTGATTTGGTTTTCTACATGCTCAATTTATATCTGAATCATGAAAACCATTCACTTAAATTTCATTAGCATCTGGTGTGGTAAATTTGTGTTCATTTTTGACAGGAAGGAAAGCTCGGTCTTCTTGAAAGTAAACAGGTTTGTGGTGACTTTATCATTTTGTGCAAGTTTTTCTGCATTATGTTTTATCTTTGAAGCATGGAAACTCCAGGAAACTCGGTTGATTTCCGGTTTTTTTTTTTTAAGAAATCAGAAAAGTTTCAACCTAATTAATACGGGGCAAAAAGGCCCCTAAATGATGTTCAAACCTTTTAATTGTGAAACACTGAAGATGGATAAATTTTTGACGTTTTGTCCAATCCAGGTAGATTAAAATGCATTTGAAAAAACTCTTTTATGATGTAGAAGGCCATCAAGGTCGATCATCCTTTATTTTATTTTTTTGTTTATTTATTTTTAATTTTATATAAAATTTTCCCCCTTTTCCTTGTTTTTACTTGTTAATGATCACCACTTGTTTCTGAAGCCTATGTTATTTCCCTACAATAGGTAATAGATAGACCCGGGACCAGCCAACTATTTGTAGTCCCGCGCGTCCAAACTACTGAAATTAAAAAAAAAACTGACACGTTCCCGCCCACCATACACTCTACAAATGTTCACACATGAAAGAGTAATGTTCACACACGAAAAGCGTAATGTTCACAAAACTATGCACAACTAGGATGCTCGGACTCGGGTACGGGTGTTGGACACGGGTGCGTGTCTAGGTGTTGGACCTTTCTATTTTTGATTTTAAGGATACGTAGACTCGTTTTGAAAGTGTCCAAATTTAGAATATGGACTCGGGGACACGAAGTATTATAATTCATATTCATATGTTTTATAAATTAATTATAAACTAATTCATAGATTATAACTTTATAAGTGTTGTGCCTTTTTTATTATAAGTATTATTTATGTTATACTCTCAAAATAATTTTTTTACTCCGTTGTAAATATACTGTATTACTATGTAGTAAATAGCTTATTAGTATAAGTGAAATAAAGTATTTCTAAAAAATTTTGTACTTAATAATATTTATTAAATATTAATTGGACTCCATACCATGACTTAGAAATTAAAAGGCAGATGTTTGGGTTCACATGGGGAAATGGGGAGTGGGGCCCAAGGGGGGCAGAGGAGTAATTATAAAAGAAAGACAGTAAAAAAAGGGTTAGAAACAAGAAAAAAGTCAAAGAAGCTTTTGAATAAAGTGAAAAAAAAAGGAAGAGCAGATATATCGAAGATGAAGAAAGGGAAGAAGACCACCGGACTTCCACCGCATCCAGCACCAGCTTTGAGTGCGTTGCCGTCGCCTAGCCACCACCGGTCAGCCACCAACCCACCACCATTTTCTTCCGTTTTTTTTTCTTCTCTTTTTTTTATCTTCCATTTCGAATCTATCATTCCATTTCGAATCTATCATTCTAGGGTTTGTTCCACCGGTGTCCACTTTTCACTTCCCGTGTCGGCACCGGTGTCGTGTCGTGTCGACACCGGTACTGATGTGAATGTGAAACTCTCCCCTAAGAATGGTTAGAAGTTTAACACTCAAAGAAAATGGAACAAAAATCGCACATAAAATCAGAAACAATTTGAACAGAAAATTAAAAGATAGATAACCAAACCACAAGAACATACTCAATGATTTGGGGTCTTAGGCTGAGATAAGACACACTCAATCTCTCCTAATCTTGTCACTCAAGAACACACTCAAAGTAACAAGGAAAACACAAACTACTTTGGACAAACTCAAAGAAGTAATATGCTCAAACTCACGTTTTCTTTTGTATAATTCTGAATGCTTTGATTTAATCATAAGCTCTCCTTATATAGTGGAATGGAGCAGCAAAAGAACACAAAAAGACTTCAAAATAACCTATAAAAACTGACCAAACATAGGGGATCCAAGGCCAGCAGTTTTCCTTGAATCAATCACTCTACTTAATGCTATTTTAATGCCATAAATCAGCTAGAACAACCTAGAATAAACTAGAACAAACTAATTAAAATCAGCAACATCACAAGCCTTAAAATCAGTAACACCACACGCCACATCACACCCAAAAGATGGGCCTTCAATCTTTGGGCCTTCAATCAACCCATGAAATGCAACACTTGAATTCGGCCCTTGTAGATAATGGATAAAATCCAAGAGTTTCCAAGACTAGTGCAACTTGTTCTTGATCCACAAAGTTTTGAATTGGACCGCTTGCGCATGGTTCAGGTACGGAGGGTGGTTAGCCGAGTCCGAGCTTCCCAGATGCACAATATTCACCACATTTTGTAGATGCACAATATTCACCACATTTTGTAGAATTTCACCTGTAAACTTATACACTCTACAAATGTTCACACACGAAAGAGTAATGTTCACACACAAAAAGAGTAATGTTCACAAGATTATGCACAATATTCACCACATTTTGTAGAATGTCACTTGTAAACTTATATACTCTACAAATGTTCACCACGAAAAGAGTAATGTTCACAAAACTATGCACAATATTCATCACATTTTGTAGAATGTCACATATAAACTTATACACTCTACAAATATTAAAACACGAAAAGAGTAATGTTCACAACATTAAGCACAATATTCATCACATTTTATAGAATCTCACCTATAAAATTATACACTATACAAATGTTCACACACGAAATAGTAAAGTTCACAAGACTATGCACAATATTCATCACATTTTATAGAATTTCACTTGTATACTTATACACTCTACAAATGTTCACACACGAAAGAGTATTGTTCACACACAAAAAGAGTAATGTTCATAAGACTATGCACAATATTCACCACATTTTGTAGAATGTCACCTGTAAACTTATACACTCTACAAATGTTCACATACGAAATAGTAATGTTCACACACGAAAAGAGTAATGTTCACAAGACTATACACAATATTCATCACATTTTGGAGAATATCACCTGTAAACTTATACACTCTACAAATGTTCACACACGAAAGAGCAATGTTCACACACGAAAAGAGTAATGTTCACAAGACTACGCACAATATTCATCACATTAAAAAAATTTAAACACAACATTCCACATTCAGCACATTAGACACTTACATATTATAACTAAATATAAATATTCATGAAATCACGATAATATGAAGAATAATCACGATCTCAAACACAAACGTTCGCTACAAAAGTACAAATGTTCACAATTAAAAGTAATCAAAATCTTGTGAACATTACATATAATTCTGTGAACATTACTTACAATCCTGTGAACATTACATATAATCGTGTGAACATTACATATAATTATGTGAACATTACATATAATCATGTGAACATTACATATAATTCTGTGAACATTAATTATAATTCTGTGAACATTAATTATAATCCTGTGAACATTAATTATAATCATGTGAACATTGTTGTGAACATTACTTATAAACATATAAACATTACTTATAAACATATAAACATTACTTATAAACATATGAACATTACTTATAAACAAAAAAATGAGCAGAAATTGTTGTTTACAACAAAATAAAAAATCAAATACACGGAAATGTTCACATCATAAATGAAAAATGTTCACCATAATGCAATGTTTACGACCCCAAAGAAAAATGTTCACAACATAATCACAAACTTAAAAATATTAATCAATGCAAACAAAAATATAAAAAAAAAATCATGATAATCACCAAAATAACAAGGGTGGAAATAACATGGGAAAAAATGAATGTACAAACATAAAATGCTCAAGATTTGATGAATAAGAACGAAAATGGAGGTGCAAACTGGTAGAAGAACGAAAAATGAATCAGCAGGAAGAAGGGAAAAGGAAAGAGAAGCGAATTTTTAAAAAAAAAAATAAAAAACAACGTCGTTTTGGACCCGAGACCAACTAATAATTGCGATTTCCCTACTATGCATTGTTTTATTCCTATATTTGAACTGTTATTATAAATATGATCTCAAAATAATTTATGGCTCTTGTTATCTACTTCTATACAGGACATGACTAATTCAGGTGTATATTATTTATGCCAAGTTGCGGGAGGAATCAAGGAAGGAATAAATACTAGAATTTTCCAGGTTAGAGGGTTCCTCTTTTTTATTCATCAACGTCTTTATGGTTGATATTGTACCAACTTGAAATTAAAATTCAAGTAGATAAGTTTTTCATTCCTATCTATTTGATCTATTGCATACATCTTGACTCCGGCCTGGCATGCCTGCTGTGTTGCCCTTTTTATCCTTTGAGGTTTTGAGCGTTAACTTTTAGGAGACGGGTTCTTGGATCTGTAATGTTAACCATTTCAAGGGTGCAATTTTAGTAAGGGGTTTGATCCCAAAATGCATCTGTACATGTAATTTAATAATAACTGCAGAAGCAATCCAAAGTTTCAAGATATAAACATTCCATTAACTTGCATAGACACACACGGGACTGAAGATCCAATGGGAGAGACAATTGAACTTATCTTTGTATATTTGCTGTTTTTCTTAATAAGTTTAGGTAAGGGATACTTGTTTTCTGTTGCTAATGTTTTCTGTCATTGGATAGGACTCTGGATTAAAGCTCGATCCACCAAAAGTCACATGTGAGGACAATTCTCGGAAGGTTTGTTAGGTTTTAGGGTTTCCATTGTCAATCTAATCAATTTGCTTTACGGAATTCCTGATATCATTTGCCCACTTACTTGCAGGGCTTGCAATTCCTGACAGATTCTATAATGTCTAGTGTTGTGGAGAAACCAATTACAAGCTCCAAGATTAGTGATCTTGATGCTGTGAAAAATGCTGCTTCAGTGAAAGTGAAAACAAGATTACATAGATCATATCCAGTTGGGCTTTCTCTGGCATGCGACATTGTTTGATTTTAGTTGACTAGTGATTATCTAGTATACAGTTCCATTTGGTGATTTTTTGTGAATAATAACTTTTTATTGATGTATCCATTGGTGAAGCACAGTCTCATTGCTTGGTATAGTGATACATGTGAATAAAAGATATACATATTGGCATTGACAAGAATGTTTGGACTTTATGTGTAACAGCTGTTTCGCGTAGCTGGTTTTTGATAACAAACCTTACTAACGAATTTGAACTTATTAAACTTGATAAATACTTAGGGTGTTCTTTTTTTTTTTTTTTTGATATGATATGAAATGATATGATCTTATCTTATCTAATATGTGAATATGAGCTTATATTATGAGATCTGATCTGATATGATATAAGTTGAAGAGAACACACCCTTTTTGTACCTTTTTCTAAGAAACATATAAACATTATTACACATCGATTGACTATATTGCACTTGGTTTAACTTGTCTGAATTGAAGCATTAATTTTTAAGGTGAAGAGAAGACATTCTTATTACATTTTTTATTTTTTTGAAGGAATATTACAAAAATATTTACAATAGCTAAACAAGCATCGTCGTCAAGAGGGAAACAACCCTAATCACCAGCTAGCTAGTTTTGAGCATGCTCAATGAATAAGAAATGGTTTTGCTTGGGTTGTGCTAGGGCTCAATTTAGCTTTGCTTTATTTTTTTATGGTAATTTTATGTGTTGACTTTTTGTTTTGGGAAAATCTACATAGTGGCCAACATTTAAAAAAATCTACAACTTGACCTTCAAATTATATTTCTTTCATCCCATCATCTATTGAAGTATTTTTGATGTTGAGTGGGGTTATTATTCTTCAAATTAGGCCTAATATATTTTAAATTATCCTAATTGAGTAATTGTATATCTAATTAGCTTAATTGTTCTATTTTATAAAAAGAGCTTAATTATTCTTTGAATTTTGGCAATTATGATTTTAATTAGCCTAATTAACATGATAGCTATTATTAGCTTAAGTATTTTGAAAATTTTTAAAAAATAATGTGACACATAAATTGAGATGTTTTTGCTTGATTTTTTTGTTAATCTTGACCTTAATGACTCAAATTCGTTCCATAAAGGCTAAAATTACAAAAAAAAAAAAAAGACCAAATTTTCTAGCTCGCAAATCGAGACATGCAAAGTGAGGTGTGTCCTGACATGTAAACTGTGAATTTTTTGGCCTTTATATCAATTTCAATCACAAAATTGATGCGTAAAGGTTAAAGTATAAAACCATAGCCAAGCATTTTTTGTGTGCATGCATTATGAGAAAATATAATTAGACTTGTAAAAAAGAATACATAGGTTAATATAAAAAGGGGAAATTCCCAGTGGTATACCCGAGCTTTTTCGAAATCCCACTGGTATACTCGAGTTTATTTTAATTCAAGTGGTATACCTAAAATTACGTCTAATTCCCATCCGTTACATTTAGAAGGTATTTTCCGTTAAATGTATTGGAATATACCTATTTTAAGGTTAGATTTAACTTTGGTTAACAAATTTTTTAATTTTATTTTTTTAAAAAATAAAAATTAAACCAAGTAATATATTAAATTAAAGGGTTTTTGCAAAAAATGATCCGATTGCCCCCAATTTGCGTTTCTGATTTGCATCGATTTGCGCGCATTGATCTACGTGAAAAAATAGTTTGCTCATGGTTTTACGGGTCATTTTTTCCTTACGAGATCTGATTTTAGGTCGAATTTTGCAAAAAATGATTTGAATTATGTTTAACATTAGGTACACCTCTGGGATTAAAAAAAAACTAGGGTATACCAGTGGGATTTCCAAAAAGCTCGGGTATACCACTGGGAATTTCCCTACAAAAAATAAATAGGCTATAGTATGAAAAATAATTGCGTTAAATAGTAGGGCTGCTCAAAGTGATCCGATCCGAGCGATCCGATCCGCGATCCGACTGATCCGATCCGAAAAAGCGAATTTTTTTTAATAAAAATTTCGGATATCCGATCCGAACTATCCAATAAATTTTCGGATCGGATACGGATCACAAAATATGATTTTTTGGACACCCGACCCGATCCGAAAACTTTTGGGCCATTTTTTTTCTGGGCCTTTTTCCCTTATATATCCGATATTGAAGAATGTTTAATGACCTTACTATAATATCACTCTCGAAAACCCTAATTTGCCTCTTCACTTTCTTGTACTAAAAGATATGCTGCTGCCATTCTCTGCCAAGGGCCAAGCACATAGATCCAAGGCCTGAAGGCCATACCATTTAACTTGCATTGTCACTTTGTGGCTCTTCATTTTCTGAGAAGTCTCCTCGTCATTTCTGATTTCTCAGCTCCTAGTCACTTCCGGTCGTCCACCGTCCACAGTGTCTGGCGTCATTAATCCCCTAAGTCTTCTCACTCGCCTTCTCATTCCCGGCCTCTCTCTGGCTCTCAATTTTCGAATTTTCAATTGTTTATAATTTTATATTTTAAGTAATTATTGGTATTTTTATGTATGTATTGTTTATTTTGATTTTCTATTGTTTTATGTTTGTATATTTCTAATTTTTTTATGTTCCTATATTACAAATATGTATATTTTCCTTTGTTTTATGTTTGTATAATTTTATATTTCAATTATGATTATGTAGTGTATATTTTTAATTGACATATGAGTATATATATTATATAATAATATTAAGAAAACCACGAATACAAAGTTTGAAAAAGTTTTTTTTTGGATAAACGGATCGATCCGATATCCGATCCGATGCTTTCGGATCTTTCGGAACTAATATCCGATTTGTTTCGAATCGGATTCGGATCATGATTTAGCCGATCCAAATTTTTCGGATATCCGACTTATCGGATCGGATCGATCCGATTGAATAACCCTATTAAATAGGCTAATAAGAAAAATAAAATTGCCCCACATCTAGGACTTGATATCGTTACATCTCTTTGTAACGAATGCATCACACACTAGGGTTAGGTTTCATTCCAAAGGTTCATCAATCTACTTAGCTAGTGTGAGTGGACTAATTGATGCAATGAATACTTATTGTTAAGGATTGATATTGCGTGCCGATGTCAACCGAAAAGTATAGAGAGGTACATGTCTTAACATATTAGTTAAATCTTGCAAACGACAAGTCTGAAGTCTTAGGTTTGAATCTCATCGCACACATTTGAAATGATTCTTTGTCTTTTGTTCCGGAATGGATTAACCGGTAGTGTTTAGTGGTGGTGCAGAGGTGTTCACAGAGGTGGCTCTAACCTGCACAATGAAATAACACAGTGAGATAACCCCGGGGTGTGTCCGAGGAAAGACTCTCCGATGCCTAAGTTAGCAAAGGGGATTAAGTATATAGGAAAGATATACGAGGAGAGAGGATAGAGAGATAGAAATTGGCTAAGTATATTTGTTCTGCTGTTACCAGGCTAGTCATGTCTTCTATTTATAGCAGATGGCTTAGCGGTTAAGCCGTGACTGTCAAGGAGGGATGCTTCCTTAGAGTCGGTTCCGGCGACTCCGATGGCAGGCAACCCATGATACTGCCATCACTAAGATGACATCTTTGATACGGCATGGGTCCTCTAATACCGTCATCAATGGGACGGCATGTTGAGAGGTACTGCCTATGTTGGCTGTTTTTGGTTGACCGTGAATGTTAGCCTTTGTTATTGGCATTTATTAGGTGTCTAACGTCTTGGTCGTGACGTTAGTATGGTAGGTCCTGCCAGTTTACCAGTAGGCCCCCATATAACTAGCCCCCCCCCCCCCACAAAAAAAAAGTATCAGTACCGGCACGTTGGTGATGCTTTTTCAAAAAATAAGTCGCCAACAAGATGTTAGGCTGAATTTTCCGCCCTTTTGTTGCACTTTACACGCATCAACTGGATATGATTCGTCTTTTACTTTTTGGAGATTGGGTCCCACAACACTATAAATCCATCTTGACGGTTTTTTCTCTTTCTTCACCTCAAAAAATTTTCAAAAAATCTTCTTTCTACTTTCACTCTCTTACTCTTCAGTTTAGGCGTTTGCTCTTTCGTCTTTGTCTTCTTCCTTTTTCCTCTGAAATTAATTTACTGTTCACCATCGTTACTGTGCAAAAAAGCTTCAGAAGAGCTTCGAACTCCGCATAATTTCAGGTTAGCTACCCTTTTTATGTTTTATTTGAGATGTATACTTCGAATTTTTTTTTTTTGAATTTTGATTTGAAGAAATGTTTTTCCAGAGTTAAAATTGGAATTTATTTTTCTCTAAATTGGTATTTTCGAAAATGAATTTCGAAAAAAGGGATACTTCGAAATTTTTTTGTTTCCATGAATTATTTCGAAAATGAATTTTGAAGAAGAGATACTTCGAAATTTATTTTGAAAATGTATCTCTTTCTTTTTTTTTGTCACTTATGCACTTGTACATGTTGGTTGTGGCTGTTTTTAACTTTTGTGCCTTTTGTCAGTGTTTCAAATGATGTCAGATGCTAATGATAGTCAAAACGATAGCAGAATTCTGGAGAGCGACGACATCGACATTTCGTCTTTGTCTGACTCGTCTGCCTTGTTGTCGTCGTGCCTTACAGAAGGTGAGTTGTCGTCTCGAACTATTACTAGCACCGCCGTCAGTGCGGTCATTGCTAGCGAAGTGGAGGAGCCTGGCGTGTGTACATGTGTGTCCCGTAGTCTTAAGATTAAAAAGGATGCCTTCTTCACTCGAATTGAGGAGAGGGGTCATCCCGGCGTTCACGCCGTATGAAAACCAGGAGTAAAGCTGCTGCCTTATCTTCTAAATCCGGCAATGTTTATCCAGCAGCTTCAAGCTGCCTGGTGGACTTGTGCCTAGGCAAAGACGTATTCCTGAGTTTTGTTTAGTTTTTAAAAGAAATGCGGACCGTGAGGGCACACGTAACCCGTCAGGTTTTAATCATGAGCAACAACATGAAGTTAGGGATCTTCGTGGGGTTTTGCGTAATTCCGGCAACCCTATGTGGACCGTGATGTCAGAGCGATATTGGTTTTCTTCACTGCGGTCTGCTTTGGAGTTTGACCAATATGGCTCGAATGAAGATCTGTCACGTCCTAACCCGTTTGCAGAACTTGGTAAATATTTTTACTCGTACGTGTTTTTCTTATTTTCTCCATTGTGTCTTTTGTTGTGTAATGCTGAAGCTGATATGGAACCGGGTGATGCCTGTCTAGTTAACACTGCCTGATAGCTTGGCGATCAGGAATGGTTCAATTCTCTTGGTGACTTTCCATCACCAGTTTTCGAGGCGCTATAATTTGGCGCCCTCCTGGATGACGACTTAGATCATCCGTTAGTTCGTACCCCTTACTCAGATGGGCTGACTGAGATCATCAATTGGACCAGCGGTAAGGCCGCGTACATTCAGTGGTTTAAGGATGACGACTATATTCCTGCCAACTGGGAGTTGGCGGTCCCGGATGAGAATGATAAGATGACTACGCCTCCTGATGGTTACTTTCCGGTTTATTTGGCGCACTTTAGATGGGGTCTTAGGTGCCCCTTTGACTGGTCCATCATGTCGTTTCTACGACATTTCAAAATAAGCTTGGTTCAACTAGGGCCCTTGTCCTTGATAATGTTGGTTTCGATTTTGTAGGTTTGCCGGTACCTGAAGATGAAGGTGAACCTGCACGTGATACGGGCACTGATGTCCGTGAAAAGGAATAGCTCGGCTGTCGGGCGCTATACATTATCAAAATCCCCTAGGAAGCTGTTGAATTACCCTAAGGTTAGTTCGTATAAGAACTACATAGGTAAGTGGTTCTGGGTGAAGGCGCCAGAGGGATTTCAGTTAGATATTCCTTTAGGCTTCACCAATCCCAGCCCCAACATGGGGCACATTCCACGGCGACAGTTGACTGCTGAAGTGCAGTTAACTATCAACTATTTTAAGCACATAGGTGCGTGGCATCCCCACTCAATGGATGCCGTATTCTGGTTACCTGGTAGAGAACCGACCCCTTGCCTACATGGGGTTGTGCGGTGACGTAGGGGGTTCAGACTCTGGTATGGAGAGGCTTGGTGCCCTAATTTTATTTTGTCTTTATATTTTCTTTTCAAATTTCTTGCCTTTCATGAATAATTTGTACATCTGCGATTTTTGATGCTATGTTTGCTTGTTGTTTGTTTTGTAGATCTGGACCTTGACAAGCTGAAGCTGCCTCAAAAAGACTCTGAGGCAGCTGCTGCAACTTCTAGTGTTGCTGGTACATCTGCCGCCGACACATCTACTACTGGCACCTGTGCCATGATTGCCAGAAGTAGTCGCGGAGGCCATCGTCAGTCGGACCGGCAGAGGGTGGTTACCGTGACGATGTCGATTTCTGCAGCTCCATATGTCCCCGCCGTTACCCAAGATGCAGCTGTTGCTGTATGAAAACCGGCTCCGTCTACATGGGGTGGGCGGACCAAAGTCGCTGCCACTCGTCATCAAGAGAGAGTGGTGCCCAAGAGAAAAGAGGTGTCGTCCTCTCCAGAAAAGCCCGCTAAAGTGGCTAAGTCTCAGCCCCTTGACACTTTTGTTCCTACTTTAGAGGCGGTGTCTAGCACTACTTTGTAGGGTACCCCTTCTACCCTTCTTGCACCTGCTGCCACATAGGTGATGCCAAATGAGAGTACCAGCGTGGCTGGAAAGTCCCCACCGCTATTGTTGTTGAAATTGCTCAGCACACGGTGGCAGAGCTGGTCACGAAGGCTACTAGTGTGGACATTACCCCTCCAGCAGAGGCGAACTTGCCTGTGCAGGAGGTGGTGGTTGTTGAAGATGAGACAACGGAGGGTTGTCTAGATGATGCCGCCAAGGAAGCTGCTCGACGGAGGGCTCGTGAGAAGGCCCTTAAAGTTCCTATTGCTGAAGGGATGTACCCCATTCATATATATTTTATATAAGTGTTAATGTCGGTTCTAATTTGATTTTCCTTAGTTGGATCTATTTATGCAGGGCAAGTCTCCTACCGTCGATGACGATCGGATGGAGTACTTGGGCCCTCACTTTGGAAGAAGTGTGGCGGTGCCCCGGCGTGGTGCTGGCGGGCATATTGAGGTGGACACCGCCAACGAAACTGGGTCCTTTGCTTTCCCGCTGCCTGGAGATGTGCAGGTGATGTAACGACCCTGATTTATAGGTATTTCTGTTGTATGTTTATGTGTATTTATGTGTTGATATGTATGGTTCAAATTTATTTTTGAACTATTTATTTTATTTTATGTGTAATAATTTCGAATTATTTTATTTTGATTAGTTATTATTTATTTTAATTATTATTTAATTAATTAGAATTTTTATTATTTAATTTTCTAATTAATTATTTAATATTTTGGGCTAAATCGATTTAAGCATGATTAATCATGCAATTTTTGTAAATTAGCCCAATTAATCACGAAAGCCCAAATTGGCCCTTTTCTCTTGCTGTGGCCGGTTTTCCTCATGTGCATAGCAATGTTTTGCCACTTGCCTTGTGTTCACACCTTAACTAACTCTATAAATAGATGAGTTAGTAAGGCTTAAACCTCATTTTGCCATCTTATGCTCTTGCCATCAAAAGATCAAACACAAAACTTCCTCCCATTTGCTCTCCCTTTACACGCCATTTTTGGCTAATCTTCCATCTCAATTGTTCATCATCCATTCAACTTCAAACTTAAAGATTAATCTTCCATTGATCTTTAAGAACCAAAACACAAATTAAACCTCCATAATTCCAATCAAGATTTCTAGTTCGGGTTGGTTTTTGCGTACTAGTTCGAGTGGGTTGTTCAAGTGAGTGGTTCGTGGTGGTCGTGTGAGAAGGTCGTGCAAGTGGTGGTACGTGTGGTGAAGCCATGCAGCAGGCCGTGTTCGAAGGTGGTCCGTGCTCGTTTGAAGACGGTGGTGCAGCTGGTAGTTCGTGCAAGCCGTGGTTGGGCCGTGTTCGTGTGGTGTTAACAAGGCTGTGCCGTGTGTGCTGTGTGTGGTCCGTGTGGATCAAGTTCTGGGCTGCAACTTGTGTTGATTTTGTGTGTATCTTCAATAAGGTAACATACTTTCTCAACTTAATTGGTTTACTATGTTCCATAGTATAGATTAAATGAACAAGATTAGTTTATATGAAGTTTTGATCATGTTTTTGGGCATGAATATAAATATGATTTTTAAGTGGTTTGATGATGATTTTATGATTGAATATGATGATTTTATGTTTAAAATATTAGTATTAAGTTTGTTGTTAATCATGTTCAAGTTTGGTGAATTTTGGATGATAGTAAGTTGATGATTTAATATGTTCAATAGTTGAAAGTATGCGTGTATGTGTGATGATTTGGGATGAGTTCTTGGTCTTGAATGAGTTCTTGGTTGAAGTTCTTGAATCTTGATTGAGTTCTTGATTGATGATCTTGAATCTTTGATGAGTTCTTGATTAAGTTTTAAGAGTTAAAGAAAGTTAAAGAAACTTAAAGAAAGGATTAAAGAAAGTGATTAAATGATATAAGATGTTTGGTTTGCATGTTATTTTCTTAAGTCAAGGCGTAAGATGCAACTTAAGAAGTAACTAAGAATGTAAAATTCGGATTAAAGGTTTAAAGATTGTTAAAGATTAGCTTGATTTCGTAGCTAGACGCCTAAAGCTTAGAGTAAGATTCTTTGTTTTTGGGTTAAGACGTTGCCCCTATCCTATCCGTGGTATTGGGATAGTTGTTGGTCTTACTATGTTGTCTTCGGATGTGGATTTCCAGTAAGATTGGTTTCATGGGATTTGGGAGTAAGATTCTCAATCCTAACATAGTAGAAAGTTCAAATGCGTAAGATGCGTTCGTACGTGCATAGTCCGGTCTAGTTTGCGAATGATTGCACCAAAGATAAGTTTGGATAAGTTAGTTGAGTCGAGCATGTATATTGGTATGATTCGCATGATTTGATGTTATGATTTGGATATTTGGTTTATGCTATGTTCATGTGTATTCCCGTTAGGGTGAGACAGTTATGTTACTCGCCACTGACGGTGGACTGTTGTTTTTTTTTTTCAGGTAATTCTGATGATGAGGTTCTTCCGTAGCTTTGGGTTGGGCGAGCGCTGATATTGTTATGTAGTTTTATTACTGTTGTTTTATGATTTTAGTTAGTATTAAACTATAGTAGTGATACTTGTATACTTTACTATAACTCTGACATGTGTTTGGAGTTACGTTTATTAGTAGTAGTAGTAGTTTGACTTTTGGATTAGTAATGTACAAACTTGTGGATATTTGTACTTTTTGGTTTAGTAATAAAGTATTTTGAGGTATTGTTTTAAATTTTAAGTATTTTAGTTTGTTAGTTCTGGCTATTCGACTCGTTGGTTTCTTCCGCGCCGGTTTAAGTGAGTCGGGTCGTCACAGGTGAGGCCCGACTCGTGGGGGTATGGCTATGCTACCATACCTTTTAACTTCCAGCCGGGGCCGAGGCCTCAAGGGCCATATTTCCGCCCTCAACTTGATGTTGTTGTCAACGAATCGTTGATGGCTGACATAAGTCAACCTGGGGGGGGATCTTGTCTATCGCCTTCTCCAGGGGGTAAGTTTACCGACAGATTGTAGTGAGGAGAGATGGGTGAACCCTGCCCAAGTTTTGTGCCATGATGTTGCCTGTGTGAGTTTTCTTTGCCTTCTTTGTTTTTAATTTGCTTCTTTTCAACTTGTCTCTCTTGTACATTCCTGATTATCTTTCTTCTTCTTCTGCCTTCTCTTTTTTTTAGGCTGCCAACTCAGCTGTGGAGTTGGCAGAGGCATAAATTTCAAGAATCAATAACAACATGATTAAATTAAAGATTAATTAAAGACTACTAATAATAATTCAAGAATTAACAAGATTCAACTATAAAAATCAGATTTTTAATTCCTTTTTACTCCATGATCCACTCGACATTTATCAATAACAAGAACAAATTAATTCTTTTTAATTTAAAACTTTAATTAACAAATAAACAATCAAGATAATTATTTTAATTCAAGAAATATCATAAAAATTCATTATAAATCATCATAGATCACTCGACTTTCACACGAAAATTCAAGAACATGATTCAACAAATTATGATGCAATTATTCAATATAAACATACAATTAAATAATTTATTTTGTGCATAGAATTAATAAAACAATTAAAGATTTATAAAGATTACATATTATATCAAGAAAATCAACATATAAAATTATCATGTGGTTCGAAAATTTCAGATTCAAACATGTCACTAATTCTACAAATTTTTATATTTTAATCCTAATTTACTATGTATAAAGCTTGTACCAAAATTAAACAAGATAGCGTAGTTACCTCAATACGCTAAAATTCCAAGGAAAAATCACAAAATTAGTGATTGAAATGCACGACTCTTTTGGAGGAAGGAGAGGAAGTTAATATAATTTTTTTTTAGGGTTTATGAGTATTTAGCAATTAGGAACCAAATGGATGAAGTCTTATTTATAGAAAAAAAAAAAAAAACAAACCCTAATGATTCATCAAGAGGGAGCCGTGAGAGAGAGCTAAAACTAGGGAGAGTTAGACTTAAAGAGGAGACTTAGTAAAGTTAGTTGAGTTTAAATCTTGAATTAATTAATTAATTAACTTAAATAAATTAAATCATCTAATTACTAAAATTGAACCAAAGAATTAATATTGGCCCATAACAAATGGGAGGCCGGCCAACTCAAAAGAGAAAGGAAAATTGGGTCATTTGGCCCAATTTGAGAAAAAGGAGAACAGATAAAAATAAAACAGTCCAAATATAACGGGCCTTTTGGACATAGAATTAAATAAATTGAACTAATAACCGCGAAATTTTCTGGCCCTAAATTTCGGGTTATTACAGTCACCCCTCCTTAAATAAATTTCGACCTCCAAATTTACTTAATGGAGCTCAATGCAAACAAAAAAACACGCAAACACACAAAACACGAAAACAAGCAAACACAAGAAGGACTTCATACCTGCTTCGAAAAGCTCGGGATACTTATCCCTCATCGAAGCCTCGGTCTCCCAGGTAGCCTCTTCGAACTTCTCACTACACCACAATACCTTAACCAAAGGCACAACCTTTCGACACAACATTCGATCTTGGCGATCCAAAATCTGAACCGGCCTTTCCTCGAAGGTCAAGTTCGGTTCGATCTCTGATGACTCTACCGGAATAATGTGAGAAGGATCGTTGACGTATTTCCGTAGCTGTGACACATGGAACACATCATGAACCCTCGATAGATCCGGAGGCATCGCCAACCCATAAGCGACCTCACCAACACGTTACAAGATCTCGTATGGTCCAACATACTTAGGTCGGAGCTTACCCTTCTGACCGAACCGGACTACACCCTTCATAGGAGACATGTTTAGCAACACCTTGTAATAACCCAAGATTGTACTTTATTTAATTCTACGTCCAAATTTAGGGCCAGAAAATATCGCGGTTATTAGTTCAATTTATTTAATTCTAAGTCCAAAAGGCCCATTATATTTGGACTGTTTTATTTTATGTGTTCTCCTTTTCCTCAAATTGGGCCAAATGACCCAATTTTCCTTTCTCTGAGTTGGCCGGCCTCCCATTTGTTGTGGGCCAATATTAATTCTTTGGTTCAATTTTAGTAATTAGATGATTTAATTTATTTAAGTTAATTAATTAATTAATTCAAGATTTAAACTCAACTAACTTTACTAAGTCTCCTCTTTAAGTCCAATTCTCCCTATCTTTAGCTCTCTCTCACGGCTCCCTCTTGATGAATCATTAGGGTTTTTTTTTTTCTATAAATAAGACTTACTTCATTCATTTGGTTCCTAATTGCTAAATACTCATAAACCCTAAAAAAATTATATTAACTTCGTCTCCTTCCTCCAAAAGAGCCGTGCATTTCAATCACTAATTTAGTGATTTTTCCTTGGAATTTTAGTGTATTGAGGTAACTACGCCATATTGTTTAATTTTGGTGCAAGCTTTATACATAATAAATTAGGATTAAAATATGAAAATTTGTAGAATTAGTGACATGTTTGAATCTGAAATTTTCGAACCACATGATAATTTTATATGTTGATTTTCTTGATATAATATGTAATCTTTATAAATCTTTAATTGTTTTATTAATTCTATGCACAAAATAAATTATTTAATTGTATGTTCATATTGAATAATTGCATCATAATTTGTTGAATCATGTTCTTGAATTTTCGTGTGAAAGTCGAGTGATCTATGATGATTTATAATGAATTTTTATGATATTTCTTGAATTAAAATAGTTATCTTGATTGTTTATTAGTTAATTAAAGTCTTAAATTAAAAAGAATTAATTTGTTCTTGTTATTGATAAATGTCGAGTGGATCATGGAGTAAAAGGGAATTAAAAATCTGATTTTTATAGTTGAATCTTGTTAATTCTTGAATTATTATTAGTAGTCTTTAATTAATCTTTAATTTAATCATGTTGTTATTGATTCTTTAAATTATTCTTGATAGTATTATTTGTCCCATGCAAGCCGAGTGGTCCTTGTTTAATAAAGGGATGATTTTGATCTTGTTTTGATTCAAATTCGATGGTTCAATGTTTAAAGCATGATTTTAATTGTTATTATTAAGTTTAATTGATTAATTCTTGATGATTGTATTTAATTGATTAAAAGTATAATTTTTGGTAGTTTTGACATGAAAATGTCGAGTAACTCAAGGGATGAAAAGTAGAATTTTTATCATGTTTTAAGTAGTATCCGATGATAGTTATTGATTTATATGATTTATTGTAATTTTAATGATTTATTTAATTGTTACATGATTAGTGGAAGAACTTATTTTAATTATTATTTTGGATATGAGAATGTCGAATGGACCCTTTGAATATGATCAATTTTGGTTTATTCTGGACTTATAATATTGTTTGGGATATTTATTAGGAGTTTATAATAACAATATATAACATTAAGAATAAGTTATAATATGAAAGGATAATAACAATACGATTGAAGGATTTAGTTATTAGTATTAATATTATTAAGGTTATTATTATTAATATTATTATTACTAGAGGATTCATTAGGGATGAGCTAGTACAATAAGATGATAAGATATTAAAGGGGAAAGAAAGGAAACAGAGTAAAAGGAATTCGAATTGTTTCGATCTCTGGCTAGGAAAGACTTGGTATTTAAGGTGGCCAATATACGTGCCGCACCTCTCTTTCCTGGAACTTCGAACATTTCATTTCCGATTACGGCCACCTAGTATTTCCCGATTTAAGAAAGATATAAGATTTGAAGTATAAGATAAGATAAGGACGCCCACCTGATGATACACGAGTCGTCAGACTGGGTTAAGTCGATGCCACTGCCCCATGGGATGGATACACGAGTTCACCCGGGCAGTTCTGGGTCTTAAAATATTTAGTCGTCTAAGTAGTAGTACACGAGCTGCTATTTGGGATTTATGGCCATAGCTTAGGCTTAGTGGTGCACACGGGATCCACTACGGGTTGAAAACAAGAGTTCACCCCGACATGTTTTAGGAAAGTTGTGGTGCACACGGGATCCACAACGAGCTATAGTGACCGGTCCGTTAAGAAGTAAAGATGATATGAAATGACATGAAATATTAGGATATGATAAGAATATAAGATAAGATGTATGATAGTATAAGATAAGCAGTCTATATGTTAGGTATAATTCTTCCGCTGTGTGAGTCTGGTATGTATGTATGTATAACGCCGTTCGTATGTATTTTGTATTGTGTACGTATATCTAACCGTATTTTTGCAGGTATCATTATACGTTTTGTATACGTACTCTATATGAATTTTTGTACGTAATTCTAATCGTATTTCTGCAGGTATTCTTATACGTATTTTAAACGTATTTGTTTACATATTTTTGTACGTATTTTTATACGTACCTCGTATGAATTTTTGTATAAGATGTACTATGTTTATGGGTGGTTTTCATGTATAATTCTATGATATTATGTGTTTAGCGGTCCCTCAATTAAGCGGGACAACCTAGTTACTCCCCACTGATGGTGGACCCCCCCTCAGTTTCAGGTGACGATGCAGCTGTTTGATTCGGGCTTCCGCTGGGTTGGGCTTTGTGCAACAGAGATCTGTAGTTTAGCCTTTAATTTCTTAAGTTATTTAATAAAGTTTCAATGCAATTAGTTTGTCCCAGCCTGTTTGGAAGAATTTTTTTTATTTAAGTTATGTACTTTGAGTTTGGAACAATGTAGACCTTTGGATTTTAGTTTATTTATTTAAGAAAAGACGTTTAGTTTTGAATAATTAAATCAATCTTATAGTTTATTTGTTTAAGTAATGATCTTTGAAAGATGAGCGCTTTATAAACCCGAGCGAAACTTAGCCTAATATGGAAAACCTAGGTGAGTGAAACCATGGGTAGAAGTCAGGGTTAAGACGTCTTATCGTTCTCGTTTCTGTTTTGACGCCGTTTTCGTGTGCCGTACGTGTGCTAACTCGATTGTGGTTTCAGGATGTCGACCCTAAGAACCCCCAACTTCCGTCTTCGCCGTCGCAACTCGGAGGATGCGATTCTCACTTTGGCTCAGAATAGTGTGCGGGCCCAGAACAACCAGTCAACCTTTGACCGAATGGCCCGACTACATCCTCCGACTTACGATGGGGCAGCTGACCCAACCATCCTCGAGAACTGGATTCGAGAGATGCGGAAAATGTTCGATGTTCTGGCTTGTCCCGAGAGAGAACGGGTTCCCATCGCAACTTTCTACCTTCAGGGCGAGGCAGATAATTGGTGGGGTACACTTCGGGCTGACCCTAATACAGATCTGAATCTGGGTTGGGAGGATTTCACAAAGAGGTTATAGGATCGGTTCTATCCTGAGGAGCTCAAGTGGCAGAAGCAAGAGGAATTTCTCACCTTCACCTAGGGTAACCTGTCTGTCCAAGCTTACACGGACAAGTTCACTGAGCTCTCCTGGTTTGCCACAGCAGTCATACCTTCTGAAGCCGAGCGGGTCAAGAGTTATATCAAAAAGTTAAACTCTAGCATCCGGGTTCATGTGGTCAGCAGCAGGGTGAAGACCTTCCAGGAAGCTTATGAGGTAGCTCTAGAGGTTCAGTCTTCGGTCTCTGATGAGGACTCAGCTAAGAAGAGGGTTACTTCGGCTCCAGCTCCAGCTCCAGTTAAGAAGACCAGGTTCGAGTCTACTTCGAAGCCGCAACAGAATTCTTGACCAGCTCCGAGTCAAGGTCCAAAGGTTTGTCGAGGTTGCAAAAAGGAGTTCCACCCAGGGAAGAAGTGTGATGGAACGGCAATAGTGTGCTTCGATTGTGGTGAAGCGGGTCATAAGTAAATCTTCTTCCCCAAGAGACAAGCAGCAGCAACAAGTAGTCAAGCGCCGGTCAAGAACATGATCTTCTGCATGACACAAGAAGAGGAAGATGCTCAGCCCGACGTGGTCACGGGTACCTTTCCTGTTCATGATATTTCTGCTTATGTAGTGTTTGATACTGGTGCCACTGTGTCTTTCGTTGCTAGCTCGTTTATTGTGAAAGCTAACCTGATGGGAGAGTCTCCTGTCAAATATGTGATAACTCTTCCTTCGGGAGAGGACTTTGCTTGTCTTCGAGAGTACAGGGACGTTCCTATTGTGATCTCGGGGGTACGGTTCGAAGCCAACTTGAAAGAGTTTCCTATGATCGAGTTCGATGTGATCCTAGGATTGGATTGGTTAGCCAAGCATCGAGCGACCTTTCGGTGTCAAGACCAGGCTGTCACTTTGCGTGGTCCAAATGCAAGGAGGGTAACCTATGTCGGGAAACCGATAGGGAAGGGTTTGAAGATCGTGTCCGCAATGAAGATGCGCAGTCTGCAACGCAAGGGTGAGACCGTGTTCCTATGTCAAGTCAAGGACATGACCAAGGAGGAACAACTAGAAACCATTCCGGTGGTTCGTGAGTATGCGGATGTATTTCCAGAGGAGTTTCCAGGGATACCACAGGAACGAGAAGTAGAATTCAACATCGATCTGGTACCCGAAACTGCTCCGATTTCTAAGGCTCCGTATCGCATGGCTCCGGCTGAGTTGAAAGTACTGAAAACCCAGTTGAAGGAATTGATCGACAAGGGCTTCATAAGGCCTAGTGTGTCGCCATGGGGTGCTCTGGTAATGTTCGTAAAGAAGAAGGACGGCAGCATGAGGTTGTGCATAGATTACAGGGAGCTGAACAAAGTGACCTTCAAGAATAAGTATCCTCTGCCCAGGATCGAGGATTTATTTGATCAGTTGAAGGGAGCCAGTGTCTTCTCCAAAATTGATCTCAGGTCAGGGTATCATCAGATTCCAGTGAAGCCGGAAGATATACCAAAGACCGCGTTTCGCACTAGATATGGGCACTATGAGTTCGAGGTAATGCCATTTGGTCTAACTAATGCTCCAGCTGTTTTCATGGACCAGATGAATATGACCTTTCATCATCTCCTGGATGTGTGTGTCGTGGTGTGCATCGATGATATTCTTATCTATTCGAGGAACGAACAAGAGCACACCCAACATCTCCATTTGGTGTTAGGCATATTACGGGCTCAGAAGTGGTTTGCAAAGTTGTCAAAGTGCGAGTTCTGGCTCAAGGAGGTTGCCTTTCTAGGGCATGTAATCAATGAAGAAGGTGTCATGGTGGATCCAACCAAGATTAAGGCTGTGGTTGAATGGCACAGTCCCATGAATGTGGCCGAAGTCCGAAGTTTTCTTGGCCTAGCAAGTAAATTGAAGTATTTGATATAACTTTTGTAATGTCTATGCTAGAATACTTACCTGTGAATTTATATGTATCAGGTTACTATCGGAGATTTGTGAAAGACTTCTCCAAGGTAGCAGCACCTATGACCAAATTACTGCATAAAGACTGCAAGTATGTGTGGACTGAGCAGTGTGAAGAAGCTTTTCAAGCTCTCAAGCAAAGTCTTGTGTCTGCACCTGTTCTTGCCTTGCCGACAGAAGGTGTAGGTTTTGAAGTCTATAGTGATGCGTCAAAGAAGGGTCTAGGCTGTGTTCTGATGCAAGAGGGAAGGGTGATTGCGTATGCTTCGAGACAACTTAAGATTCATGAGCAGAATTATCCTACTCACGACTTAGAGTTGGCAGGTGTGGTGTTCGCTTTGAAAATCTGGCGACATTATCTCTATGGAGCGACTTGCAAGTTATTCACCGACCATAAGAGTCTGAAGTACATCTTCACTCAGAGGGAACTCAACATGAGACAGCGAAGGTGGCTCGAGTTAATCAAATACTTTGACCTCTCAGTTGACTATTGTGAAGGAAAATCTAATAAAGTAGTTGATGCCCTTACCCGCAAAGATCACCATTCATTCAACAGAGTGGCGGTTTTACCTAACGAAATCTTTTCTGATCTTCGCAGGATTGAGGGTGAGATGGTTTTGCCAGGTAGCACCCGAGTATATCTGAGTGCTATGAGTGTCGAGCCTAGTTTGTACCATGAGTTACGGGAAAAACAGAAGGAAGACCCGCAACTGGAGAAAATTCGTGAAGCTAAACTTCAAGGCAAGGCAGAAGACTTCACGATTGAATCAGACGGCAGTATGAAGTTCCGTAACAGGTAATGGAGTTAAATGTCATAATGAACTATTTTCACCCCGTGAAAACTAATCTTTTGCTCCGTATTAGGTGGTGTGTGCCCCGAAATTCAAATCTGAGAAACCGGATCATGGAAGAGGCCCACAATACTCCCTATTCGGTGCATCCAGATGGCGGAAAACTCTATAAGGACATGAGGGAATATTTCTGGTGGCCGAAGATGAAGCAGGAAGTCGCGGACTTTGTTGCATGAAGCCTTACTTGCTAAAAGGTTAAGATCGAGCACCAGAGACCAGGTTGACTATTGCTGTAATGACCCAGATTTTATCGGTATTTTTGCCGGTATTTATGTGTATATTTATGTGCGTATTTGCTAGTTCAAATTTATTTTTGAACTATTTATTTTAATTTTATGTGAATAATTTCGATTTAATCGAAATGTTTATTTCTTAGTTTTTATTATTTATTTTAATTATTATTTAATTAATTAGAATTTTTATTATTTAATTTTCTAATTAATTATTTAATATTATTTTTGGGCTAAATCGATTATTGCATGATTATTCATGTAAAATTCAATAATTGGCCCAATGGATCACGAGAGCCCATTTAGAGCCCAAACATGGCCCATAAGCCTCATGGGGGCCGGTTTTTCATGAGCAAGGAGTGGCTTGCCACTTGCCTTGTGTTCACACCTTAGCTAACTCTATATATAGGAGAGTTAGTAAGGTTTAAGCTCATTTTGCCATTCTAAACCTTGCCATCATTTGCTAGCACTTAAACTCTCTCTCACACTCCATTTCACACGCCATTTATGAGCTATTGAAGCCTTCAATTGTTCATCATCTTCCTTTGCCCAAAACTTAAAGATTCAAACACCATTGATCTTTAAGCATCCTAAACACAATCCTAAACACATTGTTTCAACCAAGATCATTAGTTGGGTTGTTTCCGGGTTTGTTCGTGGGTTTTTGTTCGTGTGTGGGTGTTCGTGTGGTGCTCGTGGTGGTGGTGCAGGCCGTGTCGAGCCGTGTTCGTGCAGGTGGGCCGTGTGCTGCAGCCGTGTTGGTGGTGCTCGTGTGTGTGTTCGTGTTCGTGTGGTCGAGCCAAGCCGTGCAGCAGGCCGTGTGTGGTGCTCGTGTGTGTCGAGTTCTTGGACTGCATTTGTGTGTTGATTTTGTGTGTAATCTTCAATAAGGTAACATACTAACTCAACTTAATTGGTAATACTTGGTTTATAGCTTTGATTAAATGCATGTTTGGTTGATTGGATGATGATTGTTCATGGTTTTGAAGTTGTTTCTTTAATCTGATTTTGAAGTGTTTTAATGGTGTTTTAATGGTGGATTTTCATATTTTAAGATTGTTTTATGATATTTTGGAAATCATGGTGATTGGGTTTGAATTTGTTGAATTTTGATAAAAGTTGTTGGAAAATGTCGTGTGATTGATGATGGTGTTCATGCGTGTAGTTTGAGTTGTATGAGTTCTTGATTGAAGTTCTTGAATCTTGATTGAGTTCTTGATTGAAGTTCTTGAACCTTGAATAGTTTCTTTATGAGTTCTTTGAGTAATAGATGAGTTCTTTGAGGTTCTTGATTGAGTTCTTTAGAGTTCTTGTTGAGGTATAGATGAGTTCTTTAGAATTCTTGAAAGTTAAAGAAAGTGATAGAAAGAGTCATGAAAGTTAAAGATTTGGGAATTGTTTATTAAAGATTGAGTTAAGAATGATGATATGATGTTTGGTTAGTCTCAAGAGTATGGCTATAGGCAATTCTTGGGTTAACTTCGATGATTTAGTTGTTAAATTCAAGAGTATGGCTTATTCTTGTCTTTGATTAACTATGATGATATGATGATGATATGATGGGATGTTTAGCTTGATTTCTTTCTAGACGCCCTTGACTTTGTGTATGTCTTATGCTTAGTCTCTGGGTTAAGACGTTGCCCCTATTCCGTCCGCGGTATCGGGATAGTTTTGGAGTCTCACTATGTTATTCCTAGTACGCTCAGTATGATTTGGGGATTAGGAACACGATTTCCCAGGATGATTCGGGTTCGTGGGATTTGGGTGTATGGCTTATGCCCAGTCCTGACATAGTAGAAGTTTGGTTGCGTAAGATGCTTCCATACGAGCATAGTCCGGTCTAGAACGAGAATGATTGCACCAAAGGTAGAATTGGGATAGTGAAGTCGTATGATGATGTCGAGTGATGAGTCGAGTTTGGATTACGAGCTTGAGGTTGTCTCGTGTCTTCGAGGATTTACGTGTGATGTTATTTGATTATTGCTATGTGCTTGTGTATTCCCGTTAGGGTGAGTCAGTTATGTTACTCACCACTGATGGTGGATTATGTTGTGTTTTTCAGGTACATCTGACGATGATGCTCTTGCTTAGCTTTGGGGTTGGGCGAGCGGCGCTTTGCGTGTTATTTTCATGTTCTTTACATTTGTTTCCTAGCATTAGACTTATTAGACGATGTTTCAGTTTTATGATTCTACATTTGTTGTATAAGACTCTAGCATGTGGTTAGAGTTGCACTTTACTTTACGTTTAGTACATTTGACTTTTGGATTTAGTTTTTGTACAAGATTGTGGGTTATTGTACACTTATGGTTTATTAATAATATTTTGAGGTATTAGTTCTTTTTCTAAGTGTTGAGTTTTAGTTTTATAACTACTTGACTCGTCGGTTTCTTCCGCGCCGATTTATGCGAGTCGGGTCGTTACAGTTGGTATCAGAGCCGAATAGGTTTAAGTGAAGTTTCTAGGAATTCGAGTTAAACCCGGGAGATGAGAGCTTTATTTTCCCGAGTGATTAAACCATTTCTAGGACTATGTGAAGGGAGAAGAGTTGGGTAGAAAGACCGGGATAGGATTCTTTCTATTTTTCCTTTTCTTCTTATTTTTAGTATGTATTTGATGGGGTATTGTACTGACTTGCTATTCTTTGTTATGTTTGTTGTTGTGATGCGTTGCAGCATGTCTACACCTCGCCGGTTACATACTGGACGACAGAGGTTGCGGGCCCTCGAGGAGGCGATCCTTACGTTGGCGCACCATAGTCGTCATACGCCGAGTACGCAGTCGACGTTCGATCGTATCGCACGTCATCGACCTCCTACCTACGACGGGGTTGCCGACCCCATTATCTTGGAGAGCTGGATCCGCGAGATGGGAAAGCTCTTCGACGCGACGTTATGCCCCGAGCATGAGAAGGTGCAGATCGCCGCTTACTATCTGCGTGGAGAGGCCGATAACTGGTGGACGTTAGCTAAGGACGCGTACCAGCCGTTGCAGACCATGTCGTGGACCTCGTTTACCGACAAGGTCCAGGAGCGTTTCTACCCTGACGAGTTGCAGTGGCAGAAACAGGAGGAGTTCCTTACTCTTACCCAGGGTAAGATGTCGGTTCAGGCGTACACCGATCGTTTCACGGAGTTATCGCGGTTCGCTACATCTGTGGTTCCGTCGGAGAAGGACCGGGTCAAGCGCTACATCAAGAAGCTAGATTCGAGGATTCGAGCTCACGTGATTAGCAGTGGAGCGAAGACGTTCCAGCAGGCCTACGAGGTGGCACTCGAGATTCAGGCATCAGCTACCGAGGAGGATTCGAGCAAGAAGAGAGCTCCGGTTCCGACGTCTACTGCTTCGTTTAAGAAGCCCCGTTTCAGCGCACCTAGCAGTACCCCTCCGACCACGAGTTCGCGTAAGGGTAATGGTGGTTCTGGTTGTCGAGGCTGTGGCAAGGACTTCCATCCAGGGAAGAAGTGCGACGGTTCTCCGATCAGTTGTTTCACGTGTGGTAAGGTAGGCCACAAGTCGACGTTCTGCCCCGAGAGGAGGCCAGATTCAGAGGTTAAGCAGCTTCCAGCACCGACAAAGACTCCAGTGAAGAACCGAGTCTACTGTATGACCGAGGCGGAGGTCGAGGTTCAGCCTGACGTTGTATCAGGTAGATTTCTTGTCTCTGGTGTGTTAGCATTAGTTCTATTTGATTTTGGTGCTACTGTGTCTATTGTGGCTAGTAGTTTTGCCTCGAGGTCATATCTTCGTGGCAGTCTGCCTGTGCGTTCAGTTATTACTCCCTGCAGGAGAGGATTTTACTTGTCAGCGAGAGTTCCGAGGAGTGCCTATCGTGATAGCAGGGGAGCAAGCGACGGCCGATCTGAAGGAGTTCCCGTTGATGGAGTTTGATGTTATACTTGGCATGGACTGGCTATCAAGGTATCGAGCGATCATTCGTTGCCGAGATCAGTCAGTGACTTTCCGAGGATCTCAGGGCAACCGAGTTACCTACTCTGGGTTCGTCCTTAAGAAAGGAGTAAAGGTAATCTCAGCCTTGAAGATGAGAAAGCATCGCCAGAAGGGCGATATGGTGTTTCTTTGTCAGGTACGAGACTTGACTGATGAGTCTCTGTTGGACGATATACCTGTAGCGAGGGATTTCAGAGACGTATTTCCTGATGAGCTACCAGGCGTTCCACCTGAGCGCGACGTCGAGTTTCATATCGACTTAGTACCCGGCACAGCGCCAATCTCAAAGGCACCGTACCGGATGGCACCGTCTGAGTTATTGGAGTTGAAGTCACAACTCCAGGATTTGATCGATAAGGGCTTCATTAGGCCTAGTGTTTCTCCGTGGGGAGCACCTGTGCTCTTTGTGAAGAAGAAAGATGGTAGTATGCGCCTGTGCATAGACTACCGAGAGTTGAATCGGGTAACTATCAATTGCGAGGAGCAGGAGTGTTTTCGAAGATAAATCTTCGATCTGGATATCATCAGATTCCGGTTAAGAAGGAAGACATTCCGAAAACTGCTTTTCGTACTAGATACGGCCATTACGAGTTCGAGGTGATGCCCTTTGGTCTTACTAACGCGCCAGCCGTGTTTATGGACCAGATGAACCGGACATTTCATCACTTACTCGACAAGTGTGTCGTAGTATTTATTGACGATATCTTGGTCTATTCTAGAGATGAGTCTGAGCATACGGAACATCTCCGGATGGTACTTGAGATATTGAGGAGTCATAAGTGGTTTGCGAAACTCTCCAAGTGTGAGTTCTGGCTTCGCGAAGTAGCCTTCCTAGGTCACGTGATCAGTAAAGAAGGCATTAAAGTAGACCCAGCCAAGATTAAGGCTGTAGTTGATTGGAGTAGCCCGAGAAATGTGGCGGAGGTTCGTAGTTTTCTTGGCTTAGCCGGATACTATCGACGATTCGTCCAGGACTTCTCCAAGATAGCTAGGCCGATGTCTAGTCTCCTACAGAAGGAGGTCCGATTCGTTTGGACAGAGGCTTGCGAGCAAGCTTTCCAGGAGTTGAAACAGAGATTAGTCTCTGCTCCGATTCTTACTCTTCCGAACGATGAAGAGGGCTTCGAGGTCTATAGCGATGCTTCGAAGAGTGGCTTAGGTTGCGTGCTCATGCAGGGTGGGAAAGTCATCGCTTACGCAACGAGATAGCTGAAGGTGCACGAGCGTAACTATCCTACGCATGACTTGGAGTTAGCAGCTGTAGTGTTCGCGCTGAAGATCTGGAGGCACTATCTCTATGGTGGTTCGTGTAGAGTATTCACGGATCATAAGAGTCTCAAGTACATCTTCACTCAGAAAGACCTCAATATGAGGCAGAGGCGGTGGCTTGAGTTGATTAAGGACTACGACCTGACGCTCAACTATTGCGAGGGCAAGGCGAATTTGGTTGCAGATGCGCTAAGCTGCAAACATCGCTTGAGCTTCAGTAGAAGCCGTGGTTCCGTCAGACTTCGTCTGACATCGATGAGTGCTGAACCTGATTTGATTCGGGAAATGCGTTAGGGTCAGCAGAACGACCCGTAGCTTGCTAGGATTCGAGAGGCTATACGGCAAGGTAAAGCCGTTGGTTTCACGATTTCTTCTGATGGTAGTATGCACTTTCGAGGGAGATGGTGTGTACCGGACTGTTCTGATCTTAGGAACAGAATCATGTCCGAGGCACATAACTCGCCTTATTCTGTTCATCCCGGTGGTAATAAGCTTTACCAGGATCTCAAGGGCCAGTTCTGGTGGCCTAAGATGAAGAGGGATGTAGCAGAGTTTGTTGCTCGGTGTTTGACCTGTCAGAAGGTCAAGATTGAGCATCAGAGACCAGGAGGTCTGTTGCAGCCACTACCTATTCCGACATGGAAGTTTGAGTCGGTTTCTATGGACTTTGTAGTGAGCTTACCCACTTGCAATGGCTTGAATGCTATTTGGGTCATTGTGGATAGGTTGACTAAGGTCGCTAGATTCATTCCGATGAAAATGACCTGGTCGATGGAGCGTCTAGCTTAGGCATATACTCAGGACATAATCCGACTTCACGGAGTTCCGAGGGAGATTGTTTCTGATCGGGATCCGAGGTTTCTATCTCGTTTCTGGAAATCAGTTCAGGAAGCCTTTGGGACGAATTTGAAGTTGAGCACCGCTTTTCATGCGGCGACTGATGGTCAGACTGAGAGGACCATCCAGACTTTGGAGGATATGCTTCGAGTATGCACTCTGGAGTATCATCAGTCTTGGGTGCGTATGCTTTGCTTGATAGAGTTCTCCTATAATAACAGCTATCACTCTAGCATTGAGATGGCTCCGTACGAGGCCCTGTATGGCAGAAAATGTCGGAGTCCGATTTGCTGGAATGATATCAGTGATACTGTGGCTTTAGGACCTGAGATGGTACGCGATACTATCGAGAAGGTTCGAGTCATTCGGTCTAAGATGCAGGCCGCTCAGAGTCGTCAGAAATCTTACGCCGATAATCGACGTAGACCACTGGCTTTTGAAGTAGGTGACAAAGTCTTGCTTAAGGTTTCACCTTTCAAAGGAGTTGTACGCTTTGGTCAAAAGGGTAAACTTCGACCGAAATATGTGGGACCTTACGAGATACTAGAACGAGTTGGGGAGGTGGCTTATCGATTGGCATTACCACCTAGTTTGGCTAATGTTCATGACGTATTTCATGTTTCTCAGCTAAGGAAATATGTATATGATCCTACTCATGTAATCTCAGTGGATCCGGTCGTAATCGAGCGGAATCTGACTTATGAGGAGCGACCCGTCCAGATCTTGGATCGGGAGGAGATGACCCTGCGGCGTAAGCAGGTACCGCTTGTCAAGGTGTTGTGGAGAAATCAACACCATGAAGAAGCGACTTGGGAGACGGAAGCGTCTATGCGGCAGAAGTACCCTGAGCTTTTCGATGGGGAGCGATCTCCTGCACCTTGAAATTTCGGGACGAAATTTCTTTAAGGAGGGGAGGTTGTAATGACCCAGATTTTATCGGTATTTTTGCCGATATTTATGTGTATATTTATGTGCTTATTTGCTAGTTCAAATTTATTTTTGAACTATTTATTTTAATTTTATGTGAATAATTTCGATTTAATCGAAATGTTTATTTCTTAGTTTTTATTATTTATTTTAATTATTTAATTTTCTAATTAATTATTTAATATTATTTTTGGGCTAAATCGATTATTGCATGATTATTCATGTAAAATTCAATAATTGGCCCAATGGATCACGAGAGCCCATTTAGAGCCCAAACATGGCCCATAAGCCTCATGGGGGCCGGTTTTTCATGAGCAAGGAGTGGCTTGCCACTTGCCTTGTGTTCACACCTTAGCTAACTCTATATATAGGAGAGTTAGTAAGGCTTAAGCTCATTTTGCCATTCTAAACCTTGCCATCATTTGCTAGCACTTAAACTGTCTCTCACACTCCATTTCACACGCCATTTATGAGCTATTGAAGCCTTCAATTGTTCATCATCTTCCTTTGCCCAAAACTTAAATATTCAAACACCATTGATTTTTAAGCATCCTAAACACAATCCTAAACACATTGTTTCAACCAAGATCATTAGTTGGGTTGTTTCCGGGTTTGTTCGTGGGTTTTTGTTCGTGTGTGGGTGTTCGTGTGGTGCTCGTGGTGGTGGTGCAGGCCGTGTCGAGCCGTGTTCGTGCAGGTGGGCCGTGTGCTGCAGCCGTGTTGGTGGTGCTCGTGTGTGTGTGTTCGTGTTCGTGTGGTCGAACCAAGCCGTGCAGCAGGCCGTGTGTGGTGCTCGTGTATGTCGAGTTCTTGGACTGCATTTGTGTGTTGATTTTGTGTGTAATCTTCAATAAGGTAACATACTAACTCAACTTAATTGGTAATACTTGGTTTATAGCTTTGATTAAATGCATGTTTAGTTGATTGGATGATGATTGTTCATGGTTTTGAAGTTGTTTCTTTAATCTGATTTTGAAGTGTTTTAATGGTGTTTTAATGGTGGATTTTCATATTTTAAGATTGTTTGATGATATTTTGGAAATCATGATGATTGGGTTTGAATTTGTTGAATTTTGATAAAAGTTGTTGGAAAATGTCGTGTGATTGATGATGGTGTTCATGCGTGTAGTTTGAGTTGTATGAGTTCTTGATTGAAGTTCTTGAATCTTGATTGAGTTCTTGATTGAAGTTCTTGAACCTTGAATAGTTTCTTTATGAGTTCTTTGAGTAATAGATGAGTTCTTTGAGGTTCTTGATTGAGTTCTTTAGAGTTCTTGTTGAGGTATAGATGAGTTCTTTAGAGTTCTTGAAAGTTAAAGAAAGTGATAGAAAGAGTCATGAAAGTTAAAGATTTGGGAATTGTTTATTAAAGATTGAGTTAAGAATGATGATATGATGTTTGGTTAGTCTCAAGAGTATGGCTATAGGCAATTCTTGGGTTAACTTCGATGATTTAGTTGTTAAATTCAAGAGTATGGCTTATTCTTGTCTTTGATTAACTATGATGATATGATGATGATATGATGGGATGTTTAGCTTGATTTCTTTCTAGACGCCCTTGACTTTGTGTATGTCTTATGCTTAGTCTCTGGGTTAAGACGTTGCCCCTATTCCGTCCGCGGTATCGGGATAGTTTTGGAGTCTCACTATGTTATTCCTAGTACGCTCAGTATGATTTGGGGATTAGGAACACGATTTCCCAGGATGATTCGGGTTCGTGGGATTTGGGTGTATGGCTTATGCCCAGTCCTGACATAGTAGAAGTTTGGTTGCGTAAGATGCTTCCGTACGAGCATAGTCCGGTCTAGAACGAGAATGATTGCACCAAAGGTAGAATTGGGATAGTGAAGTCGTATGATGATGTCGAGTGATGAGTCGAGTTTGGATTACGAGCTTGAGGTTGTCTCGTGTCTTCGAGGATTTACGTGTGATGTTATTTGATTATTGCTATGTGCTTGTGTATTCCCGTTAGGGTGAGTCAGTTATGTTACTCGCCACTGATGGTGGATTATGTTGTGTTTTTCAGGTACATCTGACGATGATGCTCTTGCTTAGTTTCGTTGTCTAGGTTGCGTAAGATGCTTCCGTACGAGCATAGTCCGGTCTAGATTGACCCTCTTAGTTTCGTTGTCTAGGTTAATAGATTAGGAGATTGACCCTCTTAATTGAAGCTAACCATCCGAATATTCAGATTTGAGAGTGATACTCTTAGCTTTATATTCAATTTAGTCCATAGATTTGAGTGTATTCTTTCATCTATTCACTAAAATATCCACATTATTGTTGTTTTGATTGAGATTTGAGAGTGAAATCTATAATCTTCAAACAAGGCCTCTTAATCATTCATCTAGCACGAAGTCTTGTAGCTAGATAACTCCCAAGAACTTCAAACCATGCTAGCTTCTATGCACACAACATAAAAACTAAAGAAAGAAAACACAAAGTTTTTAAACCATTTTTCATACATTCAATTCTGATTTTTACATAAGTAGTACAAGCTATTTATAATAAAACTAAAGCTAAGGCTATTACTACTATTACATGAATAAACAAAGCAAAGAAAGCCAAAATATCAATCCTACAATCAGTCCATACGTCCCCTTTGGCTGCCTACTTGAGCAAGTTGCTCTACTTGCATCAACTTGCACCAATTTGCACCACATGCACCAAGCATGCTTCAACCAGCTTCCATGACTCTCCTAAGCTACAACCAAGGTAGCATGACACCAATTAAGGCTACTAGATGACTAAGCAAAGCTAGCTACACCACTTGCAAGCAATAAGAAAAAGCCTAAATACAAGCACCCATAGACAGATTTACATAGGACTTGGACAATGCACTCTCGCGACTCGCGAGATATGGGTCGCGACTCGCGACCTTCTTGGTTCCCTGGGTTCGTGGCTCGCGACCTAAGCTTGCACCTCGTGATTTGCTTCTGGTTCGTATGTGCACTTTTGCTCCGTAGTTTACTCACTTGCCCAATTAAGCTAGTTATTACAAGCTACACTTTAACTAATGCAAATTAGTACAAAAACAAACAATAACTTAAAGAATTAATCTAAGCATAGCAAATACATCATTGAAATTGCTAATCATGCTACTACAATTCAATTACAAAAGTACTACTACTGATCACCATCTTTGGCACACTTAATCTGGTTCACTTATAATGCCCATGGATAACATATTTTCATTCCTAAGCTTCAATTTTATCTTTCCATTCCGATCTATTACCTTGGGCGAGGGTGGTAATAGATGGGATGAATATTTGTGAAGATAATTAGATAAATTTGAGTGAAACTGGTTACGCCATACGAATGGATTTTGATTTTCTTTCCAAATTTAGTTATAAATTCATTCCCATTACCATCATTTATGACCGGCTTCCAAACGACCGTTAGTTTACATGTTTAGTTAATTAGATGCTTTATTTAGAACCTCTTTTCTTTTTCTTTGTACAAAATAAAGGATATTAAACCATGAATGTTCTGTAATTAGCACATGTTCAGATTCATCAGTTTAGATCTCAGGGAAACATTACCAGACATTGTAATTCTTATTCATTGCAAGAGGCATACCAGATCAACTACAAATATACAATTTACAAGGACTTAACTTTGTACATACAACATGCATAATAATTTTTAACACTATAAAACATTACACCAAAAATGCACTTTGCTGAATTGCTTTAGAAAATATTTAAGGATCTATTTTGGAGTTCTGGTTAGATACCGAACAATCAGGTGGCAACCAACATGATGCACCATCTTCGCATACACTGCTGCTTCCTGATTGCTTGACCTTATGTCTTCTATCCTTTTGTGGCACTTTTGATCCATCTTTTTTGTTCAACTGTAAAAGATGAACATCATGTTATTATGTTATTTTTTATTGGATTGAATCAATCTCAATTGAACTGAACTGTACTAAACTAAATCATAGACTCTGCAGGAGTTGACTTCAACTGAACTGGATTTATCTGAAATGAAGTCCAAAAGAACAGCCTAAGTTCCCTTCCCTTTGCCTCTGCTAAGCTAGCTATCCCTTCATTCACTACTGAATTTTCAGACATCTGTTTTTAATCCCTACAAACCATAATGTATGATTGGATTAAGGTTCAGAATAATACCTTAGAATGCTCTTTCTGATAGTGGTAGGTTGGCAAAGTTTTCCTTCTGGAGATGCTTCTTGGAGCCTTAAGCCTGTTCCTAGCTGAATTGCAACAATCTTTATCTTCTTTTTCTGAATTTGGTGAGATTTCATTATGGACAGGTACCTCATTAGAACCACAACTTTTTTTCTCTTTAAATTACAGGTTTTAAAACTTCTTCTTCTTCAAAGAAAGCCGCGATTTCAAGATACTTGTTGCCTCATTGTTGATCAGCTGCTTGCTAGTATAGTCGTCCACAGGGGAAACTTCTGTTTGGCGAGTGGCCATCCATCGCCCAAGCCAGCTCCATCCCGTGTTTGGTTCTGTGACATCCGATTTTGTATGCTGCTTTTTTTAGCAGATTCTCAACTGATTTTGCCAGATCCAACCATTATTTTCATAGGAAAATATGGAATACTACCTCAGGTATTTTTTTTTGCAGGTCATATATCTATATGTGTGTGTGTCTTTATGTGTGTGTATACAAGTATATCGAAAAAGGCGAATTATGGTCGATTTTGAGCTATTTTTGGCTTATTTTGGGAAAACCGTGAATTATAAAAAGTGAACTAAAAAGCAAATTATGTAACACTGGTATGTACGTATGAATGTATGTATGCAATTATGCATGATAGTGCAAAACTACAAGTATATGAATTTTGCTAAAGGCAATGTACCTGTTGGGAGAAGGCATATGCGAGTGCTCTCTCTCGCCTTGTCATTGCCTAAATCTGTTCTGAGTCCTCATTTTTTCTCTGGTATTGTCTAGTGTGCTATCATCCCAATCTTCCTGTTTAATCCATATTTAATAACATTGAAAATGAATGTATAGTATATAGTACATGTTATGGTGAATTTTAGCTAACCTGATTACAGGTAGAAAGCCGAGGCACGGCTTGGTAAGCCGAGAGTTACAAGTGATAAGACAACAACATGCCGGGAGTAGCAGGAGCATAAGCGGGAACAGATACATAAGCCGATGGTGCTAGGTATCGGGTTCATAAGCTGGAATATAAGCTGGATCAAGTACATAAGGTGAGCGTATGCTGGAATATAAGTTGGATCAGGTTTATAAGCTGAATGGCGCTAGATATCGAGTTCAAGCTGAGAAGCAAGTAAAGTCGAGGAGAAGAGATGCAGGTCTACGTTAGAAGATTCTGGAAGGAAGCACGAGTTGTAATATAATTCAGACTAAGTACCAAAGTCAAATGAGGAGTCGCTGAATAATAGGAGATATACGCTGACGTGGCAAGAACAAGTATTCCACCTTGGTGATACATGCCCCACGTAAATAGGGAGTGGTTACTAAGTTGTTGCATGGTCTCACACATCCCAAGAAAATAGGAAGTTGTTCCTATTTTGATGGAATGACTAGCTATCAATTAGAATAAGTTATATAGAGGGAAAAATCAGTTGTAAAGGGCCATATTATTATTATCATTCGTCATCACATATACATTACTCTAGAGAAAACAAAAGGAATATCAGCAACAAACTCCTACATTTTAGCAAACAGTTTTACCTATTTTTTAGGAGAGTGGACAGCAAGGTTCAACTGCACTAACAAACCCTATTGCAAACCCGTATCTACACAGCCCAAAATTACTCTGCTTAGCATATCTAACCAGACAGTTATCATTTGTACTCGAACGAAGCAGGGCATGTTTCCCATACCCCTAGCGCGCTACTCAACTAGTTTTAGCGATTTTCAATGTATATAAATCGAAATATTGTACGTGTACCAAATGGCTTTTATGCCCGAATCATAGTGGATTGGTGGACTCATAGCCACCCGCGGTTTTTTCCCTTGTTCTTAGGTTTTCCGCGTCACCATTTTCTTATGTCATCTCTCTTTTATTTTTTTCCATTTATTTTCCGTACCTTAGTCTAGCTATCGCCCGTTCCAACCTTAAATTGTCATCTTGACGATTTTTGGCCAAAACAGTTTGGCGCCCACCGTGGGGCCGATGGCTAGAATTTTACATCAAAATTGTGTCCACAAAATAAATATGCTCTTTGACACCAAAGATTAATCTATCCTTGTTTGCACCAAAACCTAGCAACGAATGAAGGCATTATTCCTGGATTGGTTCATGTCATTATCAATCACGTCCAATATATGGAGAACATGGAGGAAGCTAAAAAGCTAATAGCAACAGTGGTTGAATTGAATCAAGTTATTTTGAGATCATCAGATAACCGATCTGGTCCATTGAGCAATTGGGTGAAGTCAGGTTCAAAGCATTCGGGTTCAGACTAGCCTGTTCGGGTATACAACTACCCAGCTAGGGATACAAACGTGGTTTAATAAAGTAAGTGTTATTTTAATTTTTAACTACCAAGGAACATGATTGTGGTACAAGTTACATTTTTGTCTTTGCGTCGTAATCTGTAAGCCGAACTCGTAGCTTAAGCAAATAGGTTCCTCAACCCACGAATTGGGGCTAGTTGTTACATCGTAACTTCACTAACTCGAATGCAGGTCGTTGCAAGCTGAAATTTCAAAGTTATCATAATTCATGTTTAATTACCCAAATTCAGGTTGTAAGATGAAAGCTTGGCTTAGCCAGAATAGATTTACTAGTTTTTAAATAAGTTGTTATTGCAAAATTTTGCTAACCTGAGCGCAGGTCGCAAGTTGTAAGCTGCAAACCAGAAGCAGAATGTTGTGAGCTGCAAGCTGTAAGTTGCAAAAAGTAAGTAGAATGCTACCAACCGTAAGCAGTAAGCTGCAAACGAGAAGCAGAAAAGCCGTAAGCCGCGAGTTGTCAGCTGGAAAGGCTGATATGATTTTTTTTAGCTATAACAAGCAGGTTACAATATCTTATGATTTAAACTATGAACTATTTGGTTAGTTTTGTGGAATATCTTCCAGGTACAAATCTGAACATCAACCCAACAACCTGTAGCCGGTTCCCATCAACTCTGTCTCTCAGCAACCCTGGTTCCCAGCAACCTGTAAACGGTTCCAACAACCCTGGCTCTCAGCAACTCGGGTTCCCAGCAACCTGTAGCCGGTTCCCATCAACTTGTAAACGGTTCCAGCAACCCTGGTTCCGAGCAACTCCGGTTCCCGACAACCTGTAGACAATTCCCGACAACCTGCAGCTAGTTCCCCGCAACCTGTAGCTGGTTTCCAGCAACCCGTACATGGTTCCAGCAACCCGTTCATGGTTCCAGTAAGCTGCATATAAATATTCCAACATGGTATGTCTCCAGCTATGTATGTACCCTTCTCACCTACCTGGTACTGGTGTGTATTTCGCAAATTGCAACATCTTACATCTTTATTAGCAAGCATCACCTTATGGTTAGTTAGCTTAGCTTACTATTAATTTGTACACATGCCACGTAAGTAAATCTTCGCCCCGAAGAAGGCAACCAGGTATAACTCTGCATTATTACTTATGTTAGCTTCATTAATCATGATGTGAACATATTTATCATGCTAAATTGTTCCTAAGTAATAACATCTGCTAATAGTTGCGACTTCATTTTGAAACAACTTAAGTTTTTAAGTATATGCATATTAGTCTGACATGTCAGGACTCCTTTAACATCCATTTTCATCAAACAAATAAGCTCTAGCATAATCATGAGGACTTCAAGTCTGACAGGCAAACAACAATGATACTTTATGGTTGAGAGAAACCAGAGATAAGCTAACAAGCTGTTAACACATAAAGACAAGTGGAAGATACCTCTAGTTGAACTGCTTGGGAACGTGAATTTGTCACCGGAAACTAAACCAGCTTACCAGGCTCGCACAATAAGCCATGTTAAACTGGTAATGACAGCAAGTAAGCTTTGAATTATCGAAATAGTTAATATCATTCATATGTATATTTTATTTTCGAACTTTTTTCCCCTGATTACCATCATAGCTTACCCGATGTGGGAAGCGCACTTAGTAGCTACCTTGTGATTTATACTCAAGCATAACTCATAATGTAACGCCCCAGATTTTTGGGTTATTTTCGTGTTGCTAGCTTGTAATTATTCTTGTTGCGGTGCATGGTCTAAATTTATTTTAGACTATTTTTAATGCTTGAGTGTAACCGTTTTATTTAATGGTTTATTATTTCTTAATTTTATTTTATTTTAATTAAATATAATTTTTATTATTTAATTTTCTAATTAATTAATTAGTTTTGGGCCATGTGCAAATGGCCCAATTGAATATTGAGCCCATTTGAGCAAGCCCATAACCGGCCCTCTCTCTCTCTCTCTTTAGTGGCTTGATTTGCCACTTGCCATGCATTCACACCTAACTAACTTCTATAAATAAAAGTAGTAGTAAGGAATGAGGATTCATTTGCTCATTTGACATCCCTTGCCATCAAGTTTAAACACAAAACTCTCTCTCCTCTTGCCTTGTTCCTTCACGCCATTTTTGGCTAAGTAGACCCCATCATTTGATTCATCATATTTTCAAGACCAAACTTAAAGATTCAACCTCCATTTGATCTTTAAGTGACTAAAACAGACTAGCCTTCATTGTTCTTGTTCAAGACTTCTAGTTCGGGTTGGTTTGTTTGGGTTTCTCTCGTGTGGTTCGTGGGCTTCACATAGATGGTTGTGTGGTGGTTCGAATATGGCCGTGCAACGTGGTCATGGTCGTGGGGCAACCGTGCAATGAAGCCGTAATGATGATTGTGCCGTGCGTTGAAGTCGTGCATGTTCAAACAGTTGCATCGTGTTGTGCGTGACTTTGAGTTCGTATGGGACGAATCCAGGCAGCAAGTTTTGAGGTTATTTACGTGCTTATATTTGATTAGGTAACATACTTTCTCAATCTAATTGGTATACTATGTTTCATAGTATAGATTAAATGTTTAAGATTGATTTTCTTGAAGTTTTGACATGATTTTATGAATGTTTTATAATCTGGTTTGTAAGAGAATTCATGGTGATTTTAAGGTTTTAAAATGATGGTTTCATGATTTAAAGTTATTTTGAAGTTCTATTAAAATCGTGTTCAAGTTTGGTAAAAATTGGATGTTGGAAAATTGATGAAACTTGTTGTTTAGAGTGTTGTTTATGCGTGTGGATTGTGATGATTATTATGGGTTTAATTCTTGATTGAAGATCTTGAATCTTGATTGAGTTCTTGATTGAAGATCTTGAATCTTGATGAGTTCTTTATGAGTTCTTGATGAGTTCTTTGAGTTCTTGATGAGTCTTGATGGGTTCTCGGTTGAATCTTGATAGTTAAAGAAAGTGGTTTAATAATTAACAAAAGTTAAAGATTGAGTCAAAGATTATTAAAGAATGGATTAAAAATAATGGATTAATGTTGGTTAGACTCAAGATCAAGGCGCAAAGGAAATCTTGAGAATAACTTCGTGTTTTTAACTCATTATTTTCGAGAATCAAGGCGCAAATGCAATTCTTGAATATAGTTATGTTATGAATGAGTTGATTAAAATGATAAGAGATTTAATTAAAGATTAGCTTGATTTCACTATTAGACGCCTATTTCATAGAGTAAGATTCTATGTTTTGGGTTAAGACGTTACCCCTATTCCATCCGCGGTATTGGGATAGTTGGAGTCTTACTATGTTATCCTTTGAATTTCCAGTAAGATTGGTTTCACGGGACATAAATCCAGTAAGATTGGTTTCATGGGATTTGGGAGTAAGCTTCTCGGTCCTAGCATAGTAGAAAGTTCGATCGCGTAAGATGCGTTCGTACGAGCGTGTTAGGAATTTTGGAAATTGTTGATGAATACCCTCCAAGGCGTGGAATCTACACTTTCCTTCTAAACTAATTCGCCCCAAAGATCACCGGGTTACCGCGAAATGTTTAGTGAGATACAATGGAGAAAACTATGTATACTCTATATGATCTTAGAGTATACCCTAAAAGGACTTTGTGTTTAGTTATGTGTTTAGAACACACTTAGTATAAGTTTGCAAGAATATACTAAGTGCAAACAAGTTGTGGAAAATGTAGAGAAATCTGAGTATATTTGGATGCCTCAACCATGAACTAAACTAGCCTATTTATAGGCTCATATGGCAAGAGGAATCAGCTCTTCAAGAGCTGATTGAACACTCATCAAAGCTTTGTAACATCAGAAATTATGGTGATTAATTAAGCAATTAACACCTTTGAAAGATGCCTTCACAAGGCAACCTTTCAAAGTTCTGATTTTATTGCTTTGAAAACTTGTTTAATTCTGCATTGAAGCGATTAAACACATGCTTAATACGTATAAGCATCCTAGGCAAGAGCATACGAAAAGTCGAAAACTGATCGAATTTTTCCAGTAGCAAATCGCGAGTCGCGAAGAGGGGCTCGCGAGTCGCGACCAGGCTCGCGAGTCGCGACCTGGGCTCGCGAGTCGCGAGCCACCTCTGTTTCGTGGCTCGTGGTTTGCTTCTTTCCAGAAACTTATCACGAGTCGCGACGGGTACTCGCGAGTCGCGAGATACCCGTTGGACCCGTAGTTTCTCCTTGCCTAATGTCCTCTATCCTTAGTTCATATAATCATGTTCATTTAATCATAAATGTTCCAACAATCCTCCTCCCATTTATGATATAAATGGGAACAACTTTCAACCACAACAAGTATAATCAAAACATACAACTCATGTTTATGCATAAATAGAAATGTCTTAAAGATTGAATTCCTACTTAGTATATGCACACTTTACAATAATTCCATTTGGTATAATAGACTATGCTTTGAATTATACAAACACTACGAATTATTGAAGATACAATACGCATAAACACAAACAAGTCAACTTTTAACCCCCTACACCTATGTCGCCATGGTGTACGTATCTATTCATGAACTTTTCAAGCAAAGCCTAGACTTGATGAAGCGGCCAAACTTCTCGCTCACATAGGTAGATCTTTTCGCACATGCTCCTGCAATTTGAGCCAATTTCAAAGATCTATTAAGAATTGAACCAATTCAACCTCCTTTACATTGCAGTAAAATTAGCACTTACCTCGGGATGTAATATCTTTTAAGTGCTCCCAACCTCAAGTGAAAATCTATCCTCATTGAATTAGAGATCCAATGTCTTATTGGACGTCGAATTGAGTTTCATTTCATCAAGGTAGTTCAATAGGCTTTAAACCCATCCCTAAATTCATTTTGTTCAACAAGTCTCTTGGCAACGGTTTTGTAAATGTATCCGCCAAATTACCTTGTGACCGAACAAAATCAATGGTTATACAACCATCTTTAATCATCTCACGTACATAGCTATGTCTAACCCCAATGTGCCTTGACTTGCCATTGTAGACCACGCTATAAGCTTTGGCAATTGTTGCCGCACTATCACAATGGATAGCTAGAGGTGACATTGGTTTTGGCCATAAGTCAACCTCACTTAAAACATTTCTAAGCCATTCCGCTTCTTGACAACATGAAGCAAGAGCTATAAATTTCGAAGCCATTGTGGAATCGGTGACACATGTTTGCTTCTTAGAGGCCCAAGAAATAGCACCTCCTCCAAGAAGAAACACCCATCCACTTGTGGATGTAAAATCCTCCTTATTGGAGATCCAACTTGCATCCGTAAACCCTTCTAAAATAGATGGCTCACCGGTATATGTCAAACCAAAATCTATGGTTTTCTTCAAATACCTCAACACTCTTCTCAAAGCTTGCCAATGTACCATACTAGGATTACATCGGCTCAACCTCCCTATAGCAAAAGTTATATCCGGTCGTGTGCTAGTCATAGCATACATCAAGCTTCCGACCAAGCTTGCATACTCCAATTGAGAAATTGGAGTACCACTACTCGGAACCAATTTAATATTAGGATCCATCGGAGTAGCAAAATGAGTAGAAACCGACTCATTAAACCTCTTTACCACTTTCTCAATATAATGAGATTGTGTTAAAGAAATAGTGCTTTTACCTCTCACAATTCTTATTCCAAGAATCACATCCGCTTGACCCAAATCTTTAATTGAGAAGCTCCTTGAGAGAAATGCTTTGGTTTTGTTCACTTCATCCAAATCAGTCCCAAATATAAGCATATCGTCAACATATAAACAAATTATAACCCCTTTACCGTTGTTAAATTTTCTATATACACACTTATCGGATTGATTTATTTTAAATCCATTAGACAAGATTACATCATCAAATTTTTAATGCCATTGCTTAGGTGCTTGTTTTAGGCCATATAAAGATTTAATTAATTTACAAACTTTGTTTTCTTGTCCTTTAACTACAAATCCTTCCGGTTGATTCATGTACACTTCCTCCTCCAATTCACCATATAGGAAAGCCGTTTTCACATCCATTTGGTGAATTTCAAGACCATGAATCGCTGATATAGCTATCAAAAGTCTAATAGTAGCTATTCTAGCCACCGGAGCATAAGTGTCAAAATAATCGATACCATATTTTTGCCTAAAACCTTGGGCCACTAACCGGGCCTTGTGTTTTAATATGGTTCCATCGACCCGTTTCTTCTTAACGAAGATCCATTTACAACCAAGAGGTTTACAACCCGGAGGTAAGTCCGATAAAACCCAAGTATTATTACCCATTATTGAATCCATTTCATCATTCACGGCTTCCTTCCAAAAGTTGGAATCATGAGACTTCATAGCCTCACCAAAGGATTTCGGATCCTCCTCCATATGGTAAACATATGAATATTGAGTCTCAATAGACTCCCTTGACCCCTCAACTAAAAATAGTTGAAAATCCGGTCCAAAGTTTTTAACTTTTCTAGCTCTTTTACTTTTCCTAATTTCTGGAATTGTAGTGTCATGATCTTTATTTAGATCATCTACATTTCCGGAACTAGTACTAGGTACCATGTCCTTTGGTCTAGGAATCGATGTAAACCGAGTTTCATCAAATATTTCATCCCTTGACTCTATCACGGTATGTATAGAGACAAAATCATTATGTTCAAGAACATAAAACCTATAGGCATTGCTATTCTCCGCATAGCCTATAAATATGCAATCAATCCCTTTTTCACCCAATGTTTTACGTTTGGGTTCCGTCAATTTGACGACCGCCCTACAACCCCACACCTTAAGGTATGAAAGATTAGGCTTCCTTTTGAACCAAAGTTCATATGGGGTATCCTTGTTCCTTTTATTAGGAACCCGATTCAAGACATAACATGCGGTAAGCATTGCCTCGCCCCAAAATCCGTCACTTAGACCCGAGTTAGATAACATGGAATTTACCATTTGTTAGTTCAATGTATACTCAAGAAGGGGGGGTTGAATTGAGTATGTGTGTTTTTTCTATCGTTTTCAAGATTTGTTTGTTCTTTTGAGAGAACAACGTGAGAACAATAAATAAAGAGTAGAGACACAAAGATTTAACGAGGTTCGGCTTCTAAACAAGCCTACGTCCTCCACTCTCTCACCAATATTATTAATCAACTCAGAATAATAACAAGGTTACACACTCAATTAAATGCTACAACTATGTAACACCTAATTCCCCAACTGTTAACTCTAACAGTTCACTCAGTGTTCACAGAACACTCCCTAACCACTTCCCTTTAAGTGGTTCAAATATTACAAACTTAAATCTCCGTAAGTTTTTTCTCTTAAAGATGGATATGGAGATAGTTTTGCACTAAGGATAGACTCTGAAAAATATTACCAGTTTTTCTAGTGGAGAGCAAAAGTCTTTCAAGGGTTTCTTGCAAAGATTGTTTAAGTAGACAAGGAAACCCGTGCCCTAGAGGCGTGCTTTGGAGCTTTGCCATATTTGTGCAAACCGGCCTTGCTGACACAAGTAGAAAGATATCTGTTTTTTCCTTTTGTCTCCTTTTTACTACTAGAGTGAAAAGTACACTAAGGTCCAATCAAATATCTTATCAAGGTTGATTTGCAAATCAAAATGGCAGATTTCCAAAGTACAAATGATCCAGATTTTCAAATGAATTTTAAAAAACAATTTTGAACACAAATATATGTACGGATCACGTGTGTAATACTGAGGTCTGTTCCCACAGTGGTCTCAGTACTACTAAGTCTGTATCTGGCAAAGGGAACTGTTCTAAGCCTGTTCTGGGCCTGTTCTCTTTACTGGATGTAGACTTAAAATTCTTTTGCTCTTTACTTAGAAATATTTGGAATACTTTCCTAAGCCTGTTTACAAGAAGATCCTAGTATAAAAAATATAAGGCTCCGAGCTCTTGGCTTTTGATCTTCAAGTATCTCAAGGCCTTCATGATTGCCTTGAAGAGTCCTCACTTGATTCAACCTGTTCATATACAATTATTCATAGACATCAAGTATAGAGGACTGGTTTGTCATCAATCAAATCAAACATGGTTCAACAATTTCCCCCTATTTGATGATGACAAACCATGAAGTTCCCCCTGAGAACAGTATCCAGTTGTTTCAAAAAAAATAAAATAACTGTTCAGAGGAACTGGTCTTGCACTGTGCCTGTAGTCAGATACACAATCTCAGAGAATAAAAAATTTCAGCAGCTAAAGCACAATTAGACTGATAACAATGGTCAGTCACTCATCACATTACTCAATTTTCATTGAGTTTTAGCATTAAACCTGTAACCTGCAAGACTTATCAATTATCAATTGTAGCAAAAGAATTTTCAAATATCACTTGGAAGAATTTTCTTCCAGTTGGGATGGGTAGGAGCACTTGATCTGAATTCAAGATACTCCTAGGCAAAAAGCTGGGCCATCTCTTAACAAGGTCTGAACCTTGTCCAGGTTGCTACAATTGATATTAAGAACTTCACCTGTCTTATTCCCCCTTTTGGCATCATCGAATGACAAAAGCAACCATAGCACAAAAGTTAGGAGAAGGCAACAGATAAAGTCAATATGCAATTATAAAGATAACACAACATTCTAGAGATGTTGTTCCAAATGTGAGTACCTGCAACTCACAATCCCAAACTGTTTAAGACACACACAAAGTTAAGCAATTATACACACCAGGACCATCTGCAGAGAAATTGTTTTGCAGAATGGCCAGAAACTAAGATTGTTCAAAGAGAGTAAAGTATTGTTTGGAAATAAGATAGTTAATTTTGAGAGGGGAAGGGGTTTGGCTTAAGAAGAGTTGGAGTCAGTATCATCATCAGAATCCTCAGTGGAATCCTCATTCTCTTATTCTGTGCTCTGCTCCTGCTGCATCTTCTTCAGTTGGGCTATGATGGGCACTGGTCGCGGAGTGGTCTTAGGCTTTGGCTTGTGGCTGGAGGAGGAGGCAAGCTTTTCATCATGGGAGTCCAAACGTGCTGATATGTTCTTCAGAGATCCATCCAGGGATGCACACAGAGCGTTGACACTTGCCATCATCTGCTGCAGGAGTTCCCCATGGGTCTGCACCTGTTTGGATAGTGCCCCAGAAGCTTCTTCAGATTTGGTGCTGCTTGTCCTTCTTGTCCCTGCAACCCTGTCTTCATCTTTCATTTTGAGCCTATCTCCCTCAAAGGTCATTCCCTTTTGACCTAGAATCTGATTAGTGAGGACAGACATTTTCTTGACCTCTCCTTTCAGATGTACCCTTCTACTTTGGAAAACCAAAGTAAGCCAGGCCCCATATGGCAAAGCGTGGTTGGACTTTTCCAGAATGTTTACCATATGGGCTATCATTAGACCAGGGAGACTAAGCTTGATTTTCTCATACAGACAGTAGATAATGACAGCATCCATTTTCCTCACATCCATCCTACCCTGTGCCCTGGGGAGTACTATTTTTGAGGCAACAGTGTGAAACAGCCTCATCACTGGTTCCCTCAGTTGGCCAATAACATAGCCACAACCATCGTTTGGGGGACCAGTGAAGAGTGTGGTCTGTATGTGTTCTGTACTGACCTCAGGAATAGTAGGCCAGTTGTCCTTTGAGTAGTCACAGAACCCACTCTTTGGTACATCAAGTACCTCCCCTAGAATCTTCTTAGACAGAGTGATGTCTACCCCTTCGACCTCACTCCAGATTTTCCCTTTCCCCAATTTCCCTAGCTTAGAATAGAACTCCTCCACACATGACTCAAACACATCTAATTTCTTATCAAACAATCCCTCCCAGCCCTGGAATGCTAAAGCTTCTTTGAATTCCTCTAAAAAGGGCTGGCTTGTCCAGGACTTTGGACAAGCAAAGCCAAACAGGACACCTCTACCACTCAATTCAAATAGTGGTTCAGAAGTTGTCTTACCTTTCTTTTGTGTAGGAGGTTTGTCTGATGTGGAGGTAGCCTTTCTCTTCTTCTCAGTAGGTAACTTTGTTCCAGGCTTGGTGCTGTCTGAAGCTTTGCCCTTTTTGGCAACGCTTTTCACTCTCTTTTTCCCTTCAGAAACTACTTCAGCAGGTTCCTTCTTGATTTCTTCCTTACAGACCCTTGTCCTCAAGGGCCTGGTTCTTTTTCCTTCAGCCTTTTCACCTTGTACGACACCGGTGATCTCTACTTCCATGTCCTCATCCCTCTTTTCTACCTCTTTCTTTTCAATTTCCTTCTCTTCAGTGCTTGGCAGTGGTTTCTGTATGGTCTGTGGTGATGATGTGGGTGACTTTTCTGATGGTGGAGAGGGTAATGGGGTTGTTTCCTTTTGTGGTGGAGATGATGGTGGAGTAGTAAATTTTTGTGGTGACTGTGGGGGAGAGGTTTTGTCTTCTGAGGGAGATGACGGTTTTGGAGGTGAGGATTTTGTAGGTGATGAGGAGGTTTGTTTGGGAGATGGAGGGGGTGTTTTCTTGGAGGGTGATGGTGCATTCTGAGTTTGTGGTGGTGTTGATTTTGGTTTAGAGGGTAATGGTGATGTTTTTGGGCTTGGTGGTGGTGTTGATTTATCCTTTGAGTGACATGCAACCTCAGATTTGTCAGCAGTTTCAGTTGTAGCTTGGTCCTTGACCTTTTCTTCCTTTTCTTCTGTCTGGTGGTGTTCAGCAACCACTGTCTTTTCTGAATGCTTCTCAGTCTTAGTGGGTGTGAAGTTTGGAGATTTGCTTGACCCACGACTTCTCTTCCTTGCAGCCTTGTTTTTCTTTCTTGCCATTTTTGATTTGAATTACAGAGTTGATGAAGGAGAGAGAGAGAGAGAGAGACGAAATTCGAATTCTTAGAGAGGATTATGATGATGATGCTTAGGGTTTGAGAGAAAGAATTAAGTTGAGAGAGAATGAGTCAGTTAGAGAGAAGTTAATGTGATAAAATGAATTTGAAATGGAGAAAACAGACAGTTACTCGAATAGATACAGTAGAAATAACTTCTACACTGTTCACAACGGTCATGTGTCAGAACACTTAACTCCTAAATTTCAAAAAGAGAATTCAGCAATAACTGATGTAACTGATGTAGGGAACTGGTCTGACGATGGTCTGACGCTGGTCTGTATAAGAGAAAACTTAAATGCATCTTCCAATTAGGCAACTTAGAGATACCACACATTGGAACAACATCAACATAAGAAATTTGAGACCACTTGCATCAATGACATTTAAGAGTTAACCAGCCCTGCTTATTTATACTAATAATCACAGAGTCAAACATAGCCAAAAATGGAAAGATAAGTCCTAAGGAACTAGGATCTAATCCTTACCATACCGAGTAATGTGCGGAGTTTGACAAACACTTCCCTGCTCAGGGGTTTAGTGAAAATATCAGCTAGTTGTTCTTCAGATCTGCAAAATTCAAGATTCACATTTCCTTTTTCAACATTGTCTCTGAGAAAATGATGTCTGATTTCAATATGTTTGGTTTTAGAGTGCTGGACAGGATTTTTTGAAATGTTTATAGCACTGGTGTTATCACACAATATGGGAACACTTCCGGAACAGACCCCAAAATCCTTGAGTTGTGTCTTAATCCAAAGCAATTGAGCACAGCACAAAGCAGCAGCTATGTACTCTGATTCAGCTGTGGATAAAGCCACTGAATTTTGTTTCTTAGATCCCCAAGAAATGAGACAGGAACCTAAGAAGTGAGCCATTCCTGAAGTGCTCTTTCTGTCCACACCAAAACCAGCATAATCAGCATCAGTGTATCCTAAAAGATCAAAATTGCTTCCTTTTGGATACCATAAGCACATGTCCTTTGTACCACTTAGGTACCTAAAAATTCTCTTAACAGCTTTTAGATGAGACTCTTTAGGGTTGCTTTGAAATCTTGCACACAACCCAACTGAGAACACTATGTCTGGTCTACTAGCTGTTAAATAGAGAAGTGAGCCAATCATACCTCTGTATAGCTTATCCTCAACATCCTTCCCTTTCTCATCTAGGCTCAGTTTAGAGGAGGTAGGGATAGGTGTGTCATAGGACTTGCTATCTTGCAGACCATATCTCTTGAGGAGCTCCTTGTGATACTTCTGTTGGTGGATCATGATTCCATCATCCACTTGCCTGATTTGAAGTCCTAGGAAGAAACCAAGTTCTCCCATCATGCTCATCTCAAATTCACTTTTCATTAAGTCTGCAAACTCATCACACAAAACAGAATTAGTAGCTCCAAACAAAATATCATCAACATATACTTGGACCACTAATAGATCTGTTCCCTTTTTCTTTAAGAATAGAGTTTTGTCCACTGAACCTCTCTCATAATGGTTTTCAATAAGAAAACTAGAGAGTCTCTCATACCAAGCACGAGGGGCTTGTTTGAGGCCATAAAGAGCTTTGTCTAACTTGTAGACATGATCTGGACAAACTCTATCCTCAAAACCAGGAGGCTGTTCCACATATACATCTTCTTTCAAATAACCATTTAGAAAAGCAGTTTTAACATCCATTTGAAAGAGTTTAAAGTTCATGTGGGCTACAAATGCAATCAAAATTCTTATTGCCTCAAGCCTGGCTACTGGAGCAAAGGTTTCATCATAGTCTATTCCCTCTTGTTGGTTAAACCCTTGAACCACTAGCCTGGCTTTGTTTCTGACTATAGTACCTGAGTCATCCATTTTGTTTCTGAAGACCCATTTGGTTCCAATAACAGACATCTCATTGGTTCTTGGTTCAAGATGCCAAACCTGATTTCTTTCAAACTGGTTCAACTCATCTTGCATGGCCAAGATCCAATCAGGATCAGTTAGAGCAGTCTTATAGTCAGTTGGTTCTATGTGAGATAAGAAAGAGAAGTATGCACAGAAGTTCTTCCAAACAGAATTTCTAGTTTGGACTCCTTTTGATAGATCGCTAATGATTTGATCAGAAGGATGAGAGCTTCTTTGCTTAAACATACTCTTTCTTACAGTTTTTAAGTCACCTAAGTTAGAACCAATGTCTGTACTGGTTCCCCCTATTTCATTTTCATTTTGAGAGGGTGGACCAGTTTCTTCAGTGTTCTCTCCCACTTCATCTTCAGATGGATGGGCAGGAGAGTCACTAAGTTCAACAACCTGTTTAGCACTTCCCTCTGCTGTACCAGACTCATTGTTGTTTTCAGGAGAAGTTTGATGATCTGGTTCAGCAGTGTTCTCTGATTCAGCTCCAGTGAAATTTGTCATTCCAATATTAAAGCCTTCATCATCATCTACCTGTACAGGCTTGTTAAACATGTTAGTTTCATCAAACAAAACATGGATACTCTCTTCAACACACAAGGTTCTTTTGTTGAAAACTTTATATGCCTTGCTATGAGAAGAGTATCCTATAAAAACAGCTTCATCACTCCTGGGGTCGAACTTGTCCAAACTGGTCTTACCATTGTTGTGTACAAAACACTTACAACCAAATATCCTTAGGTGTTCAATGTTTGGTTTTCGACCCCTTAGAAGTTCATAAGGTGTTTTGCCTAACATTGGTCTTAGCATAACCCTATTAAGTATGTAGCAGGATGTACTCACAGCATCAGTCCAAAATTTCTTAGACAGACCACTCTCTAAAAGCATGGTTCTAGCCATCTCTTCTAGAGTGCGATTCTTTCTTTCAACAACTCCATTTTGTTGTGGAGTTCTGGGGGCTGAGAAGTTGTGAGAAACACCATGCTTCATACAATAGGTTATGAAGCTAGCATTATCAAACTCTGATCCATGATCAGATCTGATGGATGCTAACTGATGATTGATCTTGTTTTGAACTTGTTTCACTAGTATTTCAAATTCATCAAAGGTTTCATCTTTGTATTTTAAGAATATGGTCCAAGTGAAACGAGAGTAATCATCAACTAAGACAAATACATAACTAAAACCATTTCTACTTTGTACACGCATAGGTCCACATAAATCCATGTGTACAAGTTCAAATGGTCTAGAAGAACTGACCACTTTCTTTGGTTTAAAAGATGATCTTACATGCTTGCACTTTGCACATTCTTGGCAGAGCTGGTCTGCCACATATTTGATGTTAGGTAAACCTAATACCAATTCTTGTGTTCTCAACTTGTTGAGCAAAGTGAAGCTAACATGTCCTAATCTTTTATGCCAAAGCCATTGATCGTCCTCTACAACACTAAGGCAGAGGGCACTGTTCTGTGGAAGTTGATTTAAGTATGTAACATATACATTGTTATGCCTTGTTCCTTCACAGACCAGTTCCCCTGTCTTAGAGTTCACTATGTGACAAGTGTTTGGTTCAAAATTTACTTTATTTCCCTTGTCACATAGTTGGGATATGCTCAAAAGGTTATGCTTCAAACCTTCTACATAATAAACATTGTCAATTGCTTGGGAGAGTGACTTACCAACCTTACCTACTCCTTTGATAAGTCCTTTGCTATTATCACCAAATGTCACGTGCCCTCCCTCGAATGTAGTGAGTGAAAGGAATTGTTCTTTATCCCCGGACATGTGTCTTGAGCAACCACTGTCCAAATACCAATATGGCTTTCCTTTCACTCGTACCTGCACAAGCAAACTAAAGGTTAGTTTTGGGAACCCAGACCAGCTTGGGTTCCTTGTTCTTTGAGACATTTTCAACCTTGACCTTCCCTACCCTCACTTGTTGGGTGTAATTTTTATTTTTCTTGTCATGTTTCTTTTTAGTAAAGCATTTGTTAGTAACATGACCACTTTTACCACAATAGGTGCAAACATGCATATCCTTGGCAAATATATACTTGCCTTTCTTAAATTCATTTACCCATGTGTTGTCTCTGCCAAGAACAGTTGTAGAACTAGATCCAGAATACCCTAAACCAAACCTTTGAGAGTTTCCCGGTTGGGATGTGAGAGTGTTTAGGGTTTTCTGAGCATTTAACATTTTGTTCAATTGGTTCATACAATCTGTTAGCTCATTTTCCTTGTTCTCAAGTCTCTTAAGTTGAACTTCATTTTGTTTCTCGAAAGATTTTAAGTCAATTCTAGTCTTTTGAAGTTCATCTTGTAGTCTTGAGACCAGGGAGGGATCTGGTTTGTCACTGGTCTTCTTAGTGTTTTCTTGTTTTACTAAAATGAGTTCAGCCTCAAGATCACATATCTTAGCTATGCACTCACCATGTAAAACATCCAAGACTTCATCAAAGGCAGTGGGAGAACCAGTCTCTTCAGAACTCTTGAGTTCACTATGTTCCTTGTGTAAATCTTCAAGAGTGTCAATTAAATGATCATATGCTAGTATGACATCAGATTTACTCAAGGTACATGTGTCTCTCAGCAGTTCAAAGTTTGAATTATATGTGATAGATTTCTTGAGCTTATTAAACCCCTTTTCAATTTTTTCAAAAAGTTCATCCTCTTTAGGAATTAGTTTGGAGTTTAATGTCTCAAGTTCCATTTTATGCTGATCTGCTGTTATTTCAAGTTCAGAAATTTTTTCTTTAAGTTCCTCGCAAATAAGCTCAAGTTCAGCAGATCTGGCACCACATATTTCATACTCTCGAACTGTTTCTTTTAATTTCTTTTTGTTGTTCTGATAAGCAGACCCAACACTGATGCATTGATCAATAGTGAATTCAAGGTAGTCAAGCAATTCATCTCTATCTAGATTATGCATATTTGCCTTTAAATCATTAAAACATACCTGGTTGTCATCTGAAGTGCTTCCACCAGCCATGAGACAAAGAACTTCTTCATCTTGCGAACAGTCCTCGGACTGGTCTGTGGGTGTTGAAGCAGTTAGACACAAATTTGCTTCTTCTTCATCTTCCTCATTCTCAGAATCTGAATCACCCCATACTGCAGCCAACATAGCTCTCTTGAAGGCCTTCTTTTCAGTCTGAACTCCAGGGTTTCCTTTGGGATTTTTCCATGTTGGACACTCCTTGATTCTGTGTCCCATTTCCCCACATTTAAAGCAACCAGCATTGGAACTGGTTTTCCTGAACTGTCCAGAACTGTTCCTTCCTTTTGCAAACTTACCTTTGGACTTTGTCCTAAGGTATCTTTCAAACCTTCTGGCCATGAGACTAATATCATCTTCATCATCCTCAGATTCCTCTGCTTTGAGGACCATTTCCTTGTTTTTTGAGCTAGATTCAGCCTTTGAATCTACCAACATCTCATGAGTCATCAAGGAACCAATCAGTTGTTCTAGAGATAGTGATGACAGATCCTTTGCTTCTTGTATGGCTGTAACCTTGGGCATCCACTTTCCTGATAAGCTTCTTAACATTTTCCTTACCAGCTCTTCACTTGTGAAGGTCTTTCCCAATGACTTTAATTCATTTACAATGGTCATGAATCTTGTAAACATATCCTTTATGTTTTCATCTCTAGTCATTTCAAAAACTTCATATTTTGACATGAGCATGTCAATTTTTGACCTTCTCACTTCTGAGTTGCCTTCATAAGCAAGCTCTAGTGTATCCCATATTTCCTTTGCAGAAGAACAAGCTAGAATTCTATTTACCTCACATTCTGCAATTCCTTGTTGGACAAGTGACATTGCTTTAGCATTTTTCTCCAGCTTCTTGTAGTCTTCACTTGTGTACTCTTCTTCTGTTTTTGGGACTATGAACCCTTCCTGAATCTTTTTGTGGATGGACGTGGGTCCATTTTTGACAATCATCCAACACTCATAATCTATCCCAATGATAAGATTTTTCATGCAGTTTTTCCACCAAGAGTAGTTAGTGCCATTGAACTTGGGGAGTCTTGAACTGTTTGATTCTTGAGTAGACATCTTCTTGCTCCTCTAGGTAGTTAACCTTTTGAGAAGTTAGGCTCTGATACCAATTGTTAGTTCAATGTATACTCAAGAAGGGGGGGTTGAATTGAGTATGTGTGTTTTTTCTATCGTTTTCAAGATTTGTTTGTTCTTTTGAGAGAACAACGTGAGAACAATAAATAAAGAGTAGAGACACAAAGATTTAACGAGGTTCGGCTTCTAAACAAGCCTACGTCCTCCACTCTCTCACCAATATTATTAATCAACTCAGAATAATAACAAGGTTACACACTCAATTAAATGCTACAACTATGTAACACCTAATTCCCCAACTGTTAACTCTAACAGTTCACTCAGTGTTCACAGAACACTCCCCAACCACTTCCCTTTAAGTGGTTCAAATATTACAAACTTAAATCTCCGTAAGTTTTTTCTCTTAAAGATGGATATGGAGATAGTTTTGCACTAAGGATAGACTCTGAAAAATATTACCAGTTTTTCTAGTGGAGAGCAAAAGTCTTTCAAGGGTTTCTTGCAAAGATTGTTTAAGTAGACAAGGAAACCCGTGCCCTAGAGGCGTGCTTTGGAGCTTTGCCATATTTGTGCAAACCGGCCTTGCTGACACAAGTAGAAAGATATCTGTTTTTTCCTTTTGTCTCCTTTTTACTACTAGAGTGAAAAGTACACTAAGGTCCAATCAAATATCTTATCAAGGTTGATTTGCAAATCAAAATGGCAGATTTCCAAAGTACAAATGATCCAGATTTTCAAATGAATTTTAAAAAACAATTTTGAACACAAATATATGTACGGATCACGTGTGTAATACTGAGGTCTGTTCCCACAGTGGTCTCAGTACTACTAAGTCTGTATCTGGCAAAGGGAACTGTTCTAAGCCTGTTCTGGGCCTGTTCTCTTTACTGGATGTAGACTTAAAATTCTTTTGCTCTTTACTTAGAAATATTTGGAATACTTTCCTAAGCCTGTTTACAAGAAGATCCTAGTATAAAAAATATAAGGCTCCGAGCTCTTGGCTTTTGATCTTCAAGTATCTCAAGGCCTTCATGATTGCCTTGAAGAGTCCTCACTTGATTCAACCTGTTCATATACAATTATTCATAGACATCAAGTATAGAGGACTGGTTTGTCATCAATCAAATCAAACATGGTTCAACACCATTTCTTTTAAAGTCCGATTTTTCCTTTCCGCCACACCGTTACTTTGTGATGAATATGGCGCGGTTGTTTCGTGAATTATTCTAATGGAGTTAAAATAGTTTGGGTCATAATACTCTCCACCTCTATCCGTCCGAAGTACTTTAATTTTTAAATTAAGTTGTAGTTCCACTTCGGCTTTATATATTTTAAATTTTTCTATGGCCTCATCTTTGGATGATAATAAAAATGTATAACAAAACCTCGATGAATCATCAATAAACGTTATTACATATTTTTTATTACCCAAAGACGGTGAACTATGAAAATCACATAAGTCACTATGCACCAAATCAAGCAATAAAGTTTGTCTTGTCACACTAGGGAATGGGGTCCTTGTGATTTTATTTAACGTGCATGTCTTACACTTCTCTAAATTTAAATCGAAAGGTTGGATTAACCCCAATTTAGACATGTCATACAAACGACGATAATTTACATGACATAAATGATTGTGCCATAGAGAAGAAACATCAAGCAAGTAAATAGAATCAACATTCTCATTATTTTTGTGGAATTTGAACATTCCATTACAATAATATCCTTGACCAACGTAAATACCACCTTTAGAAACAATAAATTTATCGGACTCAAAAACAACTTTAAAACCAAATTTATTCAAGATTCCCCCCGAGACTAAATTTTTCCTAACTTCGGGTACAAAAACAACATCCTTTAAAGTTAGTGTTTTTCCCGAAGTTAAACATAATTCTACTTGACCTATACCCTTGGCCTTTACCGTAGAATCATTCCCCATATACAAAATAGGACCATTATCCAAATCTTGAAAAGTTTTGAATAAATTCCGGTCTTTGCATACATGTCTGGAGGCTCCCGAATCAATCCACCAAGAGTTGTCAACCTGCACAACATTAATTTCAGAAATCATAGCAACAAAATGAATAGGTTCATTTGAAGCTACTAGTGCAATCGTACCTTGGCTAGGATCAACCTTAGGTTGTTCCTTTTTCCCCTTCTTGTTCTTTGAAGGACAATCCCTCTTGAAATGAGGCCCGCTACATATCCAACAAGTGACCGCATTCCGCTTCTTGTTTGTAGCATTTTTAGGTTTAAAATTCTTGTTTTTTTTTTCTTTGTCCCATTAGACACACCAACCCCTACCATGTTAATGGTAGATTTTTGTCCATTATTATTATTATTATTATTATTATTATTATTGTCCTTGTCCTTGTTTTCTTGAGCCCGGATATTCTCCTCAACTAAGAGGTGACTACCCAATTGCTCCATGGAGATTTCTTCCTTTTTATGTTTTAAAAGATTTTTAGTGTCTCTCCATGCCGGTGGTAATTTATCGATTATTGAGGCGACCGCAATGGCCTCATGCATTTCCATTCCGTGAGCCCGGATTTGATTTAATATGTGATGAATTTCATGGAATTGTTCCATTATTGAACGATCATTAGAAATTTTAAAAGAATTAAAATTGCTAACTAAAAATTTCTTACTTGAAGAATCCTCGGCGATGTACTTCGCCTCCAAAGCATCCCATAAATCTTTAGCACTCTCTACATTTTGGTAGAGATCGAACAATGAGTCGGAAAGAGTATTGAGAATATGCCCCCGGCATATGTAGTCATCATTTTCCCACTTAGTCCTTTTCCTCGTAGTCTCCGCCGGTTCCGGTGCTTCATTCTCCTTGGGATAAGGAGTCATCGGGGTGGTAAGAACGTACACCACATTGAGAGTTGTCAAAAGAAAATGAACCTTCTTTTGCCAACGACGGAACCCCACACCTTCAAACCTTTCCAATTTTTGAATGTTCATGGTAAGGTCCTTGAGAGTAGACATCTTAAGAAATTAGTTTAGAAGCTTGTTAGGAATTTTGGAAATTGTTGATGAATACCCTCCAAGGCGTGGAATCTACACTTTCCTTCTAAACTAATTCGCCCCAAAGATCACCGGGTTACCGCGAAATGTTTAGTGAGATACAATGGAGAAAACTATGTATACTCTATATGATCTTAGAGTATACCCTAAAAGGACTTTGTGTTTAGTTATGTGTTTAGAACACACTTAGTATAAGTTTGCAAGAATATACTAAGTGCAAACAAGTTGTGGAAAATGTAGAGAAATCTGAGTATATTTGGATGCCTCAACCATGAACTAAACTAGCCTATTTATAGGCTCATATGGCAAGAGGAATCAGCTCTTCAAGAGCTGATTGAACACTCATCAAAGCTTTGTAACATCAGAAATTATGGTGATTAATTAAGCAATTAACACCTTTGAAAGATGCCTTCACAAGGCAACCTTTCAAAGTTCTGATTTTATTGCTTTGAAAACTTGTTTAATTCTGCATTGAAGCTATTAAACACATGCTTAATACGTATAAGCATCCTAGGCAAGAGCATACGAAAAGTCGAAAACTGATCGAATTTTTCCAGTAGCAAATCGCGAGTCGCGAAGAGGGGCTCGCGAGTCGCGACCAGGCTCGCGAGTCGCGACCAGGCTCGCGAGTCGCGACCTGGGCTCGCGAGTCGCGAGCCACCTCTGTTTCGTGGCTCGTGGTTTGCTTCTTTCCAGAAACTTATCACGAGTCGCGACGGGTACTCGCGAGTCGCGAGATACCCGTTGGACCCGTAGTTTCTCCTTGCCTAATGTCCTCTATCCTTAGTTCATATAATCATGTTCATTTAATCATTAATGTTCCAACAGAGCGTAGTCCGGTCTAATATGTGAATGATTGCACCAAAGATAGTGGAATAATGATTAATGGTCAAGTTAGTCGTGTGAGCAGGATTAAGTGGTGTTGTTATTGTCGGTAGCTTGCTATGATGGTTCGTATGTTTGATGTATGTTGGCATGTTTGATTAACTGTTGTTTTATTTGATTTGTTCTATGATCTTGTGTATCCCCGGTAGGGTGGGACAGTTATGTTACTCGCCACTGATGGTGGACTGTTGTTTACATTTCAGGTAATTATGATGATATCGGTGTCGCTTAGCTTGGGGTTGGGCGAGTGCCGATGTTCTTTTAATTTTGTTTAGTTTGTATTTCGTTTATAGTTTGTAATTTCTAACTCTGACCGTGTTTGGAGTTCATATTGTTTGTAGTATTGTTAATAACATTTTGGTTTAGTTATGTACAAACTTGTGGGTATTTGTAATTTTTGAGGTTTAATATTAATATTTGAGAAATTAGTTTTTTTTTAATTCTCAAGTATTTTGAGTTGTAGTTACAACTATTCGACTCGTCGGTTTCTTCCGCGCCGATTTAAGCGAGTCGGGTCGTTACACATACGCACTCGTATTCCTTGTTGTTTTTATGTGGTTAATTATCAGCTACTCATTAATAAATAAAATAGTAGTGCTTCCTCATGAACTAACGTGAAGTGCAGTGAAAGAGACTTATAGAAAACTTGATATCAACGTGTAAGTTGAAGATCAGTTAACCAGATATTTCAAAGCTAGAAGAGCTTCAATATTGGTGATTCTCTTAAGATGATACCTAGCTAGTTGGAAACAAGATGCATGGAATGGAATCAAACGACTAAGACAATTATTGTCATAGCATTGCTTCACAAGATCAAAAGTGGAATCAAACAATTATCTGGAGAGCTAAGAAACTTTAGTATATTTGATATTCAAACTCGTTTGTTTATTTTACGTTCGTATGATCTCTCCCCCACATTTCTAACAACTGTTATTACTTATTCACTCCGAAATATCTTCGAATCTAATTTATATTTAAATTAAATTTGACATATGCACCACCGTAGCAAATCATGCTTTTACTTTACCAATTAATCATGTATTAGTCGCATTTTTTTTGCTTAAACTCACGAAAGTCATTCTAACGAAAAGCAGAGTTAAGCTGCACACATGTCTTTTCCTACCAGGTATAAAGTGATATTAGCCAGATAGACCTTAGCAGAGAGAAGCTGACGCAAGCTGTGTAAAGCTGACGCTAGCTGAGCGAAGCAGACGCAAGTCGAGAAAAGGAGAGCAAAGCTGACAGAACTTGAAACAATCTGACACAAGCAGGGGAAAGCCGAAGTGAACCCGAAAAATTCCAACGTAAGTTGCCAGGGGTGCAAGCAACCCGATAAGTACCAAATACAAGCTGCAAGGTGTCAAACGTAAGCTGAGCAAAGTTACAGTAAGTTATCGTGTATTAAATGCAAGTCGTTGGACACTAGACATAACCTGGTAACCCTAAACTACTAAGGATTTAATATCATGCATAATCTATTTATGAACATGGTGGAAAGAAGTGAGACCATGATGGAGATGCAGCAATGGCCACAACTCACCAAAAAACTTATCTATTCCTATATCACTTTTGCAATCCTTTGGCATATCATTAGTATCTTATGATAATCATGCTCATTACGATTTCTATTGTATCTTTCTTAGTTTGCATGCTTCTTCTTTGCTCCAAGTAGTCATTGCTAATATATTTATCTTGAAGCTGGATAACTATTGCTATGTCGCATGCTCAATCAAGAACAAAGATAGGGCCAATAGCTAACTTCTTATGAATGGTGTGCTTCCCGGTATCTTAAGGTCACAAAGATGGATCACACAAAGCTTAATGATGATGGTTAGTTTATAAAGGCGGTAACATTAGCCGAGATCAACTTACATCGTTTACTACGATAACACATCAGCAACAAGAGGTACTTGCTCCCGAATTCACTAAAGCATTTTCTAAGATCATTGAATTCATTGTCGTATTCCAACGAATTTACTTATGTTTATATCCAATCAATTCGTTCATTAACTTAAGTTGTTATGTCCTAAGCTAAGACTCGTATGTTGAAACACGTAAGGCATCTACTCGTGCAAAGGAAAACACACTTTCTCTATATGCTATTATGTCAATTTGTATCATGGTGTATTATGGTAAACCTGCTTTTAAGCTAGCTTCACAATAAGATTTGTAATTATTCTAAAAGTAAGTGATCAATATCATGCAAAGAGGTCTAGTTACCAGCTTAACTTACAAAGTAGCCCAAGTGCAAGTTCGCAACGTAGCCCAAGTGTAAGCTGACAAGGTGACCCAAGCGTCAGTTCACATATTTGCCTAAGCGCCAGCTTACAAAACGGTTCAGCTACTAGCTTGTAAAGCAGCTCGGGTACTAGTTTGTAAATCGGCTTGAGTGCCAACTTACAAGTGACTTAATCACCAGCTTAAAACGACTTTGTCTAAAATAATAGTTCACAGTGTGGTCCATGTGTCAGTTAACAACTTGCAAAAGAGGCTGAAATGCTAGGTTAGAAAAAGAACAAAAGCATCAAAATCGAAGTGGCTTATGTGTCAAATGTCAAACGTTAAGTCTTTAATTCGTGACTCTAATGTTAATTTCAATCAACGATGAAAAGGTGAGGTCTAAATCTATCTAAGCAATCCACGTAAATAAATGCTAAAGTCAATGTGCAAATATTACAAAAACGCTCAAGAACCATAGAACATTCTGATACATCAATCGGAAATATTTGACGATGTCGGCTTAGACGCAAAGTGCCGATAGATCGATAAAGATCAAGAATCAAAAGACTAACAATTATTTTAATTACGAAGTTATAAGGTGCTATCTCAAGATATTGAGCTATTGTTTTAAGTTATTTGACGATTGTCTCAAGTTATTACCAGGTTGATTATTTCAAAAGAGACATAAATTTTAGCAAGCTACAATATTCCAAGCATTAAATTATCGAGAAACCAAGGTATTAATATCCTAGTAAGCAATCGAAAGAGCAATGATAACAAACATAATTCCAGACTTAGTGTGAAGCTTATTTTCCTAATTTTCGGCGTGCTCCAATTAGAAAAATGGGGGATAATTGTTATGGTGCATTTTATCTAAACTGATTACAGGTAGAAAGCCGAGGAACGGTTTGGTAAGCCGAGATTTACAAGTTATAAGACAAGAACATGCCAGGAGTATCAAGAGCATAAGCGGGAACAAATACATAAGCCGATGGTGCTAGGTATCGAGTTCATAAGCTGGAATATAAGCTGGATCAAGTACATAAGGTGAGCGTATGCTGGAATATAAGTTGGATCAGGTTCATAAGCTGAATGGCACTAGATATCGAGTTCAAGCTGAGAAGCAAGTAAAGCCGAGGAGCAGAGATGCAGGTCTACGTTCGAAGATTCTGGAAGGAAGCACGAGTTGTAATATAATTCAGACTAAGTACCAAAGTCAAATGAGGAGTGGCTGAATAATAGGAGATGTACGCTGACGTGGCAAGAACAAGTCTTCCACCTTGGTCATACATGCCCCACTTAAATAGGGAGGGGTTACTAAGTTGTTGCATGGTCTCACACATCCCAAGAAAATAGGAAGTTGTTCCTATTTTGATGGAATGACTAGCTATCAATTAGAATAAGTTATATAGAGGGAAAAATCAGTTGTAAAAGGCCATATTATTATTATCATTCGTCATCACATATACATTACTCTAGAGAAAACAAAAGGAAGCAACCCGCGTAGCAGAAGGCCAGGAGGAATATCAGCAACAAACTCCTACATTTTAGCAAACAATTTTACCAAGTCAAACCACTAACAACCACTTACCTATTTTTTAGGAGAGTGGACAACAAGGTTCAACTGCACTATTTGCCTATATAAGTCTTCAAGGAAGAAAAAGAAGGGCAATTCATTCGGTCAGAAAACAAGAGAAAAAACCCCACAGCCCACAATTACTCTACTTAGCATATCTAACCAGACAATTATCATTTGTACTCGAAAGAAGCACGGGATGTTGCCCATACCCCTAGGGCGCTACTCAACTAGTTTTAGCCATTTCAATGTATATAACTCGAAATATTGTACGTGTACCAAACGACTTTTATGCCCGAATCATAGTGGATTGGTGGACTCATAGCCACCCGTGGTTTTTTCCCTTGTTCTTGGGTTTTCCGCGTCACCATTTTCTTGTGTCTTCTATTTTTTATTTTTTGCCATTTATTTTCCGTACCTTAGTCTAGCTATCACTTGTTCCAACCTTAAATTGTCATCTTGACGATTTTTGGCCAAAAGAGTACATACCCATTATATATTCCTTATAAGCAGAGGATATGTAGCCATATAACCAACCATTGGTTTGAAAGTTGAAGGCTTGGGTTTTTGCTGATGTTTGGTAAAAACAGAAGAATCCTTTTGCTGAATAGACACCTCAATCGAATTCCCGATTTGAACTTCAATAGATGTGGCTAAAGATTTCCTACTTGAACTTTACATTCCCTCTTCAAAGTCATTTTTCCTCATTATGCACCTAGCCTGCAAATCCAAACCATGAAAAAACATATGAAAAATCCAAGATTTATTGTCATCTCTACTTGACGGTATCATTATTTTTTGGGTTTTTCTTAAAAATACCCACGAGGTTTTGTAAATTCTCAAATGTACCCATTTTTTTAGGGTTTCTTATATGTACCTATAAGATTTCCAAAAATTCTCAATTGTAACCAATTTTTTTATGATAGCAAACGTACGTTAGCAGTACTGTTATGTTGGTTGTGCATGAATTATATGGCCGATTTGGGTAGTTGTTTGATGGTTGTTTGGCGGTTGATGGAGCTGAGTTGTGTCATAATTAAGACTATAGGGTTGCTACGCGTCGTATTATATGTTTACTTATTTCTATTTTTGTGTATTTTTTCCAACTAATTTAACAGTGCTGCTAAGGTCCGTTTGGTATCATAAAAAAATTGGCTACAATTGTGAATTTTTGGAAATCTTATGGGTACAAATAAGAAACCCTAAAAAAATTGGGTACATTTGAGAATTTGCAAAACTTCATGGGTATTTTTTAGAAAAACCCTTTTTTTTTTAAGGTAATCCGCTCTATTACTTTTCCTTTGTTGGTTTGACACTAAATAGATTAATAAACCCTTTTTTTTGTGGTGGATGTTCTGATGGTGCTTTGACTTATAATTTGTGGTAAAAGATTGATGATGATGATAAAATCAGTATGATAGTTATCAAGGTCCAAAGTGATTTTTTTATTTGATAAAGCAGAAGGATGGTGGGTACAAATTACTTTTAAAGTTATGAATTATACACAGGTTCAATTTTAAAGGTATAAATTTTAAATTATACCTCAACAGTATCAACTATAATCTTTACTTGTAATGAGAGATATTAGTAAGTTCGTAACATACTGTTAAGGGTTAATGTGAGTGTCTTTGGTAATGGATGTTAGGATTTTTATTACGAAGTCATCACATTGGCCCTTGACAGCAATTTAGGAACTCACTAATATCTCCCATTGCAAGTAAACGTCATAGTTGGTACTATTTACGTATAATTAAAAGTTCATAGCTTTAAAATTGGACCGCCTACAGTTTATACCTTTAAAATTAATTTTTCCTAAAAAGAATTGGTATCATAAAATCTATGGTTTTGGTGGTTTAAGTCAAAATATGAGAGTTGTAGAGCTTGGATGGTGAAGGCTTCGACTTTCAGTATCGTCCAATTGTCCACTATGTCTCAAACATCACTGTACGCATCTATGAGTTTTTTTTTTTTTTTTTTTTTTTTTTTTCCAGCGTTTGTTGGCCAAATTGGACCGAACAATCTGTAGTAGTTCTAATTCAAAACATAATACCATCAACATCATTATATTAAAAAAAGAGAGATTATATATATATATATATATATATATGAAAAAATGTTTTTTGAAGTAGTCCTTTATAAAAGTCAACTTCTAGGAGAACGAGAAAAATGCAAGTGTTACCTTAAATATGCAAAAAAAAAAGTGATTAGTAATAATAATAATACATAAATATAGAATTAAAATGCATGGAATGAACTTAAATTGAAAAAAAGGGCATGAAATAATATGAAAATAAAGAAAGCAATACCATGAAATGACAAAAATATAATAAATATGCATTCTAACAAAAAAAGAAAAGTAGAATGAAGCATGGGTAAAAGAAATAAAAGGATAATATGCACATATTTATGAATTTTGTAAGGGAAGTATAATTTATGAATATTTAATTATTTCAAATAAATAAGAAGGCCTATTAGCTCAGTTGGTTAGAGCGTCGTGCTAATAACGCGAAGGTCGCAGGTTCGAGACCTGCATGGGCCACTTTTTTGCTCAACCGATCTTCGGCCCTCCATTTTCTCTCCCTTTTGCCATTAAAAAAACCCCAATTATTACAATCAAATCCCTAATCCCCACCTCCTCACTATCACCAGTCACCACATCACCATTCATGGCGACTGAATCACCACCACCTAATTCACAACCTCAAATCCCTAATTCTCAGTCAGATTCTTTGATCCTCTTCAGTGGACCTTCCTGTTTTCAATTTCAACCACCACCACCACCACCTCAAACGCAACCGCAGAAAACGCCATCGTTCGGTCTATTCTCATTCCAGAAGAGACCGCCGGTGAGATTAACGACCGAGTTCGACAGTGATAGTTCGTCATTCTTCCACAAAGTATCGTCAAAGTTTTTCAATGATCTTGCCAAACTCAAATTCACTTTCCAGAACAATCCAAAAGGACAGGTCGCTGATCCTCAGATTGCTCTTATTACCAAGCATCTTGCTGTTCATTATGATGTTGAGGAGCAGAATGCCTTGGTTAAAGGTTTTCTTGATGTTGGTCCTAATGTTCAGCTTAAGGCTGCTCATGATATCAAGGTTTATTTCTCTTCCATTTAGTTTTATCTAATTTGTTTTTGGAAATTTGTTCAATTTATAAGATGAACGCGGAACCAATTAAGGAAAATATGGACTGAAAAATCTTAAATTGACTTTAATTGAGGTTTATACTGTTGTTGGTCAGACTATATAATCACTGTTGTATGATTGACTTTAAAACACTTCATCAACTTCCTCGACGAGTTTAGTTAGTGTGTAGCACCTACGGTGGTTCCTAACATAATTCTCTGCTATTGACGTAAGCTAAAATTTACTCGTTTTGTATACAAAGCATATTACTTCCTCCATTTTTATTAGATGCAAAGAATTTCTATTTTAGGAAGTATAAAATTGTCTTTTATCCAAATTTTGTCCAGGAGTCTGCAATTTAAAAATGGTTGTATCTCTAATAAAAAACGGAGAAAGTAGTTTTAGTTGTGGTCATGCCTTGGCTATAGGAGTGTATAATCAAGTGTAATGGTGTGTCGGAGATGTTTTGCATGTGCTGTAAAAGTGGTAACAGACAATAGTAAAAATGATGGTTACTTAAATTATTGTGGTTTCCCTGATAAGTGTGGTAATTTCTTAGCAACCAGATGACTTTTACACTATGTTTGAATAGAAAGATTTGGAAGGAAAAGATGGAAGGGGAGAGTGAAGGAAGTATCTCCCTTTTTTGGTTCCTGTCTGAATTACAAAAGAGACTGGTTTGTGAACACCCCACCCCTACTTATAAAGTTTGAAGGAAAATAGGAGAAACTTCCTCTGTCCCTCCCTTCCTCTTCATGATTGCTATCCAAACATATCATTATGGATTGTTGTGCAAGCCTTTTTGAATTGTGTTTATTTCATTATAAAGATTAGGAAAATTTGTCAGAAAAGACCTTATAAAACATTTTTTTTGTAAGAAAAGACCTTATAAAAAATTTGTTGTGAACAGGGACCTAAAACCAAAATAAAGTTGCAAGGAGGGACCTTACCTCTATTTTCCAACGTTGACTGTGAATTTCTGGCGTTGACTCGCTATTTCCCTCCAATTTTCGACGAATCCTTTCTTCTCTATTTAACCTTTCCTTTTCTTTTCACTATAAATTCATTTTTCCTCCACTCCCCCTTCATTTTCCCTCCTAAATTCATCTACATAAACCCTACATTAACACTTCCTTCTAACATCTAAAATTCTCTTTTTCTGTATTTGGGTTTTCTCATCTCTTACCCTCTTAAATACGAAAGGATTCGTGCAAAATTGGAGGGAAATAGTGAGTCAACGCCGAAAATTCATAGTCAACGTCGGAAAATAGAGGTAAGGTTCCTGTTTGCAAGTTTTTTTTTGCTTTACGTCCCTGCTCACAACAAATTTTTTATAAGGTCTTTTCTCACAAAAGGAATGTTTTAAAAGGTCTTTTCTGATAAAATTTCCTAAAGATTATCGTTATTGTTTTGAATGGGAAGAGTAAAGCGAAGGAGAGCTAATGTAGGGTAGCATACTTGCCTTCATGGTGAGATGATATGATAAATTGGTGGATTGCTTTGGAGTAGTTCTAAAATATGTGTCTCTAAGCTATATTCAAGTGAAACTGAGACTCAAATTTTCAACTTAGTGCTAAATTTGCATCCAGTGTTCTTCAGGTGGAAAATGCGGTATCATACTAGACTAGTAGTGGAGAAGCACAATCCATCATTTTGGTAAAGCGGTTTCTATCTATAGTAGGGAGGGTTTTAAACTTTTCTTTTCTTTACTTTGTTCTTTTTCCTTTTCTTGTGTGCGCCAGTGTATGCTGGTTAGAAACATCTGCTTCACTTTTATTCTTATGTTCTTTTGAGTGTTGACACAAGTTTTTATTTTTATGCTTAGCATTTCAATTGAGCTTTTCCCCATACCACCGATCACTCATTTGAAGACCATGAGATGATGATATTTGAATATCCACTTGTGACAATAGTTTGGAATTAAAACCAGAAATTTTCTTGAAACTATTAACTAGCTATGTGATTACTCTTTCACTTCCATATGCAGTAATTTTCTCTCAATTCCAATAATATAGGTCAAAGGTCAGTGCTTTTTTGAGTGAGTTAAAATTTTCATCATATTGATTTGAGTAATTTTGAATCTATGTTATTCAATGTTGCATAACTTGTAACCACATTAATTCACTAATTACACTTGATATACTACCTCTGTTTCTCTTAAATACAATGAAACAGAGGTAGTATTTTGCTCTTCGTCCTGAAATATTGCTCGTGAAATTTGCTGTAAGGTTTGAGATTAGAGGTTATAAATGAGATGTTTTAGTCTTCCTTGATCACAGTATGATAGTAGTAAAGGTCCTTTCAAACTTCAATTGACAATTGACAATTGACAAAGCACCTATGCTAATTAAACCAGAACAAGAAAGGTGAAACCTACAGACCTGAACTCAGCTTATTGACAAGGAACTTCTCTGTCCACTATTATACAAAAGAGCAGAATACACTGGTTAAAAGTTCATACCATCTTGGTTCCAGACTGCAGCTGAGAGCTGCTTATGATGCAAAGGTCTCTGATTGCCCCTCTGCTTTATTTCTCTTCCTTTCTCTAATTGTAATATTAATTATGAAAGTAGTCATTCGCATCAGGTGATAACTTTTTTAAAGGAAATAGCACAAGCGTTTCTTTAAATGATAAATAAAGGATACTCTGCAAGCTATCTGTCCATTATGCTAATAATCTGAGAATGTTCTATAGTTCGTTTTTCACTTGTATCAGAGTATTTGAAGTACCTCCTTAGAAAACCTTGAATGGAAGTTTTTATTCAAATTATATGCAATGATTCAGTTCAAAATGGGCAGCTGAGCATATCATAGAATAAAAGAATCTGTTTATTTGCTCCCTTTTTCCTTTTTATTTATTTATGTAGCATAATCTCTTTTTCACTTTATTCCTTTTCGTGAAGGGTTGGGTGGATGGTGGGGAAAGGAGTACACAGGATGTACATAGTTGCTTTCGGGAATTAGATTCTTGTTCTACTTCTACACAAGTTTGAATATCTGTTCAACATGTGGTTTTGTTGCACAGCCTTTCGCTATCACATTCATACTAGCGCATGTGACAATTTAAGAACTTTTCATTTTCACATACCCTGGGAAATTATTTGGTACTTCATAATCATTGTTAGATCTCATCATCTGAAGCAGGGTTCATCCTTGATCATGTTGCTACCCCACCAGATTCTGGATAGATTTTAAAGGGTGTTTTCCTGCCGTTGCCAGGGATAGCTTATTGGGTTTTTTGTTGTTGTTTTTGAAGAGTTTATAATGCTATTTGAATTGGATATTCGTAAGACAGTTATGAGTCATGTTATTTAGTGATTTTAGTTGCTGATTTTCTTATGTCCTTTGTCAAGATAGTTCCCAATTATAGCAGGAGGGAATGTTGTCTGGTTTCACTCAGACACATCTATTATTATCTGATTTTATATACCTATTTCAATTCTTGGTAGTGGTGTTGTATTCAGATTTCTGTTGGAGCAGGGTGTTTTTCAGATTAGGTTGCTCTCTTCTATGTTTATAGTATGTTGATTCTAGTGTACAAATATTTATCAATATCATATTGAAGAACATGCAAGCGCATGTGCTTTTTAGTATTGCCCATTTGCCCAACTTGACTGAAGAGGGTTGTTGATTCTTATCTAGTGTATCTGTGTATGACATCCAACTGATGATTAAGATTGCATTATCAATTACAAGCTTTATCTACCAACTGTTGAGACAGTTCATAACTTTACCTACATGTCTTCCTTAATTCCAGGCACAACAAGGAGAAGTTACGTTGGCAGCAAATCTTGCTGATCCAGGCTACAAATTTGAAGTCGCATCTTCTCTTCCATCGATTGGTTTGGTAAGCTCATTTGGTTCCTAGTATCCATAGTTCCATACTTCCCCAAACCCATTATCTAGATTTAGAATTTGGTGATTCAAATTATATATTGGATTGTTTCTCCTTTTTCATCTGTTAGATGGTGAGGCTAGTTGCTGTTAATATACAGCCCTTGTTGATATTCATAGATTTGTCTTAAATTGTTGCTTTCAAATGGTTTGTGTCAGTATTTACTGTGTTTCATGCTGTTTCTTTTCAGTAGCTATCTTGATACAACTAAATGATCATGACTTTGTATTGTGCTTGTGATGCTGCAGCCAAAGGCAACTTTTACATTTCCTTGTGGTGAAGTTTCATTAGAGGAGAGAGAGGATGAAGAAGTGAAAAGAGTGTTGTCAGTAAATGGCATTGTGAAAGGTTCAATTCTTAATGGAGCTTGTACTGCTTCGTACAATGATGAAAGCTTGAATCTAAGATACTCCTATAAGGTGGGTTCCTAGCAACGCATTACTCTAGTTTATTGGTATGTATCAAAGTGGCCTTCTTTTTAATAATCAGCATTTTTTTTTGTCGGGGAAGGTGAAATAGAGATCTGATTCAGCTCAAAGTTTTGCTTCACTGTTCTTGCTTTTTATGCTTTTTCCTCATTTTCTAATGTGTTGTAGACCATGCAGTACAGAGTTGATTGTTTGAACTGTGTGCAGGATGATGAAATGTCTTTTATTCCAAGCATTTCTTTGCCCTCAAATGCTATTTCATTTGCATTCAAGCGACGCTTTGGTCCTTCAGACAAATTAAGGTTCATTGTTCATTATGTGCATGTTATAGATAGATATCAGCTATAATAAACTTCTAAAGTTTGCTGCTATTTTTTAATTAAAATAAGTAAACTATTTAACTGCTCACCTGACCAGCCATTGCTTTCAGTTACTGGTATAACTTTGATTCAAACTATTGGAGTACTGTATACAAACACACCGCTGGCAAGGATTATAAATTCAAAGCTGGGTATGATTCTGAGGTTAGACTTGGATGGGCGTCACTTTGGGTAAGTTTTCTCTGTCTTAAATCTATTGTTGATTTGTTGCTGATATTTTGCAACCAATCAACAATATTACAGCCAAACAATTCCTTCTGTAATTTGTGAAAAAGTCCCAATATTTGAATTAGATATAGATTTTCAATTATTTGCCTTTGGCTGTTCAAAACTGCTGTCATCATTGGTAGATGATAAGATTACTGCCTTTTCTCTTATGGTTTGACATTTTTAACTAAAAAATTATAACTTTTTACCATAAATCTGTAACTTTTTGCATGACTAATTAAACTTCATATAAAAAGTTATGGTATTATACTAAAAATTGCAATTTTTGAGGGAAAAGCTACCCCTTCTGCTCATTTTGCTGAAAGGTTATGGTATCATTTTTGCTCATTTGTAGTTTTTCAAATGAGTGAAAAATCACTCTTGAGAGAACCTTGCTGTAGTTTCTCCCTGGAAGAGCAACTAAGAAATTTTACCATACCTCCACCTCCACCTCCACACATCTATATTGTCCTTTTATTTTGTCTGAGACTACCACTTTTATATTAATTGCCCCAATCCACACCCTAAAGAAGAATGTTGGTGTGTCCTGTCTGTGTATTTCTTGGATTTTTTTGGCTGCTCAAACAATATGTGTTGCCTTTGGCTTACAAATACAGAGTATCAGTGTAATTTCTCCTACATTAGGCTAAAACGAGGTCAGTTACCATCACATGTAGGAATCAAACATGGATTGTTCACCTGCTCTTTTAAGCTTTTGTAGTAGTTCTTCACTCTAAAAATAGGGAAAGCCATTGGAAAACAAAGTATATAGGTAATAGGTATGAAGAGAAAGTAATATCATACTCCTTAAATTTTTTAATAGTTGTTTCACTTTCCTTTTTATGATGTTTATAAATAGAATTTTCATTTCATTTTTTAGCATAATTTGGGTCTTTTCCTTACTTTTTAATGATCCCTTGAGTCTTTTCCTTATATTTGTTAGACTTTGTGCCAGTTTGATAGGGAATAACTAATAAAAAACGGATAGAGTATGTCAAATCTAATGTATAACAACCATAGATTTACTGAATAGAGGTTTTTTGATCCAATTTGATTTCTATTGCAAATCTTGCAAGACTTTCAACCAGTAAGTTAATAATAAAAAATAAAAAATAAAAACTAATAAGATTAAATGAGCAAGGTGAAATGGATGATTAACCTGCAGATAGGTAAATTCTTTTGTAGAACGGCTATGTTAGGCTGATAGCTCCTTATTAGGGTTATTCTCATCTGTTATTCTGTCACCTGGCCTTGATAATTGATCAATATGATTTAGAATACTTGTATTATGTAAGTGGAATTACCAGTCCTGTATTTTTATTTTTATTTTTTGGGGAATGATTTTAAATGCAATGGGCAAAAATTAGTCCATATCAGATTACCATTATTTTATATATATAATCCACCCATATCAGATTACTCACATTGAAATCTATAGAGCTAAATGGATGCTCTGAGTAATCTGTTTAAATTATCAAGATCATTTCTAGGTTATTACACTTTGTAAAAGCAGATGTCTGTAATTACAATGTATGCTTGATTCTAGGTTGGAGATGAAGGCGGAAAAGCTAAAACTGCTCCAATGAAAACAAAAGTGCAATTCATGCTTCAAGTGCCTCAGGATGACATAAAATCCTCAGCTTTAATGTTTCGGGTGAAGAAGAGATGGGATATATGACCTTGTTTGATCTGCTTTATTTTGTTTCCTCCCCGGCCCTCTCTTTGTTGAGCTTCAATCTCACCAGCTCCAAAATGGATGTAGACAATCTGCTAAACAATAGGCATTTTTTTTCTTTTTGGTTTCTGCAAATGTAACTCTTGTAATTTGTTCATAAGCAATTATTGTTTGGCACGTATAGAATGTAGAAATATAGGGAATATGTGAGAATTCTGGGTACACAATTGGGGCTGTATCCAATTTCTGATATTGTAATTGTTGGAGATAGACCTTGAATCTAGCACTCTACCTATTTCATATTGATTTTATTTTTTTATTTTTATCTCTATTATATAAGCCTTGGGGAGCTATGACGTCCCCCTGGAAAAATGTCTAGGCTACCCCCCAAAATTTTCTAAAAACTTAAATAACATCACACCTAATAAATCCTTCAAAAAAACTTCACACCTAATAATTAAGGAAAGTTATTATAATTATTTAACTTTTTAAAATGCAAATATTACAAAATATATAATTCATAAAATTTAAATAATTATACTAAAAATTTATATTTTTTAATTCTCTATAATTAGACATTTATATTGATATATTGTTACATGAAAATTTTTACTTTTGATTATCGTAAAAATTTGATAGCGGATAGAGTAATGATTGTTTTCTTTTGTTTAATGTTGTGGGATGGCCAGGTGGATGAGCAAAAATTTGTTTATGATTATATGAATAGTGTGAATTTGACATATTTAATAGTTTTCTCTATTTTTTTTAAAAAAATTTTGTCACTAACCACCTAATAAGTGGTAATTGTTGTCAACAACTATCATAATTTTTTTTTTATTTAATTTAACTACCAAATAAGTTATGTTTTGTTGTAAACCACCATCTACCCATAAAAACTTAACGGAATATGCTAACGCTGTTAGTTTACCGTTAGTTTGTGACACGTGTTGCGATTTGATTGGCCCTTGATTTATTTTTCTTTAAATTAAAAAAAAATGAAAAATTGAGAAAAAATCAGACAAAAAGAAAAAAAAAATGACTGGTGGTGGGGGTGCTGCTTAATCAGGGTTGGGTGTGCCGGTGGGGAGGGGGAGGGGTTGGCAATGCTGGTGGTGGAGGGGAGGGGTGGCTGAGGTTTTTTTTTTTCCAGATTTTTTTATTTTTTTTTTCAGAATTTTTTTTTTATTTTTTTATTTTAAAAAGCGATTTAATTAAGGTTTAAGCGATTTAATTAAGGTTTAATTGTGATTTGAGTTAACGGTGTTAAAAATAGGTGGTGGTTTGCAACTTTTTATAACTTATTTGGTAGTTAAATTAAATAAAAAAAAAATTATGGTAGTTGTTGACAACAATTACCACTTATTAGGTGGTTAATGGCAAATTTTTTTTATTTTTTGGCAAGGTTTTCTCTTTTTTTTTTTGGCAAGGTTTTCTCTAATCTTCTAAGAGTTCCATCTTGAAGGTTTAGTTTAATGTTTAAACTAAGATTTAAGGGATGTTTTAGTTACCATTGGAGTATTAGATTCAATTCATGTATACCAATGGGGAAAAAAACCTCGGGTATACCAGTGGGATTTCGCTAAAATTCGGATATACCACTGGGAATTTCCTTATTTTATTTGAATCATACTATTGATAAAACAATCATTCTATAGATAACACGGATCAAATTGTTGACATTATTATGATACTACTATATATATGAATATCAATATCATACTATTTGATATAAATTCATATTCTACTTAATTAATTTGCTTTGTGAAATCAATATTATCATACTTCACCTCAATATGATTACTAGAGTCTAACTTGTTGCTTCAATTTAATTAATTTCAATACGACTTGAAGATCATTGATCATCTTTGTTATGAAGTTATCTACAGAAAAATATTTCCTAATCAAATTATTTATTAAATTTTCATAATATAATCTATATTGATCATACTATAATAAAAGGTAAATCGTATCAAGTCTCAAAATGTATTTGTTTGTAAGGAGTTGCTACTATTATCATCATATCATACTATAAATAAAACGAATCATAATATAGACAATACGAATCAAATTGATGGCATTGTTGCGATACTATAGATAACGATTAAAATTTATTATTGAAAAAATGGAACTGAAACTAATCGAATAAAAACTGAAATCGAATTTATCTATTCAAAATTAGCATCTGAAAAAAAAAGAACGAAATTAACTAAAAGTGAACTGAAATTAATTGCTACAAAATTTCAATCTAAAATGACCTGAACTGAAACTAATCAAACCGAAATAACTGAAACCGAAATTGAACTGAACTGTCGACCTTTTGAACTGAACTTCACCCGTTTAATTTTTTTAACTGTTTGGTTAAATTAATAATTAAGTGAGACTAAACTGAACTAAAATACGTCCATATTAAAACTAATTTTGATTGGTTAAAACTTAAAACCAAAACCGAACTGTTGAGTAGAATTGTCAGTTCCACTAACAATTACAGATTTAGGGGAACCATAGACCCTTAGTTACGACTTAGGCTCTGTTTTTTAGGACTGATCTGGTCTGATCTGATCTGATCTGATTTGAATTATTTTTATTTTTATTTTTTATTTTTTATTTTTATTTTTTATTTTTATTTTGTATTTTTATTTTTATTTTGTATTTTTATTTTTATTTTTATTTTTATTTTTATTTTTATTTTTTATTTTTATTTTTATTTTTATTTAATATTTTTTATTTTTATTTGTATTTTTATTTGTATTTGTATTTTTATTTTAATTTTTATAATTGTAATACTTCTTTTTTATGAATAAGTAATACATGATTATATTTACTAAAATAATAATAATTATTATTATTAATAATAATTAATATAATTATTATTATTATAATTATAATTATTATTAATATTATAATTATTATTATGATAGCCCATTTTATTTCACCTCTTCATTCAATCTCACTCCAAAACTTCAAAACTTCAAATAATAATACTAATAATAATAATAGTAGTACTAGTAATAATCACCGCCGAAAAATTTGACCAAACCGTCATCGAAAAAGTCGCCAGAATAATCACCGCCGGAAAAGTCATTCCGAAAACCGTCGCCGAAAAACTCGGCCTGAAAACCATCGCTGGAAAAGTTGGCCGAATGATCATCGTCGGAAAAGTCAGTCCGAAAACCGTCGCCGAAAAACTCGGCCTCAAAATCGTCGCCGGAAACTTCGGCCGAATAATCACCGCCGTAAAAGTCAGTCCGAAAATTGTTGTCGAAAAAGTCGTCCCGAAAATCGTCGTCGAAAAACTCGGCTTGAAAATCGTCGTCGGAAAAGTCAGCCGAATAATCACCGTCGGAAAAGTCAGTCCGAAAACTGTCGTCGGAAAAGTCGTCCCGAAAACCGTCGCCGGAAAATGTCGAGCGGAAAAACGATGCTCGAAATTAATAATAATAATAATAATAATAATAAAGAGTAATAATATCTGATTTGAATTTGTCTGATCTGATCTAATATAAAAACAGGAATTACGAGTGTTACGACTCCGTATGTAAAGGCGAAAAAAACCCAACCGAATCCCCAAAAAAAAAAACAAATCCATTTGAAGATAACTTTTTAACCTTTCTTAATTGATTGATTCACCTTTCTAGATTTTTATTCATTTCAACGCTTTTATTTTTCTCCATAGCAAAGCTGCATATCTTTCTCGTTCCTTGATTCGCCATCTCTCTTTCCTCATCATACAATATCAATTTCCAAGCACCCCTTACAAACAGTTGTAATTTGGGAATTTTCCCATCAAAAAATTACCCAAAACCCCAGTAATTCAAAGCAGAGTTTGGGAAATTGTGTCGTGAAAATTTATTGGTTTTTGTGGCAACTTTAGGAATCATCATGTCAACCACCACCTCATTGCGGCTGCTGTTGTCTCTTTCTCCCTCGACACCTCCCCTTATATCATCTTCTTCAAGCCCTAATGGGAGTATTTGCTCCACTTCTCATTTATCATCATCTTCTTCTCCATCTCAACAAAAATGGTTTTTGCCGAAGAGATCTTCTTTCAGTTTCAAGGTATTATCCTTTTGTTTTTCTTTTTTTGAGCTATTGTCTTTGAATGTGGGTGGTGAAAGTTCAATTGTTTTAGGTTAAGCTGATTTTGATTCTAATATGAGGTTTATGGTTTTAGATAGGTATTTTTAAATTCTGCTTCAATATTCATCGATTAATGGCATTGTGTTCACTCTGGGTATATGGTATTATAATTAGGTTAGGTTCACAGTATTGTACCCTAGTCTCCCAGACTAAGAATCACAGAGTTTACCAATGTGAATTTCAGTAGTGAAGGGATTTTCTTTTGTGAAATGTATTCTGCTATGTGCTATGTGCATGGATTTCTTTTTGGTATTATTGTTTGGATATGTGTAATTCATTTCAAATTGATGATTTCAGTTTTGGAAATTGAAATGTTACCTTTCAAATTTCGATTCTTTGTTTGGGTTTGTAGAATTTGAAATGACATGATTTCGTATAATTTACTTATTAAAGATTTAGATTGGGAATTGGGCCAAATCCAAATCCAATTCCTTTTTTTTACTTACTAAACATGTAATTTGACATAACTCCATCGTTTGAAATGAAATGCTTATATCCAAACATAGCATTAGTGAAATTTTTAGTGGGGTCAGAATGCTGTTGATAAATTTTGTAAGGGTCAACAAATAAAAATTTTGGGAAAAAAGTTGGAAAATTGAAAATTTTATAAGAGAAATTTTCCCTTTCAAGTTTAAGTGGGGTCAAGTGAATCCACTTACTACAATGTGGCTCCGACACTGATTGTTTGCCAGCTTAGGGCATCACAGGCTCCTGGGGGCTTATCTGTTAGTTTTAAAATGTGAGTATTAAACTATGAAAGGGAAGGTGGAACTCTTGGAGGAATTACTGATGAGTTTGAAGAATAGGTCTATGCTAAAATTTGTCTAGTTATTTCAGTTTTATTTGAAGTTAGATCAGGCTGTAATGATGCAATACACTAGTATTATTAAAGATAAAGCTTGACAATCATATGGGTCAATGGGTGTGTTCTGGACTGAGATATGTATTTGAAATCTACATATTAGATATCCGCAAATGCTGCTAAATATCTTTTCACTTATAAAGCTTAATCAAATACTTTATATTTGATTATGAACTCTATCCAGTCAAAGGTTTGTAGAGCTGTCTTTTATGCTATTTGCATGTAATTGGCTGAATCTTTTCTAAGTTTCTCCAATTTATTCTGATCAAAAGCATATTAGCTGTTTTTTTCCCTTTTTAAATTTCAATTAGTATTTTATTCTTGATGGTGTTAATTGCATAATTTGGCTGTTAGTGTACATCACACAAGCAGAATTGTTTAAGTTTAATATTCTAATGGAATATCATTAGTTTCATAGAAATGTTCGATTTGGTCAGTTTCCTTTTAGTTTTTGATGTAAGCAAATTTGTAAAGTGGCTCAGTATATATCACATCCCCATGTTTGATTTCAATAGTCCTAACATGGGTATCGAGTATGGACATTTGGCACTTAAGTAGAACCAAAATTTGATGCATAGGTTCTTAGGCTCATGATATCAGTTACTTAGGACTACACATTTTTTTTAAGAACATAACTTTTATGCACTGCATTAAATAAATTCATGGAGACAATTGGCCAAGTTCATGTCAGCTCACAAAGAATGTTTCGCTCCTTGTTGGCCAAGTTCATGTCAGCTTGAGTTCATCAATCCTCTTACATTGTGGACATTTGGTTTTCACTAATGATTTACTACCAGGGACTCTGTTTTTGGTATAGTAGATTGGTGCAAATATGAGGAATCCTGAGAACATGGACGAAGGAAGGACAGGAATGGAAAATGTCTCTGGCATTTTCGGTTCTGACGAAGAGTCTGGCACAAAAATTCCAACACAAGCACAATCTATTGTGGAGGGTTCAAGTTCAACGATGGTGTCTGAGTTTAAACCTGTCCCTGATGTTGATTATATACAGGTTCATTTCTTTTTACTTCAATCTGTTTTTGTTTGATACCTGCTTACGCATTTTTGCTCATGTTAGAAGAAAGGGGACTTTGGACTTCCTCTTTCCCTTGCTGATTCTTCACAGTTACTTGCAATATCTGCCTTTTGTTGGTGTTTTTATTTATTTTTATTTTTATATAAATTATTTGTGTTATTTTTAAATGGTAGTTTGTTCCTTTTCTACTACATGCCAACATTTCCAATACACATGGCATAAAGTTGGGGGGGGGGAATGGATAGAGAGCGAGCACGTGAGCAACACTCCATAAATTTGGACATTTCTTTCTCCTTTTATTTTTGTTTGGAAGAGTAGAGGAGAGATGGGTGATGCGAAAGACATGACTTATTTCAAACATTCATGTTTGCCAATTTTTTTGCAGGAGTTGTTAGCAATTCAGCAGCAAGGACCAAGATCAATTGGATTTTTTGGAACCAGAAATATGGGCTTCATGCATCAAGAGCTAATTGAGATACTTAGCTATGCTATGGTCATAACTGTACGTGTTATTAATTTCACACATCATATACAGGCATTCAGCTGCTTGCACTTTTTTTTAATAAATCATGAAAGCTATTCTGTGTTCACAGAAAAATCACATATATACCTCTGGTGCCTCGGGTACCAATGCAGCTGTCATTAGAGGTGCTTTAAGAGCTGAAACACCAGAACTGCTGACTGTGATCCTACCTCAAAGTTTAGAAAAGCAGCCTCCGGAAAGCCAGGAGTTGTTAGCTAAAGTAAGATATTAACATCTTGCATTCCTTTTGATTACTTGTGAATTATGATTTTCAATGCGTAACATCTAAAATGAGTTTGTTTGACCCTTTTTATTTATGTTAGTAAGAGCGGGCTATTTGGGAAGGAGAGTTGTATCCAACTGTTTGAACTTCATAATTCGTAAACTTAAAGGTTTGAGCTTACAGCCTTGGGACACACTTCACTTAAACACTTATTTTGCTACTGGGCTATGCAGAATTTATTCAGGGCAGAACCAGAAATATTTTAAAGTGTGGCCAAAATATATGCTTTGTAATTTTAAGGAGGGGCAAATATAAAAATAATCCAATTCCTTCCCCCCCCCCCCCCCCCCGACACACAAAATAAAAGGGTTTTTAATTGTAGAGAACTCAAACTTCGCAAAGTAGTGAACTATGGCTGGACCAAAATTTTTTAAAGTCTACCAGCATTTTGATACTTTTTATTTCGGCTTTTGTGTTTCTTCCTTCAATCCTAGTAGGGGGTGTTTGGTTCAAGTATTAATTTAGCAAATAAACTTTTTTTATTCTACCAATCTTTATTCGGAGTAGTATGTTGCACATCGACTCTTACCTGAATTAATGAGATAATTCTAGAAGCATTATTAGTAAATAATAATCTTTTTACTTTTTTATTTTCTGTTATTTTCTGTTTGCATTTACTTTTTTCTGTTTAGAGGTTGTTATGGCTCAGTTGTGATTGCAATGAGCTGGCATGTTAGGGGTAAACTAGTCCTTACTTAGTAAGTGGTTATCCTATAAATAAGAGTTTGTAATGGTGAGCAATTCATGAATGGAAAATATCAGTTTCTTTCTAGTTTGTTAATTTGGGAGAGTGCTTACCTCTCGAAAGTGAGCAAAATACTATCTTAATCTTTTGTTTTCAGCCCTAGTGTGCAGCATAGTATTTATTCAATTCATCAAAATTTTATAAAAAGCTGTACTTTGTAATATTGAATTTGATACATGATTACAAACTTTTCTTAGGGGAAATGATTAAACTAGACAACATGTAAAGGGTTGAAATTCATTCCTAAGAAGAATCAAACACATGGTATCAAGCATTAATTTTCTTCCCTATACAACCCTGGTTCAATTCTGATTACAAACTCATACCACCATATGAACCAAATGCACCCTTACAAAGGAATGAAATTCTTTTAACTAAGGCTGAGAGGCTAGCGACATTGACATATTAGAATCCACTACTCTAGTACTATTCTTCATATGCATTTTGTGTTTCACTTCTATTTACAACCCATTAAGATTCTGGCAAAATTTCATAGCTTTAATTTCATTTATACTATGGTTCAAAATTTCAAATCCAGCTTGGCCTATGAGATGAAGATATTTGTCCTCCTGAAACGGCTGATATTCTGCACTGAAGCCATAGTTTGCGTTTTGCTCAGCATGTGTTAAGTCATGATGTGTGCTGCACCCTAGTTATATGTAGTGCTATTGAGGCTTAGCTTTTCAAGAAATTATTGTAATTGGATGTTTATACTTGCATGTTGAAGTGTGGATGGAAAGAAAAATGTTATTTACTTTTTAAGATATATGCTACCCCAGTTAAATAAACTTTAAGAACAACTATGCAAAATTCAATCTGTTGCTGGGCTTTTCTTTTCTTTTCTTTTTTTAATTTCTTTTTAACACTCACGATTAGTCTGAGCTGGCTGTCTAACTTTTTCGCTATCCCCTTTGTTGACAAATTTCTCCATTTCTTCCTATTTTATTTTTTAAATTGATGTTGACTCAATAGTTTTTAATACACAACTCCTTAAAATTAGCAGTTAGCCCTGCCTTAATAAAACAAACTTCCCTAATTAGCTATGCCTTAATGAAACAAATTGGGATAGTTGCAATGCGCTGTTTTTTGGTAATGAGCTGACCTAGCTATGGCACTTTTTAGGTGTTCCACTCTTCAAGAATTCATTTACGAACCTGGACTATTCTTTGACAAGTAATTCTTCGCCTTTTTTTAAATATTAATTTCCTGTTCTTCTCAACCCCCTTGACCCTTTTCTTCTAAAAATTAGGGGAAAAGAAGGGGCTAGATTGGTAGAGTAGACCTGCTTTGGGAGAAAGAAGGCCTGTTATAGTTCAAACTAGAGCTGATCAAAAGTAACCCGGTCCGCGGGCCCGGCCTGATTTTTTCAGGCTTTGAACATGCAATTTAGGTCCGAATTTGGGCCCAGCCCGATTTTTTATTTCTTTGTGCGGGCTTTGGACAATTAAAATTAGGCTTTTGTTTAATTTTTAAGGCCCGACCCGAAAAAAACCGGAAAAGCCCGCACTAAATTTTCGGGTTTTGGCCAAGAAATTTGAGTCTGAACTAGGCTTGACCCGAACTTAGCTCGTCTAATGGGCTTCATTTTGTGCATTGGGCTTGTTCCGGCCCGGCCCATGATCACCTCTAGTTCAAACTTAGTTTTGAAAAGTGCATCTTGGTGAGTGGTGCATCCAGGTGCCAGAAAATCGTTTCTGTGTAGTGACCCACGGAAGGTGCTGGGATGGGTGTGCCGTGTGCCTTCTGCCGTCTCCAAGGAGCTGCAAGGAGTAATGCCTACCTGTGCTTTGTGAGGTAGACCTAGGTTGAAACACGAGGAAACCAACATTTCCTTGAATTAGAGTTTACCTTTGCTACAATATTTTATTCAGGCAAACTCACCAATTTTTTTTAAATAAATTGTTACAATCGAAAGTCTAAAACAAAAGTTCTAATTATGAAGAAACTGTAATTTGCAAATTAGGCAGCAAGTCGTTGCTGGCCAACCATTGATGACAGATTCTGGACCATAATTATCGGGTTATTTCTGGCAGTGACTGCCGTTTATTAAATCATCTGTGTGTTTCTCTTCGTCTCTTCAATCTTCTCTTATATATGTTCTTTCTCTTTGACAATGGGAGTCTAGTTGGTCAGAGATATGTCCTTTCAAAACTTTTACTTTTACCCCCATTTTGTGGTTGGATTCACTTAATCCCTCACCCTTTTATCCTTGTGTTTTCTTCGTCTAATTAGAAAAAGATTGAAATAATGTAATGTCGTGTGTGGACAATCTATTTCATTTTGGGCCACTTTTTAAATTTGAGTAAACTAGGCTTATATTTCTAAATGATCTTTTCTATTCTTACTTTATTCAGGAGCTGGCTTACTGAAAAAATCAGCATGAATTATAACGTAATAAATTTTTTTGAAGGTACAACCTTGCTTATGAGATATGTGTACCTTTGTCTTGTGCGTTTTGCCAAGTCTCCAAGGGTCCTTTGCGCCTTGGTGCGCTTCACACTTTTTAAAACTGAGGGTTCAAAGGCTAGGTAATGGGATGATTATTTTCATTTTTTTTTTTGGGGATTTCAATGTCAAACACAAGGAGCAGGAAATGTTAGCATCTAAGACAGTAAGATGCTTTCGTTATAGGCTGAAAGAACTATACTACCATCCATACATAACCATTTCTGTCAATGGATATACATCCTAGGATTATCAGAGTTTCCAAAATAACCAACACCCATTTAGAATGATTGATGGGAAAAGTGAGAGAGGGACAACTATTACAAAGGATGTTTTGGTGAAGCAATTGTTAAAAGTTCAACTGGTTGGGTGTATGTATCTACTCTGTTGTTAATTACTTATCAGATAGTGTGTAAGACTCTCTTTGGGTTTCTGGGGTTAGGACTTCAGTTTGGTTTATGAGAAATGATAGTGTCGTTGAACCCACACTCGCTGTGCTTTCTATGGAATGCACATCTATCCATATAATTAAAAGGTGTTATTTACACCATATTGCGCCACGTGGGTGCCATCTAAGGTTGGTTTATCCATGCTTAAATAACAAATAAAAAGGCTATTATAAATTCTCTAATGACACCACTAAACTACCTCAGTTTTTTCTCAACAAACATAATAGTTCATTTAATTATATGAAAAGTGACCTGGGACAATTATGTGAATAATCAAAGTACAATTACAAAACAAAAAGAAATTGTGTGACCTGGGGCAACGCCCGGGTCAATTCACCCTTTTTTAATTAAAAGGTGACTAAAGTTCCATTTTATTGTGTCTAATAATAGCAGACTGCTGGTTCTCCGATATATCTTTCATATTATATTCTTTAGTGAATTTTCTTTACAAGTTTTTAGCCATCCTTATATTTAGTACCCTGAAGCTTATTCTTCTTCTGTATCGTAACTACCTTCTTGGATTGCAGGTGAAGAATGTTATAGAAAAGCCATACAATGATCATTTGCCTTTAATTGAAGCAAGCAGGTATAAACTATAAAGGTCTCTTATGTTTATAAGTCATGCGGTTCATAGTTAACATTAAGGGGACGTTTGGTATAGAGCTTTGTGATGTAAGAAACGGAAACAAATAAGTATTTCCCATTCTGGTATGAGTTATAAGTAACAAATACCATTTTCAAAGGGTCACAAAATCCCCTCAATTGTTACCTTTATCAAACTAATAGAAACAAAATATGTTTCCTTCTTCCATCACAAACTCCTTATATTCTATACAATATATTTTTTTTGGGCAAGACTATACAATATATTAAAAGGCATTGCTTGCACCGTGTTGCGCTACTGCGTCACTTAGGTGCTAAGTCACATTTTTTTAACAAAACAATTATGCTTAGAACTAGATTCTAGCCTATCACCTCTTATAATCCAAATTGACGTACTTACCGTCTCAACCAACTTTTACTTGTGCTCTAAATATCTACATAACATTATATATTCCTTTCGTTTATTAAGTTAACTAGAAGTTGTTTTTTTTATTTACTTTTTTGCATTTTGCAAGTAGGGGAAATAGATACATATCAAGTTAAAAAAAAATAACCTGGAGCAATGCACGGACCGTTGCACTAGTTTCCTATAAATTAGAATACCAAACATATAATAAAGGTAACGTTTATCATTGCCGTTTCCCTCTTTTATTTAAATCCTTTCAATACCGTTTACGGTGTTTATACCAAAATCTCCCAAGTCAAAAAGAGGTGCTACTTTTGGTTTGATGATGCATAATGTATGAAACAGACCCATTGAAGCTTGTTCATATTACATGCAACACATTTAAATCAGTCGCCCAACAGCATTCGCGTTTTATTGTTTGATTTGGTATGTAAACCCATCATATCAATTTTTTTTAATTTTTTTTTAACCTGGTACAACTGATTAAAATTGCAGGCTCTGCAACATGGATATTATTTCAAAAGTTCAGCAGGTCATCTGTTTTGCATTTCATGATAGCAGATTACTCATGGAAACATGTCAAGAAGCAAAAAACCTTCGGAAGATAGTAACTCTTTTCTACCTGGACTAACAAACATAAACTCGAAAAACTTTGTTTGTCGGTCGATACATTATTTTCGAGGGGAGGGATGGATGGATGGCAGCCACAAACCAGGTAATCTGCTGCTGGGGGATGAATTTCTGGGAATTGAATTTGGTTGAAAGCCTTGTAGAGTGTAGGTGATTGCACAAAACAGTTATTTTTTAATTCTTGGTTATATTTGGAGGAACCCATTTCCTCCTCATTTATATCTTAAGTAATCAATAGAGTTGTACTTATCTTCTCTTTTGCAAATTGACCCTTTTGTCAATAGTTGAATGGTTTCCTTTAATATAGCAAATAAATTGAAAAATCCCTTTCGCATTTGAACCTTTCAATGGTGGTTTTTTTTTGTCCCAAGCTATCAAGATCACCCGAAATCCGAATTGATCTAATCAGAATTCTGAGAAATTATTGGTGTATAGTTGGGATATATATATATCAGGTATATGACAATTTTTATTTTTTTTGTCTTTTTCCAAAGTAAAACGACAAATTTTGTTTGTCCTGTGGCTGATATATGTATATCTCAGCTATACACCAATAGTATCTCTTGAATTCCAATCCTATTTGAAATCCATGTTGAACCCACCCGAGAACTACGGTGCATAGGGATACTTCGTGGTGGAATGAAGAAGTGAAAGCTGCAATCAAATACGAAAAGAAATGCTACTTAGCCTTGGGAAAATGCAGGACCGACGAAACTCTTTCAGCATATAAAGAGGCTAAAGGTAAGGCAAAGGTAACTGTGCGACAAGCAAAAGAAAAGGCTTACTAAGAGGTTTATGAAAGGCTCGACTCCAAGGAGGGAAAAAAGGAGATTTATAAGATGGCGAAGAGAAGACAAGAGGCGAGGAAGGCTATTAGCAGAGTCAAGTGTGTAAAAGATAAGAAACACAAGGTTTTGGTTCAGGATGAGGAAATTAAAGATAGGTGGAAAGAATATTTCGATAAAATTGTTTAATGGAAACCTAGGGGCTGCCATAGGGAATATGTCTGTGAGTGAGGATGAAACCTAAGAAAGCTGTTGGGCCTGATGGCATACCGGTGGAGGTATGGAGGTGTCTGGGTAAGGTTGGTATTGATTGGTTAACAGATTTGTTCAACAAGGTATGGAGGACTTCGACTATCCCACAAGACTGGCAGAAGAGTACCTTGGTTCCAGTTTATAAGAACAAAGGGGATGCTCAAGATTGCTCTAATTATTGAGGAATCAAGCTTACAAGCCACACTATGAAGTTGTGGGAAAGGGTAATAGAACATCGGTTAAGAGCATGCACTAGCATATCTAAAAACCAATTTGGTTTTATGCCTGGGAGATCTACTATGGAAGCAATTCATTTGTTAAGACAAATGATGGAGTATTATAGGATAAAGAAGAAGGGCCTCCATATGGTTTTTATTGATCTAGAAAAAGCCTATGATAAAGTGCCAAAAGATGTACTTTGGTGGGCAATGTTGATAAAAGGTATTCCCCGAAGGTACATTGACTTGGTTAAGGATATGTATCGGGATGTGTCAACAAATGTGGGGACTTGTGATGGGTTGACAAAGGATTTCCCTATAACAATTGGATTGCATCAAAGGTCGGCGTTAAGCCCTTTCCTTTTTGCATTGGTTATAGATGAAGCGACAAGGCCAATCCAAGATGAGGTACCATAGTGTATGTTGTTTGTAAATAATATTGTATTGGTGGATGAAACTAAAACAGATATTGATGCCAAATTGGAGCAATGGAGACAATGGCTGGAATCTATAGGATTTAAGCTAAGTCGGACTAAGATATCCGTAGGAAAGTTGGTTTTGCTAATATTGCGAGCAAGCTAAGAGAAAATCGCTTGCGTTGATTTGGGCATGTAACACAGAGACCCTAGGGAGCACCAGTACGAAGAGTGGAAGAGTGGGATTAGGGGGATTTCAAACGTGGTAAGAAGAAACCGAAAATGACTTGGTGGGAAGGAGTTAGAAAAGATATGAAGCCGTTGGATTTAAAAGAGATTGAGGCTCTCGACCGTGCGGGGTGGAGGAGGAAAATCTATGTGGACAATCTCTCAGAATAATCACTTTGGTTCATGTAACTGACTCCACTTATGGGAATAAGGCTTTGATTGATTCTATACTCTTCTCTTAAAAGGTAAATAATATTCTCAAGAGGAGTCTGGCTACTATATTTAATATGACTCCTAAACATTTTTAAGAAGATATTTGGGGGTCTTTTTAATTCTAGTTCCTTTTCTAAGACTAATTTCGATCAAATTCTTCGTAAAGAAGATTCTAATTTAAACTTATGCTCTGCTCAATGGTTATCTAAAGCCATTATGACTACGATACTCCACTTCAATGTAATCTAGAAACCTACCTCCTATTTCCACTATTTCCAATTAAGATCTTATCAATGGGTCGCTTTTCTAGAAACAAAATCAAGACAAATCAGGTATGCCAATGATTTTCTAGGATAAAATTTCATTGTCCCTAGAAGATTCAACTGTTGATGGAAGATGTCAGCATTGTTCTTCCTGAGATTTTACATCGGTTTCTTTATCTCATATCTTTCGTGAAGCCAATCATACGACATACTACTTTGTGTCTCTAGGGTAGTAGACCCCTAAGCATATTGATATGAATCATTTTATGGATTCTTAACTCTCTGACTTCCTAGCAATGAATAGGGTGAGACGTTCCATTGAGACGCAAATATAGGACATTTGCTATTCCTAACTAGCTACATTATATAGCTTTAATTCCTTAAGAAAAAAATACATAAAACATATACATTGGACCTTTAAAGGGGTATGAGTGTGATCTTAATGACATATTGGTAAATACATACAATTTTGATGTTAAATCAAGTGTATCCCTTTATCCTAACATGTACTCTTTTTTAATTATTTTAGTGGTTTATTAAGCAAATCGTGACGGAAGGATTGGCCAAAAACCACAATATTGCTAAAAGCTGCTCAAAACTAAATAAAAAGGGTACATTATACATTTAAAGGAGTACATTAGATGCCAAAGGGGTATGTATGGTTCTTATATCAAAGTTGTTAATATTTACAAAAATGTCATTAAATGTCTAGCCCTATATATTATTTATTTTAGCAGTTTTTAGCAACATTGTAATTTTTATCCAATCATATATATTGGTGTGCGTGTACGCGTGTGCGTGTGTGTGAAAGAGAGAGAGAAGGAGAGAGAGTTATAGACTAAAAATTGACTAAAAATCACTGAATTGTTGAAATCTGTTGAAAACCAACTAAAGGTACGGTACTACATGTTGTATTTAATGTGATACATGTTTTAAAAAAAAGACACTTTTTTGGTGTCTACATTTACATATGTGAATCACAAAATGCTGAAGAAAAAAATGTAATAACAAACTGTAAATAGACATAACCTGTTGTCATTTTACTATATGTATAGTCATGAAGTAAAGCCAATGCCAATTCTCTATAACACCAACAATTCCATTCACGGGTTCTTAATCACCCCAATATATATAATAAAAGCATCTAATTAAAACTCAATAGAATGTCATAATCACACATAACAATATATCAAGCAACATAAGATTTTACATATATTACATCTTTTTAGACAATCCCTAAGTCACTAGCTCAAACTAGAAACAACATTAGAATAAGCTTAACCAAGATTTATCCAAGCTAATCATGATATATAACCAAATATTTCTTGGATTAAGTTCCTCTAATCTTGACCCCTATCCAATTCTTATTAAAATTATTAAAGGTTAAAACATGTAAAACCCTTCCAAGTAGAAGGTAAAACCATGCAACCAAAATCTAAAAATGTAACCAAGGAACATACACATGAAATACATACAATTAATTTTATTTACAAATTTAAGCAATGCAAAATTATTAAAATATCCCTAAAATGGATGCATCAATTTCAGCCCAACTTGAGATTGTGTAGAGAACATTGGATTTCCATGACAATTGTTTTGAACTATCACAATACTTACTTTGTAGGTCAACAAGACCATCAAACCATGGGATAAAGGAAATTCCTGCTTCATGCCCCTTTTTCTCCAAATCAGAATTTATAAGCCCAATAATAATTCCTATATTTGCATTAATTAGGTGATTCCAATTATCAATTGAACACCCTATAAAAGCAGTTAAGTTCTTGTCATCATCAATATTGAGTTGATTTGCTTGGACATCTATACCTTCCGTGTTTCCTGGTTAAAAAAAATATCACATTAATGATAATAATGACTTGCTCTCAAAAAAATAGTGATCAAATTGGTAGATATTTTAATTGTATAAGAATTTAATGATTGTATTATTAAATAGGAAAAATTACATAAAATAAGCCAACATTTGGGTTGTCTTCCCAATGTAAGTTGACATTTTAGTTATTCCTATTAAATATAAATAAAAATCCCCAACATATGTTTGTGTGTGTATGTACATACGTATTAGAGAGAGAGTGTGAGAGAGTGAGCGACAGAGAGAGAGTGAGCGACAGAGAGAGAAATCTCTCTACTCATTTTGATTTGTTGCCATTGTGGAAGTCCAATAATTCAAGAACCTATGAAACTTGGGTCCCTCTGATCCCATCATAAATCTTCAAACACATGGCCCGCTTATAAATAAATCTTCAAAAATTGTAAATGAATTGGGGAAGGTATGAAAAAATTAAGAGAAAATGAGGTGGAAGAGATAGAAAATGAGGTGTAAGAAAAAGAAGAAGAGAGCGAATTTATAGCCAACCCTACCTTTGCTAGAGCATCCACAACGGTTTACTAAAAGGACTATCGATCTTGCAAATAGGTAAAGTTTCAAGCTACAAGTTCAACCATTATTACAAGAGAAAAAGGGTTGTGGCTGCAACAAAAACCTTGTATCTGTGTTGAGCTACCAGATTTGGGGGTCCTACTTTTTTCTTTTTTGCCTTTTTTTCCCCACTATGTCATTAACTATAAAGCTACAAGGTTTGTAACTTGCTATCGTGGATAGTTGTAGCTTTGGAAAGATGTAGCTCTAAAATTTAATGTGGCAATCAACAAAGCTACAATGTTTGTAGCTTGGCATTGTGGATGCTCTGTTTGATATTTTAAATGGAGAAACAAAAGTAAATAAATCAAGAGATAATATATTGATTGAATGGAATTAAGTCTAGTTTAGGGCAAGATTAACAAAAGATATATAGTGATTGCCTAATTGGGTGTTTTCTTCAAATAAATAATTAAATTAAATTAAACAAAAGAAAAACCTTATCAAAATAATAGAAGAATCGAATATATTAAAACATTAATTACCTGATGGAATTACATCAATACTTATGTTCTCTTCATTATTGAGTAAAACTTTATTGAGGAAATTGATGCTATATGGTTGGAGAATTACTTCTTCATTAGATTTGGCAACTTTGTCCCTTATAACTTCCATCGACTCTTCTGCTTCTTGTAAAAGGTTTTTATTGATTTTTCCTCCTGTTAAAAAAAAATAACATTTCTATAACACTTTGACAGTTTGATAAAAACATTTATGATAGAATTAACTCGCTTACCTAACCCAAACTCTATTAAAATTAACTTATTTACGATAGGGTTGTGGATTTGTGACCCCCTTTTTTTCTATGATGGGTTCACATTTTTACGACAGGAAAAATCATTTGTGACCTCCCTTTCTACAATGGGGTTACATTTTCAGGATGAAAATTCCTGTCGTAAACAACATCTTTTCTAGTAGTGCAACAACAAGCATACATGTATACAATAAATATGTTGCATTATGAATTTTAAGACAACCAAATTTGTTATTACCATTATTTTAAGACAATGAACTAGAGCATCTATGGAATTAGGTATTGATTTTCCTACCAAATTTACATAAAAATTCATTTTCATTACCATTATTTATAACCGATTACCAATCACATCGTTAGTGCATATGATCTCTCTATATATACATAATTAGCCAATAGTTAGTTGGCCTTATATATATATATATATATATATATATATATATATATATATATATATATATATATATATATATCTGATAAAGTATATAACATATTCCTGGGCCTCAACCATCATCAACTTAAGCTTTTATTTAAGATCCAGGAATATGTTATATACTCTATCAATATCTATCAGCTTTAATTTGATAATTTCAAACACAAATAAAGTAAGGCATATATATATATATATATATATATATATATATATATATGCAAATAATGAATAATAAATGAATTGAAGTACGTACATACATACCTTGATTAATATTATTGAGGAAAAAGTCTGGTGCATGTTCCAAAATTCGATCTTGAAAAAGACTCTCATAATTGGAAGTTGATACAAAAGTATCACCAGCTAAAATTGAATTTGCATCAATAATAATATGTAGTTTATTATTATTTTTATTATTATGGGCTTGATCATCACCATCACGTTTAAGCTTGTTCAACAAAGGAACTATAACACAGTGCTGGTTTTCGGGTAGTTGTGATTGGAAAAACCCGTACTCGAGTTTCATGCCATGCTCATACAGTTTCTCCGCTACTTGAAGCTCTTCTTTCGACATTTTCACAAAAGCTCCGTCAACTAGTCCTTCTGTTGTTTCAGCACTTTCCTATTTTTAAAAAATTACAAACATCCGTCATATCATCCATTAATTTAAATAAATAAATAAAATCCTAGATTATTCATCAATCTCAAGTTAATTAAACTGAACTGAATTAAACGAAAATTTCTGAGATTAAATCTAAAACAACGGGCCTTAAGTCATCACAAATAACTAAATCCTTATTGCGATATTTTTTTTCACATGGCTAGCTCGATCTTGTTATACTTCATCCATTTTCGAATTGTTGCAACTATTAAAAACTGGAGGAAGTACTTAGGTTCAAGGGTAGGCATCTGGGGCAGTCGCCCAGGGAGAGCCCGTCACCTAAAGGACCCAATTTTGTGACTAAATTATATATTTTTCAATTATTTCCGTCGAAATGTTTGACAATTTGGACAAACTTTTAAACTAATATATTACAAATTTTCACCATTAATACATTACATAAGATTGATAAGAAGCTAAGTAAAGTTTTGCAGATAAAAAGTTATTGTTTTATGGTACAACATTGTATTAAGTATATGTATTTCTTCATTTAAGTAAAAATAATAATACCACTCCATATTATGAAACAAAGAGAACAACTTGAGACACCCAAAATAAATAAAAATAAAAATAATTTAGAAATAAAACAATAGGAAATAATTAGACCTGTGCATGTTCAGATGCATTTTCTTGAATCCAATGAATATAGCGATTTTCTGATGGATTGACCATTGACTTCTCCAATTTCATACCCAGAAACACATAAAGCCTTTTGCAAGGAGTCATAGCAGTTATAGTGAAGGCCGGAATCTTTGATTCCACCAAATTAGCAAGTTTTTTAAATTCTTCCACAGTTCCCGAGGCTGTATGTATTAGAAAATCTATGTAGTTTTTAGTTGCCAATGGGAGATCATCAGGATTTTTTTTCGTGGGATCGTACTGCCAAATTCAACAAAAAAATCAATATAAACATGCATGTCAATCTTTTCCGATCCGTTAATTAGTGAAATACAAAACATTCAATCTAAGAGCTTTATTAGCTAGGTGGGAACTAGGGGTGCTTATTGAGCTGGGTAGCTCGCGAGCAGCTCGAGTTCAACTCGGTCAAAGCTCGACTTCAGTTGGCTCGTGCTCGCTCAAAACAGCTTGTGACTCGATAATTTTACTAAAAATCAATAATTTTTTACGTTAAACATTTGAAAAACAAAATTAACCTTGATATTTAATATAATAAATTAATAAACTTTAACAATATATAATTTTCATAAAGAAAAGAAAAAATAATAAATAATTTTCTTTTGAAAAAAATTAAGATTCAAGAGGACTAAAACATTAAACGAGCAGCTTGTGATCGGCTCGGCTCAAAACCTAATGAGCACGAGTCGAGCAACCACCAGTTTGCGATCGACTCGCTCGATAAGCACCTCTAGTGAGAACCATGCATGAGATTTTTTATGTTATGCCCATAAAATTAAGAACTATTCCCTCCGTAACATAATAAGTGCAGCGATATGACATAAAGTAGAAAAATAAAATGTCAAATTAATCGTTGCAGTTAATATGTTACAAAGGGAGTAGATTGAGTTATATATTATATCTACACATAACAAAAACAATGAAACAATAAAAATGAAATATGTAACAAAATTTGAGAAACTGTAGAAGTAACTTTTTATTTTAAAGTCCGTTACATTTGATTGAATATTAGAAACAGGTCTGGGCAATCCAATATGGAAGAAAAGAGTTAGATCACTTACAAGCCATAGGAGGTTCCATTCTAAACCAATTGGTAATAGGAGGAGTAACTCCTAGACTTATAAATTAGTTATTATATTAGTGTCTCCTCATCTTCCGATGTGGGACAGTACACTCATTAGTGCACCATATGTGATTCAACAGAGGCCGAAGTTGATACATATATGATTATTACTTTGTAATTTGCTATGACCCTATCTAGCTTATATTTTTCTCAAAACGCTATGTAACAACACTATTTAATTTAACGAAATCATGCATCTGAATTTTGCTGCAATTAGCTATATAACTAACAGACAATTTGATTTTGCAATTGCTGCAATCATCATCAATGGTGATGATAATGATGAAGAAGATGATAATAATCGCCATTGTTTTGTATAAAGTATGAAATCATGAAATAAGTAGACGTTGAGGTCTGCGGCGGTGTCCTAATGGATTACCACATCATTCTTACTCATCCTTCATAATTGTTAGTCGAAGTTATGAAAAAAAATTCATTTGTGTACTAAAAAATTCCATGATTGTATTTGATTTTTTAAATTTTTAAAAATCCAAAAAAAAAATATTTAAAAGTTTTTTTTTACAATTATGCGGGAATTTATTTGTTTTATTGTCAAACTATGTTATTAACAAATTTTAAGATCGCATGCATTACGTGCATAAAAAACTATATATATATATATACTTCCTCCGTTCCAAAAAAAACGCAACAGTCAAATTTTTGCACTATTCACGTTGTATACTTTGACCAAGTTTTGAGCTTTACACATAATAAAAAAAAAGTCAAGTGGGATCTTGTTAGATTCGTCTCGTTAAATACTATATTAATATCAACTTTTTATATTTTTTCATTATTCATAATTATAGATATTAATGGTCAAATTTTCGTCTTGGCATGTGTGAAATGTTGACTGTTGCGTTTTTTTTTGGAACAGAGGAAGTATATATATAACATGGGAGAAATATAATTTCGGTGAGAAGGGTGAGAAACAACCACAACCCTTTGATCAACAAACGAATACTACGATTAAATTTGATTTTCCATCCTTACTTCTCCGATCCTATAGTTTAGAGTCAATGTATCTATAATATAAATTCAATGTATTGTTACTCAATGTATTTATAGTCTATGTTGAACGTACTTATAGTTGGTAGTCAATGTACCTATATAGGTCATAAATCATAATTAATATGTCTATCTTTTTCTCACCTTTTCACGATAAGAAATTTCTCACCGGAATATATATATATATATATATATATATATATATGAAACATTACATACATACTTACATACGTACGTACATATATACATATGTGTGCATACATACATACATAAGTAAACTGTTTTTGGGAGAAAAGGTAAACAGTTTACAAATCAAGATCTATTTCTCTCTTAAACAGATATCATGATTAATCTAGTGCTAAGAAATAAGAGAACTTAGCACCTAAGAAGGGATCGATATCGATGTGTATAGAGGTCCAATGCCCGTAGGACGCAATATATATAATCCACAATGTATGTATATATGTATATATATACATATACAATATATATATACACACACTAGAATTAGGTCTAAGATTTTATATAATGACTTTACATACATACGTGTATATACATACATATATAAACACACACAATTTTAAATATTACTATTTTTAAATTCATGTAATAAAAAAAATGTAAATATTTTATGTTTAAAAGCTGCATAATAAGATAAATCAAACAAAATCCATTGAGATAATATTAAATGGAGTGAAAGCTTCAAATAAGCTAAGAGGGGTGAACCTTCAATGCGGCCACGAGCCCCCACAATCATGGAAGGATTAGACCTTGGGGATTTATTTTTTAAACATTGAAAAGTTGACATTATTCTAAAATATTATTTTAGAAAATACATTTTCTTTAATTTAATTTTAGATTTTCCATCCTTAGCTTTAAAAATGTAGATGTCATAACCTATTTATTTGTATTATAGACTAATTTAATAGAGTCTATTAATTTAACATCTTTAGCTTGGAGCCTTGGAGGCTATTAGGAAAATTTAAGGAAGACACCATTTATGAACTAAACCTTTTTAGCACTTTTTTCACACTTTGCTTTTATTTTCTGGTCGACCCCCTCATATTTTGTACATATTTGATACCTGTTTCAAGAGCAAACATAAAATCAAACCAAAGTTGTAGGCATAAAAAATAATAATTATACCTATATTTTATATTATTTGTAACATTTACTAAAAATAGATGCTTCATATATTATTTGCAACCAATATTTACTTTCATTTTTAAGTTGTTATTTCCTTATATCTCTCTTTTCTTCAATGTACTTTGCCACTTCTAATTTTTTTCATGCCCATTTAATATTCACAACCAAATTCAATTAGGGGGTTCATGCGAACATTTTTGTTGCAAATAATATAAAATTGACGAGATAGCAGCAGTAGTAGTAGTAACAACAACAACAACAATAATAATAATAATAACACTTTCTCTATTTCAAAATAAATGCAACAATTTTAAAATTTCCGTTTTTGTAAGTCGTCATTTCTTTATATCCCTCACATCATCACATATCGCATGGTCTCTCTCTATCCCTTTTACCCTCACAGCCAAAATTTACCTAGCTGATCATGCCTCCCCAATTGTTGCGCACGTTTTGTTTATAAATTTTTTTAACATTTCGTTGAATGAAATAAATTTGAACTTACGCATGATAGTAGGAATTCAAGTAATAAGAATCTTGAGTTAAGTAATTTTCAAATGACTCTTCGGGGAGATTGCCGGCAGCCATGCTGAGTACAAAGGGAGAGTAAAGGCTAAAAATGGCGTCTCTATGAAATTTCTTCAATAATAATGTTGCTGAGAAGCTTACATTATTATTATTATTATTATTATTATTATTATTATTATTATTATTATTATTATTATTCTCATCATTATTATTGGAAGATGAAGACATATTTAATTTGTTGATATATATTTAGTATAGGAAGATTAGGCTATAATTATAGTATGGAAATCAAAATAGGAAAATAATTAAGATGGTGTAATAAAACCTACCTTTGTACCTCATATATATAAGATATAAGATGGATAGAAAGATTGCCCTAGTGTTTTTTCTATTTTATTTTATTATAGTAATGCAAATTCTCTTTATAATATAACTTAACTTGCTGAATTTTTCTCATCTCTGAAAGCATATGCTTGCTTGCTTTGTTGTAGAACATGTTTTATTTGATAAATAATTAGATTACATGGAAATAATCTGAGTTTTCTCGGCTGCTACATATGAATATATATGAATGAGTCCTCAAACATTTTTCAATTCTGCCCTACATATGAATAATTATTACATTTACAATTATGAAGATGCTAAGCTTTAATTTGGCATCTTAGATTAGGTAGCTGAGAGAAAACATAGGCATATTTTAGAGAGGTGGCCGGCAAGGTCTCTTTATTTTCAATCTAGAATTCCTGATAAATTTTGGGGTGAAAGTGTGACAAGTGCAGTATATCTTATCAATATATAAGATATATTTTGTCTGTTTTTTTAGATGCAACACTTTTTTTCCACGCGTATCAAGACAACGATTGAGAGGTAGCGAGTGTTGATGACTAAATCTTTCGACAAAATTTTAATACAAGCGGCAAATATGATATTATATATGACATGTCTTATTGTCTTAAAATTTCGTTGATTAATTTGCTCGTTTACACTGTTAAATCACTTCCTTGATATGCATGAAAAAAAATGTTTCATGTTAAAAAAACGGAGGAAGAAGTATAAGATATATAAGATACAAGATGGATAGGAAGATTGCCCTAGTATTTTTTCGATTATAGTAAATTCTCTTTATAATATAATTAACTTGCTTAATTTTTCTAATCTCTGAAAGCATATGCTTGCTTGCTTTGTTGTAGAACAGGTTTTTTGATAAATAATTAACTACATGGAAATAATCTGCGTTTCCTCGGCTACATATGAATATGAATGAGTCCTTACACATTTTTTCATATATAATTACCAAATATGATGCATGATAATGATGAATGAATTATTTTTGTAATCACATCTACTTGCTAGAGAATAAATTTTTCAGTATTGTAACAACCCAATTAGATTGGACTTTCAAAAATATCAATCTTATGAGGTCATAAATCATACTATTTATTGTTTTTAAGGAAAAAATTTTACAAGGAAATCAGGATTTCTTCCTCGATCTCGAAGAAATGAGCTTATTTATCTAGAGCTAAAAAATAAGAAAATTTAGCTTCAAAAAAAGGATCAATATCGATATGCGTAGGGGTCCTGTAACACCCTCGCATTTTAGCAACGACGTTATTAGTGATAACGTCGTAAACAGGCAGTTACCAATCGATTTATAAAACAAAAATATAACTAAACTCGTGGAAGTAATACTTTTATTAATAATAATAATGGAATCCCAAATTACAAAAGGTTAAACTAAACCATAAATCTAGTCCTAAAACTAGAAATAAAACCTATTGGAAACACAGGAATTGAAAACAGGGGTCTAGACGCTCAACAACTTATCCCGCTTCTAGCCTCTATCCTGCTTACCTGCAAAATAGATTTGGGGGTCCACCATCAATGGCGAGTAACTAGACTGTCCTACTTAGAAGTAGGACCACATTACATACAATAGTAGGGTTTGAAACATAGGATACAAGTACTACAACAGAGTTAGCAGCAGAAACATAACAACCAATAAACATCATATTCAAAGATTACCATGCTTACTTATCAATACAATTAATCTACATTATTAGACATCAAGAATATTTCTGACACGACTGAAGTCGATACAACAAACAAGTCCCCGACACGATTCATCACAGATGAACCGATAACAACAAACAAGTCCCCGACACGATTCATCACTGATGAACCGATACGACACGGCGCAAGGCCGATAACAACAAATAAGTCCCCGACACGATTCATCACAGATGAACCGATACGACACGGCGCAAGGCCGATAACAAAAAAAAGTCCCCGACACGATTCATCACAGATGAACCGATACGACACGGCGTAAGGCCGATAACAACAAACAAGTCCCCGACACGATTCATCACAGATGAACCGATACGACACGGCGCAAGGCTGATAACAACATTGACACGACCGACTCAAAGCGATAAATGACACGACTCAAAATAAGCATCCAATGGCACGACTCAAACCAGACGAGCATCAACAATCACGTATGACTCTTACAATAATGACACATCAAGCTCAACAATCCAAATAAACAATTATACAGACCAACCAGACAACGCATGAATAACATGAAATAAACATAAAGGTTCAATTTTTATAATTAACAAACAATATTTCAAGAATTAATCATCAAACAAGAAAACAAATCTAATAACCTAGACATCATGTTTATACGAAAATCATAACAACAATAGCAACGTGATTCTAAGCCTAGTATCCTATGCAACCTAATCCTATTCCTAAGTAGAATAGCTAGTTACCTGTAAGAGAATCCACACACATAAAACCACGCACAACCTCGTCCATTCGTCCCTTAGTTCGACTCAAGCCACACCCAATGTTAGGTTTGCATTGATGAACAAGGTTGAAGGTCTTGAATCAATCTTCAATGGTGTCTTTGATTTGATGAAATAAAAGGAGGATTGGGTTGGGAAATCTGATGAGATGGCGTGATATGTAGTGGGGAAAGGAGGAGTTTTTATTTGTAGTTTAGTTTTTATTTGTAGTTTAAGATTGGTAAAAAAAGAAAATAAAAACAAAGGGGGACGGTTTGGGAGATGCAAAGTAAGATTTTTTGGGTGTTCCTAAAATTTAGTAGGGTGGTTAGGGAAAATAAAAATAGAGTTTTTTGGTTTTAAACAAAATAGATGTAATTGGATAATTAAGGTAAATAAATAAATCAAATTAAATTAAAATAAAGGAAAGACCGGCTAGGAGGGTGTCAAAGCAAGGGCTTTGGGCTTGATTAATTAAATAAAAATTAAGTCTTTGGGCCCAAATCGAATAGTTTGGGTTTAAAGGCTTAATTTTTCATGAAATTTTACGGCCCAAAAATCTGGGTTGTTACAGGTCCAGTGCCCGAGCGATTCAATATAGTCAGCAGAATGGTTGGCTTCTCAGAAGACTAGCCTTTTGTGCACGCTATGTGTGCTGATATTTTGGGCTTCGTGTTACTCGATAGTAATAAACCAAGTCCATATTGAAATTTTGTAACTAATTAGTCGACATCTATGCTAGTATAGAATAATAAAGAAACATTAATTTACTTTAAAATAGTAATTAAAATACATTTTTAATTCTTTATGCATCCATTTGCACTGCTTGCAACAAAAATTTATTGTTAGTATTAAAATCAAAGCTTTACTTTGGGGCACCATGTAAAGATTTACAAAAAATTAGTATTGATTGAATTTTTTAAAAATAAAAATAAATAATAGCAATATATTTAATAATGACGGTCAAACTATAATAAGATATTTTATTAAAATATACAAAGTTATACAAAACATAAAAAATCTATTTTTTGCACGATCTAACTCATATTTCATTTTATAGAATAAATCAACATATAATTGATATATTATTGAATTAATTCAAAACATTAAAATTGAAAATGATAAAAGTAAAGTTACCTTTTTATTGAATTAATTAAAGAATCAATTGTTAATTGTAATTGATTGAAGCACAAATAAGGTAATTTTTTCATAATTGTTTTAACTTAAGGCTATATAATTATTTTCGTGGGGAAATCATAGCTCCTCCGTTGACTTATATAATAGAGATATCTTTTTTATGCACATTATATGTGCGGCGATATTTTTTATATAATTTTTATACAATAGTAAAACAAACAAAAAAGAAATAAGATTTGAATATGAGTTCTCATCCATTTTTTTATATTATAAAAATAGAGAAATAATATCAAAATTGAATTTCTTTCATATCAAAAAATGAACATAGAAAAAGTTGATCCACTATATATATTTTTTCTCTACTACCAAATTTCCATTATAATCAAAAGATAAAAAAATTTATGTCAAATAATATATCAATATGGGTATCAATTTTTAGAGAATTAAAAAATATAAATTTACATATTTTTATTTTTATTTTTATTTTTTGAGCTATGTATTTTGTATTATTTTTATTTAAAAGAATAAAAAATTTGTAAGAACTTTCCTTAATTATGTAGTTTTTGTTTTTAGAAAACCCCAAGGGTATTTAAGACTTAGGGGGGACACCATAGCTCCCCCTTGGCTTATATAATAGAGATGTGCGAAGAAGAGGCTATAACAAAATCCCGGAGAATAGATCGAATATCATCCATCAACAGGTGAATTTTCCAAGGACAACGAAAATGACCCTGCAAAATACTAATAACAAAATCATATTATCTATTGGATAATATACTTAAGCTAACCTGTATATATAATACAACTTGTATTGTATTTCTACTAATAATTAGTTATTCTGTTATAGCTGTAACTATTATATAAAGGCTAACTGGAGATGTACTATGTAAATAATTCATTCTGTTAATGAAATTCTAATTCCTTTCTTCATCTTGCATTGCTTGAATCTTCTTTCCTTACTTTCTCCAAAGTTAATTCCTATATATCCAATTCGTTGAAAGATGAAGCTAGCTCGTAGAACGAAGGATTTAATCTAGTCAGATAAATAGATGATACATAAGCAATTTATTTTCTTTTATATTACAAACCTAGCTAGCTAGTAATCTCAAAATATTAACACTACAAAAAATTGTTAATTTAGCAACCATTAAGGAGGGTGTTTTTGATTCATCATAGGCTATGTTCAGTTCAACTTATTTCAGCACTTTAATGCTTATTAAAATAAATTAAATCAGATCAGATCTTATTAGAAAAATTCAGATCAAATAAAAACAAATTATCTTAATTAAACATTATAATTTTTTTAAAAAAAATTGTTATTACTCTGATGAACAAATGTTGTAAAAAATAGTTGTACAATAACAATTATTACAATAAAACGTAGTTACATTTTTAAGAAAAATTTACTTATGATAGTCGGACTATATAAAACATTATCACTTTCGCTTAATTATGGATTTTAAAATGTTGAAAGTTTTTTTTTTTACAGAATTCTAATCGGATTGGATTGGGAGTTCAAGAAAAAATTTAATGTTGGATAAAACCATATTGAACAGAATTTGGATCAAACTTGAAATCTAAATATTTAGTCCATGTTTAATCGTAATCAAATTTTAAGAAATCCAATTGATTCTAGGAAGTAAAATGTAAACAAACTACGGAGGGAACATTTTCGTTTAATGAGAAAACTATTAGAAAGAATTTGTGCGCCATTCCTTAAAAATCATGTAGCATTGCTATTTCTATCTTTTTTAATTCCCAATGTTAATTTATTTTATGAACTTATTTATTTTATTTTTATTGAAAGTATAGAAATAGAAAAATATTGGGTTGCATGCATTAGTAATTATAATAAGTAATAAGACCTATAAATTAATTATGAAGTATAAAAAATATTAATAATAAAGTTAATAATATTAGTAGTAATTATCCATCCATAATATTCTCATTATTTGTCATCAGGATTAGTACAGGGCCCAGGGGTACATGAAAAGTAAAAAACAAACCTTTTTTATGCTGAAGATAGACCTTAGGATGGCATATGAAAATTTGGAATGGAGATTTAAAGATGAGATTAAAACCTCGATCATGATTATGAGAAGTTGATTCTAATCAATCTACTAACTCTAAGAAGGGAAAGGGGCAATCTCTTAATAAGGGTCAGGACTTTGTGGTGGCTAAGGCTAAGGGTGTCTCGACCTCTACGTGGGCCTCTGATCTGGAGGTCACTTCTATTGAGGAGGATGATGGGATGTGTTGATGGAGCTGCATTCTGGCTTTCAAGGCGTAGAGTCAACCAAGGTTCTTCAGCACTCTGCTAGTGTTCAGGGTGATGTTGGTCGTGTATTAGAGGTACGCAATATAAAGATGTTTAATGAGTGTTGTGTTATTCATTGAATATGCATAGCAATTTATACAAGTAATTTACTAACTAAATAATGGAAATACTAGCTGTACAAGGCTAAGACAAAGGAGAATAAAATAATGTTTGATATGTAAAATATCATGATTAATATGTATACTGTAATTAGGACTAAATATCAAATGCTCAAGGAAAGTGGATATATTTGCCTAATTAACGTGAGCATATTGACTGTGATTATGATCACATGTCAATCCTTATCACGCTCCCTCAAAATGGACGTCCAGGATGAGAGGCCAATTTTGCGAACCAAGGTTGTGAATTGAGTGCGGGGTAGAGGCTTGGTTAGTGCATCGGCTAGCTGATCGTTGGTGGAGACGTAAGCAACTCGAATGAGACCGGCTTGGACATTTTCTCGCACAAAGTGATAGTCTAGGCCAAGATGTTTCATTTTAGAGTGGAAAACTGGATTGGCACTGACATATGTTGCACCAAGATTGTCACAATAAATAACAGGAGGTTGAGTAAGAGTGCAACATAACTCAGTAAGTAGATTGCGAACCCATAGAATTTCGGATGTGGCATTTGCTACAGCTCTGTATTCAGCTTCCGTGGAGGAACGAGCCCTAGTACGTTGCTTTTTCGATGACCACGATATAGGATTCTTACCGAGGTAAACTATATATGCAGATGTGGAGATGTAGTCATCCTTATCTCTGGCCCAGTCGGAGTCGGAGTAGGTATGAAGAGTTAAAGGAGAATCTTTGTGTATTGTTAAACCCATATTCACAGTACCATTGAGATACCGAAGAAGTCGACGTAAAGCTTGCATATGGTCCTCAGTGGGTCGTTGCATGTATTGAGCGAGTTTGTTTACTGTGAATGCTACATCGGGACAAGTGAGACTAAGATATTGGAGGCTTCCTATTAGTGTTCTATACTCCGTTGGGTCAACCAGAAATTTTCCTTGGATAGTAAGTGGAGGGTCAAGTGGCAAAGGGGTTGCAACAAGTTTTGCTTCTTCCATGTTTTCTTTGCACAGTATGTCATTAACGTATTTTGTTTGACTTAAGAAAAGACCTTGGGGATGTGGCATGACTTCAACACCAAGAAAGTAAGATAGCTCACCTAGGTCTTTAAGTGAGAAACGAGATGCAAGCTTCGAAATGAAATTGTCCAAGATTGGAGGAATGTTGCTTGTCACAATTATATCATCTACATAAACTAGTAGATAAACAATTGTTCCATTTGATGTGAAAGTGAAGAGAAATGAGTCTGAAACTGTATTTTTGAACCCAATTATTTCAAGATATTGTTTCAATTCCTTGTACCAAGCTCTTGGAGCTTGTTTTAAACCGTACAATGCTTTGTTGAGCTTGCAAACATGATTAGGAAATTGCGGATCATTATAACCAGGAGGTTGAATGGTGTACACTTCATCAGTAAGTGTGCCCTGCAAAAAAGCATTATTAATGTCAAGTTGGCGCAATGGCCAGCCTTGACTGACTACAAGTGATAAGATTAATCTGACTGTAGCGGGTTTAACCACAGGGCTGAATGTTTCACTCTAGTCAACCCCTGCTCTTTGGTTAAACCCTCTCGCTACATATCTAGCTTTGTATTGAAGGATATCCCCATTTTTGTCTTTCTTAATTCGGAAGATCCATTTGCATCCTACAATATTTTGGGAAGAAGAGGAAGGAACTAAGTCCCATGTTTTATTTTTAATCAAAGCAGCAAACTCCTCATCCATGGCCTTTCTCCATATTGGGCTTTTAAGGGCTTGGGCTATTGTTTTTGGAAGTGTAGTGACTGAATGAGGTGCCACTGTTGGAGTTTGTAGAGTTGCAGTGAGGTTAAGTTTATTTATGGGCTTTCGGATACCATTTGATAGACGAGTATTATACTGGTTTGTATGTATTGTAGTGTCATTATTTTGTGTTGTGTAGGAATTAGTAGATGAGTTTAATGATGGACTAGCAGATTGAAGTGGGGCAGCGGAAGATGTAGGACTAGGAGGTAGTGAATTTTGTATTTGAGTTAGTGGACTTTGATTTGATTCTGATGACTCAGAGGAAGAATTTTCCATGGTAGTGGATAAAGTGTGATGATGATAATATTGAGGTGGTGATATAGTGGTAATAGAGAAAGAGCACCATTCTTCAATTAATTTAGGAAGTGAGGCAGTGGGTTTGTATGACTTGGAAAGAGGGAATTTGTGTTCATCAAAATGAACATGATGAGAGCAATATATTTTATGAGTTTGTAAGTCTAAACAATAGTATGCACTTTGTGTGGCAGAGTATCCTAGAAATACACATGGGGAAGATTTGGGGTCAAGTTTATGACTTGTATATGGTTTAAGCCAAGGGTAAAATAGACATCCAAAACTCCTTAGCTTTATATAATTGGGTTCTACTCCAAAAAGTTTTGAGTATGGACATGCATTTTTAAGAATGGGAGTTGGAAGACGGTTGATTAAGTATGCAGCTGTAGCACATGCATTCGACCAATATTCAAGGGGCATTTTAGCATGAGTGAGAAGAGATAGAGCAGTTTCAACTATGTGCCTATGCCGACGTTCTGATAAGCCATTATGTTGAGGTGTGTGTGGCGGGGTAGTGAGATGAGAAATGCCATTAATAGAGAGAAATTCTTTTAAAGCATTATATTCACCACCATTGTCTGAATATAGAGTAATTAAAGGAAGTTGGAAATTTTTTTCAACCAATGCTTTAAATCTAATGAAGACCTGTAACGACCCGGAATTTTGGGCCAGAAAATTTCGCGGTTATTAATGTCATGTCTTAATTCTAAGTCCAAAAGGCCCATTATTTTTAGACTGTTTTATCTTATTTTCTATCCTATGTTCTAAATTGGGCCAATGACCCAATTAGTCTTTTCTTTTCCACCCATGGCCGAACCCCTTATGCTAATTGGGTCCATGTTGGTTTTAATTTAATTAGTTAATATTAATTATAATATTTTAGATAATTATAATTAATTAAATTAATTAATTTATACTATTTTAACCATTCAAAGTTTGTTGTTGAATTCAACAAACTCTTCCCCTATTTCTTCTCCATTTACACGGCCCTCCTTGGCAATTTGGCTAGGGTTGATTCTTTTATTTTTCTATAAATAGGACTAACATCTCATGATGGATCCTATTTTGCAATTCTCACAAAAACCCTACAAAAATTATTCTTTTCTCTTCTTTCCTTCAAATTTTCGAGTGATTGAAAATTCACCTAAGTGAATTAATTTATTTTTTTTGTGTTTTTGGAATTATAAGCGAATTAAGGTAACTTCGCTTTTCTATTTAATCTTGGGTAGAAAGAACATATAGTAAATTAGGATTGATATCATGAAAATTATAGGGAATTTAATAGTGTTTTATATTGAATATGTCGAGTATATGTATGATATTTCTTGGATTATTTTCTTGAATTTTCTTGATTTTGATGTATTTTCTTGATTTTATGTATGATCTTGTATGAATTTATTTACCAATCAAATCTTGTTATTTCTTGATGAATTTTTCGTGGTATCTTGTTTACTGTTTTATTATTAACCATGATTTAATTCGTGGCAAAATTCGTCCGTTTATTATTTATAAAAATTTAATCTTTCAAACCGGTAAAACTGTCCAGAATAGGTTTACGAATTTATTAGTGTACTTAATAAAATCTAATGGCTACGAAATTTTAGGTGGAAGTCATTAATACTGTTTTAAAGCTTCTGTAATTTTTTCGTAATTTTTAAAGATCGTTTTCTATGGCAGAAAATTTTGAAACCGAATTCAGCCTAATTTGACTGATTAGTTATAAAATCACTTAAAAATAGTAAAAGGTGTTATTTTTAAACTAAATTTATGCATGTTAAACCTGTAACCTATATTTAACTTTCATTAAAATTTCCAGACTATTCGAGACCTTTAGATGGTTGATCTTAATTTAATCCTTTAAAATCAGATTGCGTAAAATAGTGTAATATAAATTGTTTATATAAGTTTATATGATTAATAGATGATTATTGTACTTGATTAAATTAAAGCATGAATTTTGGGTAATACATATATATATTTCGAGTAGATTGAATAAATAAAAATAGGATTTTTATCATGTTTGGGTAATTATTGTTGTTAGTTGTTATTTTACATGATTATTTAATTTGATTCATTTAATGTTTGATGATTGTGTTTAATTGATTTAAAGTATGAGCTTTTGCTAAATTATGAAAATGTCGAATGGCCTTGTGAATAAAAAGGTTGATCTTAATCTTGTTCTTTGATTGAATCTTGACGTTTGATGTGAAAAAATATGATTTTTATGATAATTGTTTATTTAATTTAATTAATTGTTGCATATTGAATTATAGAAATTAATTGAAGAATTTGGTTAAAATTCACGAAAATGTCGAGTAGGAGAAATAATGAAAAATAGAATTTTTATTATCATTTTGGTAATTTTTAGTAATTAATTAATTGATTAAGATAATTTAAGAATTAGTTAATCATTGTTTGAAAAGTGAGATTTACGTGTAGAATTATTTGGTTTAGTCAAAGTTGGTTAAGTTCGAATTATTATTAATTTAGGAAATAATTAATAATAAAAGTCTCGGATAAAATAATTTTTAGGGATAAGTTGTAAAGTGAAGGGATAAGTAGTATATTATTATTAGATAATCGGCTACTAGTAATGTTATTAATAATATTTACGAAATAGTATTAGTGATATAATACTAAGGTTAGTATCCGAAAGGATAAGTTATAAGTGATGATAAGATTTGAGAATAGTATAATATAAGGTTTGAATTACATAAGATATTACTAGGGATAAGAAAGGAAACAGAGTAATAGCTATACATGTTATGTTTCGGTCTCTGGCTAGGAAAGACTTGGTATTTAAGGTGGCCAACATACGTGCCGCACCTCTCTTTCCTGGGACTCCGAACATTTTCATTTCCTATTACGGTCACCTAGTATTTCCCAATATATGATATGAATTAAATTAAATGAAGATATAAGATACAATATGGACGCCCACCTAATGACTCGAGTAGTTAGACTGGGTTAAGTCGAGGCCACTGCTCAATGGGACGAGCACACCTGATGACCCGAGTAGTCAGGCTGAGTTCCCCCGAGTAGTTCTGGGTCTTAGGATATGTAGTCGTCTAGTGGTGGTACACGAGCCGCTACTAGGAGTTATGGCCATAGCTTAGGCTTAGTGGTGAAACACGAGATCCGCTACGGGTTGAGTACACGAGCTCACCCCGGCATGTTCTAGGAAAGTTGTGGTGAAACACGAGATCCACAACGAGTTATAGTGACCGGTCCAACAAACGATACGATTTGATACGATTGATCGATAAAAATGATACGGAATCCGACGTATAATACGTTATGGATACGAATGAATGATACGATATGATACGGAATCCGACGTATAATACGTTATGGATACGAAAGAACGATATGATACGATTGATTGATAATGATGATACGGAATCCGACGTATAACACGTTATGGATATGAATGAATGATATGATTAAGGAATGATTATGATAGGATAAGATAATAAGATACGTATAGTATATGGAAAGTTATAATATAAGGAGGATATGGACTATGTATTTACATTAGGTTATGATATAAGATATAAGTTAAAGTATGAGTTATAACCTAAGGAATATGGGATAATATAGTTTTATGATGGTATTAAACTTTTAGTATATGATTTATGTATGATTTAAGACTTCCGCTGTGATTCTGTAATTGTATGATTGTACATGTATGTATGGGTATGAATTGATATGAAATGAATTTGATACGATTATGGTATGATACGAAATGAAAGTTATGATAGGAAAATGAATGGAAGATACAATATGATATGAAATAATTATGATAAGATAAGATTATGAAACCATAGGTTATAATATAAGATAAGTTGACTGAAGGGTTGGGTTACGATATATATATATATATATGGAATATTTATGTTATGATATAACATCGGATATAAGATAAGGTACAAGTCATGATATAAGGAACATGGAATAATACGAGTTATAATATTGTTAAACCATAGGTATAAGTATAGGAATGATGTAAGACTTCCGCTGTATGACTCTGTATATCGTATGTATAAGTGTATATAAGTGTATGTATATGATTGATGAATGTATTTTTATACGTATAGCTAACCATAAAATGCAGGGATGATTGTACGTACATTATACGTAGGCATTACGTATTCGATCTAACCGTATTCTGCAGGTGTATTTATACGTATTTTGTACGTATACGTACATGTATTTTGTACGTATTTTTATACGTATTTTGTATGAACGTATGTAAAGCATGTATTAAGTTGCTGTACGATTTTTATGTGCTTTTCTATGATATTATATGTTTGGTGGTCCCTCGATTAAATGGGACAGCCTAGTTACTCGCCACTGACGGTGGACCCCCCCTCAGTTTCAGGAGAAGATGCTGCAGATTAACGGGCTTCGATGGATGGGCTTCGAGTGGCTGAGGACTTAGTTTAAGTAAACCTTAGTTACTTAGTTTATTTTACGATCCCAGCATGTTGGGACAGTTTTTAACATTACTTATGTAATATTGAATGTTGATTATTTTGGACAATTAGTAGTTTATCTAATAAAAGTTATCCTTTTCATTCAGATAATCTAATTTAATGTTTAAGTTAATTTGGTAATGATCCGTTTGTCGATTTCCCTTCGTAAATCGACGTGTCTAAAAAGTCGGGTCGTTACAAGACCCGTTTTGTGTCCGATTTGAGTTTGAGTGGATATAGCCATATATATTTAGAAAAATGATCAATGAATATAACATAATACTTGTAGTTATCATGAGAGGTGATAGGGGCAGACCATAAATCTGTATAAACATATTGCAATGGAGCATTAGAAGTAATAGAAGAAGTATAAAATGGAAGTTGATGACTTTTATTGCAAGCACAAGCATTACAATCTAAGGTAGAAATACTAGAGACATTTAGATTATTTCTAGAAATAAGATGCCTAAAGGCTTTTTGTGATGGATGACCTAATCGATGGACTCTAACTTGGTGCTTGCGAAGACTTGTGGAGATGATGAGTGAAGTTCATAGACACCGGATTTAGCCAGACCCTGGAATAGAGATTTCCCCGTTTTGAGATCCTTCATAACAAAAGTGGAAGGTAAGAATTCAATATAGGCATTATTATCAATGCTTAATTGTGAGATAGAAATAATATTACAAGACATAGATGGAACATAAAGCACATTATGAAGGTGAATAATTTGTGAGTTATAAGAAATTGATAATGAGCCTAAATGAGAGATTTTGAGACCAGTACCGTCACCGATGATGAGCTCCTCGGTACCATCATATGGAGTGTGAAGGGAGAGATTATTGAGATCATTGGTGACATGGTGAGAGGCACCACTGTCAAGTAGCCATGTAGAAGAGGAAGATGAAGCTATATTGGCCATGTTGGCATATGGTGGGTTTTTGTGAGAGTTGGAAGTGCAGTTAGGATTGTAGGAGAATTGTGGTGGTGGGGTGGCATTTGGAAATTGTTTTTGGAATGTGGGACATTGAACTACAACGTGAAAAGTTGCACGACACCATTGGCATTTACCTAGAAAAGGTTTTGGTTTGTAGTTAGAGGTGGGGGTGTTGGGTGTAGGGAGGATACCCGATTGTCTAGTTCGGCCATAGTTACGGTTGTGATTTTTGGTGGTTGCAATAAAAGCAGAAGCAGGAAGAGTGGGGTCATGGTTGTTGTGTTTGAATTGTTAATGAGCTTCTCATGGAGCTCTTCAAAGGAGATGGGTGAGTCCCTTGCATTGACATATTCAACAACGGAATTATATGATTCATCAAGTCCGAAGAGGACACGATCAATAAGATCTTCATGCTCAACCGTCTTACCAAGGGAAGCGAGTTGATCGGCGCAAGTTTTGATGGCTTGCATATAGTCAGTAATGGAAAGATTTCCTTTTGTAATACGATGAAGTTGGTCTTTGAGTTGTTTAATATGGCCTCGACTGGGGAGGGCATAGGTTTTGGCTAGAGTATCCCAAATGGCTTTGGAGGTCTTGGCTTGAGAGATGAGTGGTACTAGTGGTTGAGAAAGGGTACCAACAAGAGCACCACATAAAAGTTTGTCTTGTCTCGTCCAGAAGGAGAACTCTGGATTGGACGATTCAACTCCGGCAGAGGTAATGACAGCCAAAGGACAAGGGAATGACCCATCAACATACTTAAACAGGTCATGGCCGATGAGAATTGCTTCAATTTGCATTTTCCAAGAGAGGTAATTTGTGGGCTGAAGCTTGATGGTGTTATGAATGTTAAGGAAAGTGAAAGGCTTGGTTGGGTCAGAGCCATTGGGGATTTGGTAGGATGAAATGGTGGTTGCCATTGAAGAGGAAGGAGAGTTGAATTTTTGGATCGGGAGAAGTTTGATACCATATAAAGATGTTTAATGAGTGTTGTGTTATTCATTGAATATGCACAGCAATTTATACAAGTAATTTACTAACTAAATAATGGAAATACTAGCTGTACAAGGCTAAGACAAAGGAGAATAAAATAATGTTTGATATGTAAAATATCATGATTAATATGTATACTGTAATTAGGAATAAATATCAAATGCTTAAGGAAAGTGGATATATTTGCCTAATTAACGTGAGCATATTGACTGTGATTATGATCACATGTCAATCCTTATCATGCAATGGACATTCTATAGGAATGGTGACCCCTACTTCGATGGTGGGCAGATCTTTGAACTTTAGGTCTTCTCCTAGTATAGTAATAAAAAAGGGGCATGGTGGTGCTTGTGGAGGAGATTAAGGAGGATATGGAGGATATTAAGGAGGAACTAGACTTTTGGAAAACTTCTGTGAGGGTTACTGTGTTAGGCTCTAACCCTCCCATTGCAGGTCATGGAAGGGTTCTTTAAAAGGAAATGGGGCAAAACGAATATTGACTTGGTGGCTCCTTTAGAGATGGGTTCTTTTATGGTGCGTTTTGCTGATATGGATAGGCTAGACAGGGATCTAAAGGGTTGGTTTACTTTTGACAGTAAACCTCTTATTATCAAGCAATGGAATCCTGAGGGAACAATACTATAGATGCTTCACCTCCTATTGTGCCTGTTTGGGTGCAACTTCCCAAGTTGCATCTAAAGTATTGGGGGAAGAATTGCTTGTTTAAGTTGGTTGCTGGAGTTGGTCGTCCTATTAAACTGGATGCTCAAACTGAGAAGAAAACAAGGCTAAACTACCATAGAATCATGGTCGTTAAGGTATAGGTTGGTCGGGTATTCCCTGACAAGATTTCTTTCATTAATGTGTGTGGCATTGGGGTACATCAGGAGATTTATTATGAGTACGTGGAAGCCATATGTTTTCTCTTATTGCAAAAAAGTTGGTCATGATGCTGCTGCTTGTTGGCATAAAAGATCTAAGGAGAAGACTAAAAAAATATGGAAGCCTAATAAAGCCATTCAGGCTAACATTGTGGTCCCTAAAAAATCTCCTGTTAATTAGAGGAAGGTTGATGAACTTGGGTTCATTATTATTGAGGTTGGGCCTAGTGCTAAGCAGGCTTCCCTTGCAGTTGTCCTTGTAGCAAACAACTTTATTACTATTGCTTAGGGGGAGAAATTTTTTTAGGATGTTTTAGAAGATTTTTAGTGGAGGGTGATTCTTCCTGACCCACATAGATAATATCCTCACTTGGAATACCAGGGGGTTGAACAACAAAGATAAACAAAAGACAGTCAAATCTTTGATTGCTCATCATTATATCAAGCTTGTTGACCTTTTGGAGACCAAGGTATGAGCTAAGAATCTTGGTGCTTTTTACCGTAACATTTTTCCTGATTGGTGTATTACTTCTAATTTACCTTGACATGGTAGAGGTAAAATATATAATTGTTGCTTGGGATCCTTCTGTGTTTACTTTGGATATTGTTGAATGTTCTTATCAACTCATCAATTACAAAGTTACTCCTATTTCTAGTGGTTTGAGTTTCTTATGTACTTTTTTATATGCCCAAAATGATGCTCATGCTAAGAGTAAATTGTGGGATTTACTTTGAATAGGTCTGTTAAGACATGATGGTTACTTACAGGAGATTTTAATACTACTCTTAATAGTAATGAGAAAACTAGTATCATGGCTAGTAGGAGCAGTATGTCTCAATTTCGAGATTGTGTTAATACTTGTGGTTTGCAAGATGTAAAGTTCACTGGTAGGTTCTTTACTTGGTCTAACAAACAAAATGAAGAGGATGATGTTTTATGTAAACTTGACAGGGTGTGAGCCAATGTTGAGTGGATTGAGGTGCTATTTCTCCCTGAGAATGACTTTGATCACTCACCTTAATTTCTTAAATGCTTTCATAACCTGACAGGAAATAAGCCTTTTAGATTTTTTTAATATGTGGAGTGCTTCAGACAAGTTTGTTGATTTGGTGAAGACTATTTGGATTACCCCTATTGAGGGTCATCCCATGTTCCAAACCACTCAAAAAATGAAGATGCTTAAGAAAGATCTTAAGCAATTAAAAAAGGTGTGCTTTGGTGATGTAGTCCAGAAGGAGAAGGAGACTTTCGAACTGTTGCTAGAGGCCCAAGATGCCAGGCATAATGATCCTTCTAATGTTCAGTTAGTTAACACTAAGATGCAGGCTCTTCAGAATTTCAAAAATGCCTATAAGGCCTGTGTTTCTTTTTTAAAACAGAAGAGTAAAGAGGAATGGGCTAATGCTGGAGTTGACAATACCATGCTTTTTCATAACTGCTATCAAATCTAGAATTTTTGAAAACAAAATCAACACCATTCAAGATGGGGATGGCAACTGGTTATACAATCCTCAAGTAGTTTGTGAAGCTTTTGTGGATCATTTCTCTGGGTTTATGTAGAATAAAAGAGCTAGTGTTACTTCCATGAAGAAGAAAATCATCAAGCAAGGGCCTGTTCTCCTACCAGGTCAAGAACAGATGTTAAACTTAGACTTTTCTGCTACTAAGATTAAAGATGCCATATGGAGTATTCCTGTCAACAAAGCCCCATGTATTGATGGGTATGGAATTGGCTTTTTTAGAGCTGCTTGGAATGTGATTGGCCCTAATATCATTAATTTCTCTAGTCCCTAAAGTGCCATGTCCTGCAAAGGTCTTTGAGTATAGACCTTTAGCTTGCTGTTCTATTCTTTATAAATGCATTGCTAAGCTAAGTTTATTTGTTCTAGGCTTAAACAGGTTTTGTCTGCTCTTATGTCAAATATAAAATAAAAATAAGTTCAATTCAATTCTCTTAACTTCTTTTAAGGTCCATTAAGATCAATTCAGTTCATTGGTTTTCAGATCTTTTAAGTTCACTTAACTTCGGTTCAGTAAAATTCAATCCAAAAACACAAGTCCTCATAGATTTATAGATAATAGATGTGCAAAACTAATAATTTCGTTGTTTTCCGTCAACCATTGCATTAGAGGATGTGTATGCCAAAATATGTGTTCTATAACGTGTATAGCGCGCCACTTATCATTTTACCCAAAAAATGGCTCCAACATTATATTCAAATAAACCTCCCAACAAACTAAAAATGAAATTTGTAAAAGAATTTTTTTTTTTTTTTAAAAAAACCTTTATTTTTTTTTGGAGGAAACACAAGGCTCCTATCTCAAGAAATAATCTTGACAGGTGGGGCTGGGGGGTGTCAAACTAACCCGTGACCTCAGATTTCACGGGGGATACTTGGACCAACTGATCCAAGGTCCTTAGACAAAAAAACCTTTCCTTTTACCTCAACGTATTCGTCATTAACTACGCAAATAATACTCAACGTACTCTCTCTTCATCATCTTCAACCTGCACTACACAAAATTGGCCCATTAACAATGGGTATGCGGGCCTAAATCCTATAAATGTAGATATTTTATGATAGTTTTTGGCTCCGTCGTAAAACTTCACTTAATACTTAACCCAAACTCTATTAAAATTGTTACGATGAGATTGCGATGGGAAAAATCAGTTATGACCCCTTTTTTCTGCGACGGGTCACATTTTTGTGACGGAAAAAATAATTTACAACACCTCTTTAATACGAGGGGTCACATTTTCATGACGGGAATTCCCATAGTAAATAGCATCGATCTTTTCTAATAATGTTGTTTGCATCATGCCATCACCCCTACCAACCATCAGAACAATAGAGGTGGCCACGGCAACATCGACAACTACAATGAGATCGACGAACTGCAGAGGTTGCTCGCAAGTTAGGTATGTCCGTATGTTGTTTAGTTGGGGTTAATTTGCAAAAGTTTAGGGGCAACAGTTCTAGCTAGGAACTTAATACAATGCATTTTAAGTGTTGCGTTAGACTTAATGTAGTATTGCATTAAATTGTTTAAAACGGCTGAAAACGAAGTAAAAAGGGTACATGTTATATTTAAAGGGGTACCTAAAAGTTAGAAAGAAGGGAAAAAAAGAACCTTGTTCCGGGCCCACCCAGGTGGTCAAATCCGTATTAGTGGGCCCAAATCCTAGACCCAATTCTGATAGGGCTAGGTCTACACCAGATACTCTACAACGAACCAAACAATGCCACGTGTCATCTGTTTTGGTAAAACCTTGACCAGGTTATCACTATGTGACATGGGCCAGACCCACACGCAGGCCCTGCTAGTTCAGTAAAACCCTAACCGGGGAACCTAATGCCTATATAAGGACCAGTCCAATCATTCCAAAGGTACGCAATATTAAGCACTCAATCCATAGTTCACAAACTCCCAAAATACTCTGACTCCTTATTTCCAATATCTGACTTAAGCATCGAAGGGACGTTCCCGGGTTCCAACCCCCGGGTTAGCAATCTCTGTCTGTTTTGCAGATCACAGCTTCATCGAGGATCGTCCAAAATACACGTCATACACCCAAAAGATCGTTGACTATTCACAAGAAGTTCCAGTACCGGAACAAACATCATTAAAATCACACTTATATCCTTTTAAGGATTTAATGTTGTGATTTTCACGGTGAAAATCGCAAAACGATTTTAATCATATTAAGTTAGCATTAAATTTGGATCTGGTCCATTTTTGACAATTCTACTCTTGCTTGACTTGAGCAACTAAATACCGAGTATATGGTCATATGGAGTGATGGATATACTTTTTTTAGAGAAAATGATGGAAATAACTAACTAAAAAATACAATACAAAATACTCCCTCTGTGCCAAATTACTTGCTACAATTTCCTTATTTGGATGTCTCAAAATACTTGCTACAATTCTTTTTATAGCCTATGGGTCCCACACATATTTTACATTTTTACCCTCTTTTTTGTCATTTTTATCCTCTTTAAGCCAATCTTTTTTCTTACACTTACCTTTACCAATGGTGGGCCCACAAGAAAATTGATTTGCATAAAAATTTATTCCAAAATGGAATGTAGCAAGTAAAATGAGACGGAAGGAGTAATATTAGTGGTGAACAAGCAACACCTACAAGTCTTTTTATTATTATTATTTTTGTACATGTGATAATATGCTTCTATACTCCGTAATTAATGGTTTGATTAGATTTTGATTATTTCACTTGAAATAAAAAGTCACTTTAAAGTACAACTTGCCATTCTTATTTTATACTATATATTACAACTCTAATTATAGAACACATGGATCTGTTTGGGAGTTAGTTGTTAGCTGTTAGAGGTTAGCTGATTGAATTAGCTGTTTGTGATAATTGATTTGACTAACTGATTTATATTAGTTATTTGTGTAAAAGTGTTTGGTAAATAGTGGTTAGTTGTTAAATGTTTCAATGTAAACAGAATTAAAAAGCTATAAGCTCTTCCAAAAAGCTCCTCATATGAACTTTTTGAAAAAAGAATTTTTTTTCACCTCAAAACTCTCTTCCAAACCTCTAACTACCAAACACCCAAAAATAGCTTTTTAAGTTGGTCAAGCCTCTCTTCCCTCTCAAACCGTTCTTTTTCCCTCAAACCTCTAAGGGCTTGTTTACTTCAGATTATATTCAGTTCAGTTCATCTCTATTTAGTTCAATTAATACACTTCTATTCAGTTCAGTTCAGTTCATCTCTATTCAGCTAATGTAAATGAACCCTAACTGATCCCAAACACCCCATTGAATTTCATATCAGGTGAATATTTTACAATTCTACTTGCATGACTCGACCAACTAAACATATGGAATGATGGAGATACTTAATTAAAAAATAAAAAATAAAAAAAATGGTAACAAGCAGCTAGCACCTGAAAGGTGTTTTTTAAATTATTTATTTGTACTTGTTGTGCTAATGTGCTTTTGTACTCCGTAATCATAAGATTCGATTTTGACTATTTCTCTTGCAGTAAAAATTACTATTAATAATAAATACATGTTGTCATTTTTTGCTTTTTACTAATAGGGTTGCAATTGGAATATTTCAATATAGTCTAACCGTTTTTTTTAAATACATCTTGTCATTAAAGTCAATATAGTCAATTGCAACTTTTTTTTTTTTTTTTTTTTATTTGAAAAAATTGTCAAAAATAAGTCAATCCTTAAGTGACTGATAATCCACAAATAAGCCAATCTTTTGAAAATCTTGAATTAAGCTAACCTTGTTATCATATAAGCCAAAAGTAAGTTAAACAATCATTTAACCTATTTTTGGCTTGAATGGTACCAAAGTTAGCTTAATTTTGATTTTTTAAAAGATTGGCTTAATTGTGACCAAGGTTGGCTTATTCTTGATAAATTTTTCTTTTTTTTTTTAAATGAGGAAAGAATGAAAAATGCACTTGTATTTGCTAAATCTTACTCTAACCGTTTCACATTTTTAAAAATAGAGTAACTTTAATTAAGAAAAAAATATATATTTATATGGGACTTTAGATTTCTCAGGATTAATAGTTTGTAAAAAAAGGTTCTAATTTTTTTTATAAAGCTTGGTAAAATATTTAATGTTTAAATGCAAAATTTCATATACTATTCTTCATTGCCAAAAAAAATGTGCTCCGTACTATTCTTAATTAGAAAATACTTCGTATAAGAGTAGGGATATTAATGGGTGTTGGCCTGAATTAGACCCGCATAGACTTGATATTGTTATAAGGGTTTTCATTTGATAGTGCAACCCAATGGGTTTAATTGTATGAGGCAAAGTTTGGGTTCGAGTCCACATATGTCAGACTCATATATATCATATCTAAAAAAAAACCTAAACAACCATCTATATCTAAAATTATAACCTATTATACCCCATCTTTGTCATCTTCTCCATAAATACATCTACTTTTTAATAGTCTCTACCATTTCACCTGTTTCTCTTAAAAATATGATAAAAGGAATGCAACAAGTAACTAAGGAAGGAGTAGAAGTTAATTCAGTATTACCATCACTAATTTAATTTTTTTATTATTCATTAGATAATAATTAATACACATCATATATTAGAAGTTATTATTCATTAGTTTTGATCCAAAGATATTATTGATTAGATAATTAAATTACATATCAAACGAAAAACTAGGTCTAGGTATAATACAACTCAATAAAAATCATGTTACTTTCAAATCGATTCATGATTCCCCTAGGACCTCTTTGGCCACTCTTAGGAAACAATTTTTCATTTTTGATCAAGTTGCGTCTGGGTCAGCTTTTTTCTCCCAATTTACCTTGTTGATCACTTTCTCCGTGAAAGCCTTAGCATTTGCATCCTTTAGGGCGGTCCACCATCAAAATTAATGACTTGACCAAATAGTAACATGAATTCAATCATTAAGAATTTCCTTAATTTGTGGGCAACTGGAATTCTATGCCCTATTCAATATGAGATTAACATTGGCAAATAGGAGGCAAGGAATTAGGGGCGTGGAATGAGCGATTTTAATCCCTGATAGAAATTTTTGTTGGTGTACATGCGGAAGTTTGATGAGCCCAATTTATATGAAATGTGAATGTTAATTGATTGGGAAATATTTTTACAAAGTTGGGGGAGTTATATGTAATACTCTAATGTTCCATAATGATTGAACTCTTGGTGGTGGGATGTATATATGACTCTCCACACTCTACAACTTGCACCACTATTACATATTTATAGGGTTACATACATAATCTAGAATTTTCTACATGAGTCTTGATAATAATTAATCCTAGATAATTTTAAGTGTCCTCTAGTGAAATCTAGAACATTCTTCTAACTTCTTTTGAGCCTTAATTATCCTTGATTATTCTAGATTATTACATCACTAGATTTTTCTAGATTAATATATAATTTCCAACAATCCTTATTAGGGAACGGGGAAGCAAAGAATGATATTCCAACTTTCGAGCCATTACTTCCATACAGATGATAAAGAGACAAGGGGTTAAAGGATCCCCTTGTGTCATGTGTTACCTCTAGAAGGTAACAAAACATTAGATTTTTTCATATTAACTTAAGGAAAGAAGTGAAATAGACAGAAACAATACAAGCCTTTATCTAAGATACCCATTTATGAGAAAAACCAAGCATTCTTATGGAGCAGAATCATCACTTGGCTCATTCGACAAGTCGTCCTTTGTTGTGCAATGTTGAGCAATATAGAAGGTTAGTAGTTCGTCTTATCTATTTGGCCTTTACTAGGCTAGACTTAGCCTACTCAGCACACATTTTGTCTCAATTTCTACATGAACCACGACGTGATCATTGGAAGCCGCATTACATGTGGTCTGCTACTTGAAGGGATGCCCGGGTCAAAGTATTCTTTTACATTCTGATAGCGATTTGAATTTGTTTGGTCGGACCCAACGAATACTCAGCCAAGTATTATAGAGAGAGAAATAGAGAAAAGGAACCGAAAACGCGTCTTCCGCTCAACCATTTAGCCTCCTTTGTCTAGGGTTTTATGCTTCACTCTAGGGCTCGCCGGCAGCTACGGTGACTGTCGCCCACATCTGGCTCGCCGGCGAGCCCTCATGTTTGTTGTCGCCGCCTTTATACTATCTCCAGCAAAGTATCTTGGCTCTCTACTCGCGTCATGTTGTAGCTTTCTTCTCTTCGACCACAGAACATGGCCTTTGAGAACTTGCTGTCGGACTACTGGGCGACGATGAGGTGGAGGAGTAGTCACATACGGCCAATTTACTGCCGTCGGTTAGTCCGTCTAGGCTAGTCGTTTTTACTTCACTTATACCTTGGTTTGTTTTCGCTTCTTGCTTTCTTGGTTGTTCTATTGTCCTGTTGGGGTTTTGTTCTTTTTTTCCCCTTGCCAGCTTCTTTGCAATCCATATGCTAGTATTAGACTTAGTAGTTTAGCTTCTTTGCTCCCCATCAATTTCTATGTTCCCCCCACTTTATTTTAGCTTTAGGTTGTTTAGATTTATTTCCCAGTAAGTTTCATTGTTTTTTTCTTTTATTTTTAGTCTTAGTGTAGTAGCTATGTTATTGCTCCTTAGTGAACTAGGATGCACATAAGGAGTTTCAGAGGTCTCTTGTGAGTCTTTTCGTTTTTCTAGGTGACCTGAGTACGATTGGTCGTTTCCCATTAGTCCTCTTAGTGTGCTAGTTTTTTTTTTATATATATTTTATCTTATTCTTGCTATGGCATTAGTGGATAGTGTTGACTTCCTTCAAAGTGAATTATCTCGCTTTTACATTGCCCCTCAAACCCTTTCTGATGAAGATGAGTTTTGGATTAAGAAAATCCTAAACTCCGATAGCCAGTCTAAGGTTTTAAGCACTGCAAAAGGTTTAAAAGAGGAAGGTAACTCTTTTTATAAAAAAGGGAATTTTGAGGATGCACTTGAACGGTACGGATATGCCGGAGTTCTTCTTGCTAGGCATACAATTAGTGACCATGAAAAGGCAGTTTGTTGTGATTTAGCTTTAACCATCCTCATGAACACAACTCTATGCCTAGTTAAACTCAAAGAGCATGTCCTAGTAGGACAAGTGTGCTCAGTCATTTTAGAAGTTAAACCCAACAATGTTAACGCTTTGTTTCGACGAGCTTTAGCGGCAGTTGAATTAGGGAAACTAAGTTTGGCGTTCTATGACCTAAATCTGGCAGCTGAAGTTAATCCAATAAATCTCGAGGTTTGTAAAAAGTTAGAGGAAATTAAGCTTGCACTTCAAAAAGTACAGTCAGTGGCTACCGATTTCAAGGATTGTCTGTTAGGCTTGGGACAAGGTATATCCCTCCCAAGAAGACCTTTTGAGGGAAAACAAGGTAAGAATCATAAGATTAACCATGACGTGTCACGAAGTACTAAGCTCGACACTGAAATGAAGGATGACAAGAATGAGACAAGAATGGGCAACAAAGTTGAAAGAGTGAACGACACTCAAGGGCCCCCGACGAGTGGTAAGGAAGACACCAAAGTGAACCAAGAAACCAAAGACGATGGCAGGCACAACAAAACAATGAAGCATGCCAATCAAGAAACGAAAGGAACCATTCAAGTTAAGTTGGACAAGATGATGGCACAGGGTAAAAACACTTCAAAAATGGAAAATTGTAATCTTGCGGAGCCCAAATATCGATTTGCAAACCGAAGAAGACAGGGTTCCTATCTTTCTATCACAAAGAAGGATTATCATTTGTTGCAAAAAGGCAAGCAAATCCAATACATCCACCCCATTAGTGGTACACCTATCACTATTCAAGTAGTGAATACCCCAAGAGAAGAAAACAAGGGGAATGAGTTAGGTCGAGGAGCGACTAAAGAGCCCTTTATTAACAAGGCAAGGGGAATGAGTCAGGTCGATGAGCGACTAAAGAGCCTTTTATTAACAAGGAATTTGTGCCATCAAACAAAGCAAATCATCAAGTCCAAGAGAAGAAGCCACCTTTGACTTGTCTACCACCAGTGTCTAGAAAGAGGAGAGCAGAAGATGAAGCCAGAAGCTGCACCTTAGATATCCACCGTCGGGAATACTACAGTAATAGTTCCAAGGGAAACATGTCCAACCTCAAGCATAGCCAAGATGTCAAGCTAGGAGAATTATTCAACTACAAGGAGAAAAAAGGAGGTCAAGAAGAACCAGTCCATCAAAGTCACTACTTTCCCACAATCTACTTACTCTTTTTGTGCGTGCAAGTATCACATAAGGAAAAGAAGGAAGACAACCACTTCATGATCGGTCCATTTTGGACCCATTTTCCGGCTTTGTTTCACTTGTCTTTCGGGCCTTTTAGACTTTATTTCTTTGGTTTTTAGTCTTTTAGTATAGAATTATCTTATTTCATGGTTTCCTTCAACAAAGTTGTGTTTTATTTGTTTTCTTGAATAATTAGGCTCAAAATGGAAGCATTTCAAGTGCTCTTGCATATATAGTCTGATTCAAATACTCATATCTTTTTTTCTATAAATCCTTTTCAGGTGATTCCACTTGGAGAAGATTCCGTATTCCAACAGATTTAATTTGATATATTATATGCTCAATTCCGCTAAGAAACGAAGGAAATATGAGCATTTGAAGACCGAGTGCGCAGATCTGCACGATCGTGCACTTAGTTGCACGATCGTGCAGTATGATCGTGCAAAGGTCAGAGAGCCCTTTTGGAGTGCACGATTGTGCAACTTAGTTGCACGATCGTGCAGGAAAACTGCACGATCGTGCAGAAAGTCCTTCGTTTCGCCACGATTGTGCAAGGTCCAACTGCACGATCTTGCAACTTAGTTGCACGATCGTGCAGCTTATTACTGCACGATCGTGCACGGTACAGCTCGTGAATTAAGTTTTGGGCCATGTACTTTGTGTAATTTTGAGTTTTTAATTAGTAAGGTTTTAGGCTATGTTTTAGACTAAGTTTTCTGATTTTAGACATTCATTAGTTTGTACTCTAGTTGCTCAAGAATAGAAAAAACACACTCCCAAATTTCTAGGTTTTCATACTCAAGTAGATTTGTAATTTTTCTTCAAGTTCTCCATTGTTACTCAAGAATTCTCAAGTTTCCATTGAAGTTCCAATCCAGGTTTTGTTTTTTGTTTTCATTGTTGTTAGTTTGTAATTCTTTAATACTTGATGCCATTTTAGTTTCAATAGAATTAGTTCTTTGTTTTAGAACAGATTTAATTGAATTCCTTGATTTTTGCTTTAATGGCTTCCATTAGTGAGTAGTTTTCTTTTCTAGGGATTTGATGACTTGATTATATGGATTTTGGAGGTTGATATTTGGAATCCATGAATGCTTGAGTTTATTACATTGTTAATTTTCCTAAATTTCTTGCTGCTTTTCATGCTTGCTTGGTGAAGTAATCATGTTGAGTTCTAGTGATTTTGGATTTAATTTTCAAGATTGCTTTCAAGATTTTCTATGGAGAATTTTCCTAATTGCTAGAGATAGTAATTGGAATTGTGAATCAATAAAAGAGTTGACAAATCCGGTTTTAAGACTTGTTAAATTAATTATTCGAGAGAGGTTGATTTAGCTTGTTTTGAGATTTCCTAATGTCTATTCGAGAGAGGGCTTAGGATTGGATTTATTAACTATTTTAGAAGTTTACTTGGCAATTTAATTCCTCAAAGCATAAATGGTTTTCAATGATCGAAAATCCTCCAAATGAAGTATATTCAAGGAGTTTTTTCCCTAGATCTTTTTACATTGATTCTCGCATTTTTGTTTTTTTATAATTGGTTCGTTTAATAGTTAAATTTTCACAAAATTCAAAGAAAATAACAAAAATAGAACCTCAATTTGCTAGATTATCTTAAAATCAATTCCAGTCCACCTTCTTCCTCGTGGATCGACCCTAGCTCCACTAATACTACGTATTAGTTTGTTAGGTTTTTATAAATTGTATATTTGGAGAGGCAACTAGGGCCACGAAACCCTAGGAGCCGATCACTTCACACCTGAGGATTTTAAGCAAAAGTATCGTAGGGAGTCCTGGTAGTTTTGATAATTTTTTAAAGTATTGTTCAAATGTTGTTTCAGACTTCAGTCCTAGTAGTGTAACAACTAAGTTTGATGAGTAGAGCTTGCGCTATCCAAGCTCACCTGGTAACCATCATTCTTAGATTACATGTATTATGCCTTTTCCCGTTGCCAAAAAAAAAGAATTTGTTTGGTCGGTGCAGTGTGACTCGGATTGGGCTAGTTGCCCTATTACTAGACGTTCTCTTTTTGGATGGTTAGTGTTTCTTGGTCGTTCTCCAATTTCATGGAAGACTAAGAAGCAAATAACTGTTACTCGTTCTTCAGCCGAGGTCGAGTATCGATCCATGGCTGTTGCTACTTGTGAGTTAAAGTGGCTTAAGGGCTTATTAATTAGTCTTGGTGCTCAACATCCTCATGCTATGAACTAGTATCGTGATAGTCAATCGGCATTGTATCTTGCACAAAATCTTATGTTTCATGAACGCACGAAGCATATTGAGGTAGATTGTCATTTCTTTCATGATGCTATTTAAGATGGTACCATTAGTTCTTCACAAGTGCCTACCAATGGGCAATTGGCGGACATCTTGACTAAAGCTTTAATTTAGGAAAACAACTATTTGATTTTCTTATGCGTAAGTTGCGCATTTGTGATTTGCATGCTCTAACTTGGGGAAGGGATTTCCGCACACTTTTTTTTTATTTGTGCACCCCCATTTTCATGACTTTACAACAATAAAACAATGGGTGGGAGGTGTGCCTAAATTTAAAAAAAGTGTGCATAAATCAACACTCTCTAACTTGAGGGGAGGTATTATTGGGAATTATAATAAGGTTTTTTTGTCCAAAACCCCCTAAACTTTTGGGAGTTTGTGAAAAACTACCTTAAATAAACAGATTTGTCCAAAACTACCAGAATTATACAAAACCATTGTTGACCCATACCTTGATGGTTTTGGGGGAGTTGACCATGGTTTTATACGTATTTTTATGTGCATCTTTATACGAATACGTATTATTTTACGTATTTCTGTATTTTTATAAGTATTCTTATACGAATTCATATTTTTATATTTATTTTATACGAAATACGTATAAATATTTTTTAAATGACACGCAAATTGAGGCTATCCGCGAATACAGTTCGGGGTTGATCGGGCCATTTTTTGCGAATTTCGACCACAAAACGGATCCCTTAAGGGTTAAAATGACCCGTAAAACCTTGAATGGGCTTTTTTTTCCTGATACATAAATCGATGCATGCAAGTCGAGGCTACTCACGAACACCGTTCGAGGTTGATCAGGTCTTTTTTGCAAATTCAGACCTCGAAACGGACCCATTGAGGGTTAAAATGACCCGTAAAACGTTGAATGGGCTATTTTTTACCTGACACGTCGATCGATGCACGCAAATCGGGCTATTTTCTAGCTGTGAACCTTGATATAAGCGCATCGATCTACGTGTCAGAAAAAAAATAGTATGTTCAAGGTTTTACGGGTCATTTCAACCTTTAAGGGTCTATTTCGAGATTGGAATTTGCCAAAAATGACTCAATTAGCCTTGAATTGCAAAAAAATGACTTGATCAGCCCCGAACGACGTTCGTGAATAGCCTCGACTTGCATGCATCGATTTACGTGTCAGGAAAAAAATAGCCCATTCAAGGTTTTACGGGTCATTTTAACCCTCTTAGGATCGATTTCGAGGTCAGAATTTGCAAAAACGACCCGATCAGCCTCGGATTGCGTCCGCGGATTGCATCAATATGCGTGTCATTAAATATATTTATATGTATTTCGTATAAAATAATTATAAAATTATGAATTCGTATAAGAATACTTCTAAAAATACGTAAAAGAATACGTATTCGTATAAAGATGCACATAAAAATACGTATAAAACCATGATCAACTCCCCCGAAAATCATCAAGGTATGGGTCAACAATGGTTTTGCATAATTCCGGTAGTTTTGGACAATTCTGTTTATTTAAGGTAGTTTTTCATAAACCCCCAAAGTTTAAGGGGTTTTGGACAAAAAATGGATTCTTATAATAATGATGTAAATAAGCTTTAGTATTTTAATAAGTATATCTGGGCTTAGTGCGTTGTGTAATTACTAGCTAGGGCCCATGTTTGTATTTTATAAATAGCTAAACCTAAACCTAAACCTAAACCTAAACCTAAACTAATAATACAACATCATGAATTCATGATCATTTACTTCTTCTCATGTTATCACTTATTAGATTATATAATTCTTTATTAATTAAATTTACTTGTCGCAGGGCTGGCTAAGAATTATACCCAGTTGATGCTTTCGAAATCGATGCATTAATAATATAAAAATTAAAAACAACGTGATATGACAATCAAATGTATTTATAAGAAGGGAGACTAAATTGATCAGCTGAATATTCCTTACATATTCTATATTTCTACTGGCCTGCAGAAGGAAATGAACAACTATATATATATATATTAAAAAAGGGAGGCACTATTCAGCAAGTTATAATATAGTTGCCAAGCAAAACAAATAAAAAAAGGTTTTTCTACATAATATTGTTCTATTTCTTTAAATTCTAAGATGTACCAACGCCATGGTTTTGAGAATTTCTATATGGTGTTCATATGCTTTAATTTATAATAAGTTGTCTATATGGTATTCTTAATATCAATTAATCGTTAGTTTAAATATTCTACCAATTTGATTAATTGTTTTATTACTTGAAGTATTTTTACCATACCTAACGAAAAATCATATTAACTCAAATGACCAAATATTCAAACAAATTAACCAAAATACTTAAGGGGGTGTTTGGTATGAGATTAGTAAATGTAATGGATTGCAAACAAATAAAGGGGCAAAGCGTAATACATATTGTTACCCTTACTAGTTGTTTGATATCACTAAGGAAACGTATTATATGGTTACCATTCGGAAACGGTAATTGTTTCCACTAGATTTAGTAAGGTAACAAATTAATAATGCAAGAGAATTTATTTCTCTTACAAAATTTTTTCCGTTCCCCACAATCCATAGCAAACATATGGTAACAATACAATTTTGTGATTACGTGTTCCTATACTAATATTTTGAATTGGTAGACCAAACAACCCCTAATAGCCCATTTGGTTCGTTGTTGGAAATAATCTGTGGTAATTAATGATAATGAATTTTAAGTGTAATTTGTTAAGGATAAACTTCATAATCCCCATGGAATACATATTTCTCATTACCATGGAGGAGGGTGGTATTAGAAGGGAATGAATGGATATTTGTGAAAAAAATTAGATAAATTGGAGTTAAACTAGCACCATCATGGGAATGAGTTTTGATTTTCCTTCTAAATTTAGTTATAAAATCATTCCAATTACCACTATTTATAACCGACTACCAAACGGGTCATAAGGATAGTTTAGCAAAGATGATATACTGTAGATAGTTTTTTGAATTTAAGGATATAATATAGAAATTCTCAAAACAATGGGTACACAACACCCTAAAATTTGAATAACGAAAAACCAAATAATAATAATAAAAAAAAAAAAAAAAAGACTGGCTATTAAGATAAAATTTTCGTATATATATATATGCATGATGTAGTGGTGAAGTATATATCAAATATACATCTAAAATTGTGAAAGAATAAAGATGATGATGAGAGGCATGTTGAGTCCTAGGCATCTTGTTTATTGTCCTCCTTTGAAATTATGCAACACCCCATCATCACCACCTCGTATTATTCGTTCTTGTTACATGAGTAACAAAAGTAATAATAATAATAATAATAATAATAATAATAATAATAATAATAATAATGATAAGGAGGAGATTATTAATGTAAGAAGGTTATGGAAAGAGTCTGAAGGAGAACGGCTTTATAGTCTTTTCAGCCCATTTGTGCTCTCTATGGCTGCTGGAAATCTCCCACTCACTTCATTTCAACATTACACTGCTCAGGATCAATTTTACCTCCATGCCTACATTACAGCGTCTCATCTCTTTCCCTTTTCCTTCTTTCTGATCTTTCTTTATTATTTTAATTTCATATATATAATGTTAAAAGGATCATCTCAACCAAAAGCTGATAGTTGAAATATGTTATATACTCTATCACTCTCCCGAGGGATGCCCGATACCTCAAATTGAGGTGTCTATAAACACCTCAAATGGCATTATCGTAAATATATCAAACTTTTAGATGACATTATTGTAAATAAATCAACACTTATTTACGATAATGCCACAAAAAAGTTGAACATATTTACGATTTTGCCATTTGAGATGTTTCATAAACACCTCAATTTGATGTATTAGGCATTTTCCCACTTTCCCTCACATGAAATGTGGACGCAACACAGGGCCATCATATCTAACACAAATTAATTCCACTTGGGATAGAGATGGAGGAAAGATTCGAACTCATGACTTTTGGGCCACGTTGGCTCTGATACCATGTTAGGTAGGACCATCTCAACCAAAAGCTTAGATGGTCCTCTAACATAGTATCAGAGCCAACATGATGTAGAGGTCACAAGTTCGAATCTCTCTTCTTTCTTCCTTATAAGTGAATTAATTCGCAACAAGTATGATATAGAGTATATATATAACATATTCAAGCGCCTCAACTATAAACTTAAAACTTATAATTGAGGCCCAGGAATATATTATATAGTTGAGGCTCAGAAATATGTTATATAGTTTACTCTATCATATAATAATAATGTATGACTAAAACGTGGGTAGCAAGGTTTAATTTGATGATATATTGTATTTGAATGTCTCAGGTGTGATTTGTGTATAGGATGTGCCGACGACAAGGATGTAAAAGCAAAGTTTCAGAGTTTGAAAAATGGGACCCTCAAAGCATTGGATCACCGTGATTCTGTTCTTCAGGTTCCTTTGCTTAATTACCTCATGCTCCCTACTAGATCAGTCATGTGGTTTTGTCAAATAATATTTGATTAATTTGAAATTTTATTACAAAATAAGTAAATTTAAAGCAAATACTGAGTATGTAGTATAAAATCTTTACATTAATAGATCACTATGCTCTATGTCATATGCTGGATAACTATACTCGGCAACAACAAACCCGACCTAGTATGAAGTTGAACTAAAAAAAAATTAGGTTATTAACAAAAAAAATGGAATTCGAAACTCAATTTTGATCGAACCGAAAACCAGTATTTAAATACTGAACTCCGGTTACCGACCTAACCAACTAATTTTCCAGGTGGTACTAAACACATACATCAACACATGCACATAATAGTGAATTAATCCATCCTTTTGCAATTACAATGAAACTAACGAAGTATTTCAATGAAAAATTCCTAGTTAGTTTATTTATATTCTAAAATTTTTAACTTCCTAAAATTAAATAATTATCCTAACTTTTGCAAAATATGGAAGAAATAAACATTAAAAAAAAAAACTTGACTAATCAATTGGCATGTTACCGATAACTTTTTGTCATGAACAAAGAAATTCGACCTGTTATCAAAATATGGTTGGAATCGAATGAAACGACCAAAACCTAGTACTGATCGACCGATTTGCCAGATATATGGATAACCATCAAACATATAATTTTATTTATATGGGGAAAAAATCAAACAAAACCTACAAAAACTTATCTCATTAAGGACGAGTACATATTACTGGCTGTTAGAATTTAATGCATAGATTTATTTTACATTGAAAATTTGAAAAAGATAAATCCTAATGAGATTAAATCTGATTCAAGTCCCGAACTTAATAGCTGTTGAAAATTAATGCAAAGATTTATTTTAAGTCCCGTTCTTTTAAATTTTTAACAACAACAACAATAACAACAATAATAATTGTTAGGCTGCCGAACCGAGCTCATACATATACTAGTACAATATTGTCCGCTTTGGGCGTTAACCCGCACGGCTTTATTTTTGGGCACCTTCCCAAAAGGCCTTGTACTAGTATATTGAGCACTACTATATAAATAGCTTCTTCTCTTACTATTCTTTCGATGTGGAACTTGGGGTGAACAACTTCCCAACAATAATAATAATAATAATAATAATAATAATAACCCTATGACTACCGACTACCGTAGTGGATGGTTAAGATTGTATGATATTTGATTTATTTTTAATTAGATTTAGGAATTAAAAATGAATAAAAGATCGTGTGATCCTAGCCATCCACTACGCTAGTTGACAATCATAAGAATACACTGAAATCAATCTAACGGTGTTATATTATAAATTTATAATAACAAACAAAATTGGTGTATAGTACGTTTTAAGAAATTTTATTAGCATAAGCTAGATGATGAGTAGCTGTTCGTTCTGCAATATTTAATTTAATTAATTAATTAATTGTTGTTGTATCTTGTATGTGTTGTAATTAACTTGTAAGTGTGGTGTTGTGAATTGCAGGAAATAGGAATTGAACGTAGCGGAGATGGGCCAACGGATACAACTATAAAATACATGAAATTTTTGATAGAAACAGCCTCAGGAACTGCAGAAGAATTCAAAAGGATTTCGGTAGAAAAGTTAAAGATTCCAGTTTTCACATTAAGCGCCATGACACCTTGCTCTACATTATATCCCTTTTTGGGTAGAAAGCTTCAAGGGACCATGCTTCTTCCAAATCCTTATAAATCTTGGATTCAAAGTAATGCAACTACACATGCACAGGTTATATATATATATATATATATATTACTCATACTTTACTTCCTCTGTTCACGTCCTAATTTATTTATTCCATTTGTGTTTTTGGTATCAGAACCCACATGCAAAAAGACATACGTATCCCTATATGACAACAATTACTTACCTCTACATAACGACAACCCCTTAAAATTTTAAAATTATAGTGTAAGTCTTATGACTACCGACTACCGTATTGGATGGTTAGGATCACACGATTTTTTATTTATTTTTAATTCCTAAATCAAATTAAAAATCATTTTATAAATACTTTAATTAGATTTTTTTTACAGATAAATAATTTTTTATGTTTCTTAAAATCAGTTTTTATTATTAAAAAATTAGAAATTCTTTTCCTAAAATAAGAAATTCAATTAAAGTATTTTAAAAAGGATTTTAAATCAGATTTAGGTTTTTAAAAATAAATAAAAAGCCGTGTGATCCTAGCCATCCACTACGATAATCGATTGGTAGTCATAAGACTATACTAAAATCATCCCTTAAAATTACCCCAGTACATGACAAAATAACAACACCACCTACCTTTTTAAAATTGGCACAAAAAGAAAATGAAGAACTTTTTTTGTTAGTAAATCTACTATGGTTCTTATTATTGATTGGTATAAGAATTTGAAAATTTTATTGTGTGTTAAATTTGAAATGTATAATCGTAGGTGGAAGTTAAGATAATTTGATATAAGAACATTATATTATTGAAGCTTTAATTAAAGCTCTATGTGTTAAATTTTTAGTATCCCCAAAAAAAATTGTTTATTTGATAACTAGCAAGCTACTTAATTTTGAATTATACATTACTAAAAATTGTAAACGATTGGTTGAATAATTTAACAAGAACCCACGTGAGAAATGAAACCTAGGTTAATGATGTGTAAGCCAAATATTGAAGATGTAGTCACAAATTTAGGCCGGGGTGCTTATCGAGCGAGTCGATCTCAAGCTGGAGGTTGCTCATTAGGTTGATAACAAGTTGCTCGTTTAGGCCCTATTGAACTTCAATTTTTTTTAAAGAAAATTAATGATTATATTATTTTTTTTCTTTAGATAAATTATTTTTTCTTAAAGTGTATTAATTTCTTATATTAAGTGTCAAACAAATTTTTCTTTATTTAAGAAATATTAAATTATTATTTTCAATGATTTGACATAGAAAAATATTGATTAATCTATAAAATTATCAAATTTCGAGCTGATTCGAGCGAGAACGAGCCAAATCGAGTCGAGCTTTTTTGACAAAGTAGCTTGCGAGCTGCTCAACTCGATTAGCACCTCTGGTCACAACATGACTAACCCTATATATTCAATTCAATTCAAGACATTAATTAAGCAACTAATGCTACGCAATACATGATTTTTGCAAAATAATATAGGTACATGCTCGTGAAATTGAAGATTTTGTTGAAGTATTTAGCATGAATATGACGGCAGAAGAGCATGATGTAGTTAAGAAGCTTTATAAGCACGCCATGAAACATGAGTTTGATTTCTTCCAATCACAACCGGTATCAACAAATGTAATTGTTCCTTTGAGGGAGTATCTTAATCGTAATGATACAAAACTCATGATTTTTATCGATGCAAATGCAATATTAGCCGGTGATACTTATGTAACTAGCTCGTCATGGGACAATATATTTCCATCTCAAATTTTGAAATGTGCCGGAGATTTTTCGCCCAATTATAAAGGTATCATTATCGATCATATCATCATTATATTAGTTTCTGGTGCTTTTTTTTTTTAATAACAACCGTAGCAAATCAATGTGATTTTTATACACTTTTTTTTTTGTTACTTATTTGCTGCAGTTTTTAGAATTACACCTTATAATTAACCACAACAAATAAGACGTAGCAAAATGTGTTTTTTGTATTAGTGGATGGAAAATAGTTAATGGAATTTGATGGAGATCATATATGGGAGGAAGAAGAAAACGTGTTTTTTTTCTCAATCAAAAAAACAAATCTGAATCTTATTACTCAAACGAAGGGTTTAATAAATACTATACCCTACATCCCATCATTATATCCTAAAATTATTTCCTTATTTTTGCATTTCTAATTCTATTTCAATTCCCTTACTAATTACGATAAAATCTAAAAATGCAATATCCTAAACTTTATTACATCAAAAATGCTAAAAACTATCAAAACTAGAAATATATCTAATATTTACAATAAAATAAGAAAAATATTTAAAATTTATCCAAGAGGCCGGGTTTTAAGGAGTCTTGAATCACACCAATTTCTTGTTTTGTTTAAGAAAATAAAGGGTTTGTATCTCATCAGATCATTTTTTTTCAAGCCAATTTGAAATGTTATAGCCATTAAAAAGGAAAAATATTTTGAATTGCTTTTAAAAAATTAATAATTATCAAGACAACTATACATATACCAACTAGGTAGCTATGACATAATGCATGGTTGTTGTGGGAATTATAACCGTCACAAAAGATCTACATTTGGGACAGGATTTAAGCCCTTCATTAATGTGTACCTGTCGTTAATGACATATTATGAATACAAATTATGTATCGATAAGCGTGAAAAAACAAATGTCGTGGCAATTAATATGGAGCGGGGAAGTATTTTTTAGTAAATTAAACATGCTTTTGTTACGATAAATTACTTATTTTTGTATGGTTACAAAATAGTGTACGATTTATCATTTAAGAAAAATAGATGTGCATAGTATATATATATTTGTGAAAATAAAATAGATGTGCTACAACAATAATTATTCCAAATTCTAATATTATATCCTTATTTCTTTTATAGGAACAAAACTCACTTACGAAGCTTTACAAACAACAGTCAAGTCAATGGAAAACATAGAGAAAAAAATTACTGCAACAATTGGACAAAATGTAACTGTTCAAAGATATGGCATCAATTTCTTCAATAAGGTTTTACAGAACAAAGAAAAGAACATAAGTATCCAAGTAAATCCATCAGGTAATGCTTTTTTTGACTTTTCTATCATCTTATTAATGTTATTATTGGCTCATGTTTAAATCTTGTTATTGGACAGGGTAGCACAATAGAAATCTTTGTTTAGGTGTCGTTTGGTTCACATGTAATTTAATTGATATTTTATGGGAAATAATTTCTCTTCTCAATTTCATAGGGATTTAGCTAAATTGTTTGGTTGTAACCATAGGAAATTGAAATTTTTAGGAAATTCAAGTCACCAAAGAGGGGCTTGGTAAGTTAATTCCCATGTTTTGTGGGAATTTCTATTTCCTAGAAAATTCAAATTCCTATGATTTTGCCAATTACCTCCAACCAAACACAACACCATTTAGACATTTCCTAGGAAGTTGTATTTCCAAGGGAAATCAACTTCAACCAAACAACACAGTCAAGCTATGTTAATTAATAGAGGCGTATTTACAGGATAGTGCCTTATTGGTCACGATTGATACAAGGACAAAAATAATAGGCCTTATAATTTTATGCCCAAAAAAAAGCCTAAAATAATTACACATATAGGTATACTTGTTTATTTTCACTTTTGGATACCTTATTATTATTATTATTATTATTATTATTATTATTATATTTTTTAGTCGTTTATTGGTCTAGTTGTTATTCAAATGCGACCTGCTTTGGCCCGAACTATTATTAACCCCTTCTAAGTGACCTAACAATCCAATGACCTAACCCGATGTGGACCGACCCTCCCCAACCTGACTAATAATCAGGTCTACTCTTGTATGTATTAACAATGCAAGTTCATGCCAATCTCGATTTATATAAGACTTTTAAAAAAAATATATCATAAGTGTAAACCACTTATTATTATTTTATTTTTTTTAAGCAGGGGGCATGGAATTACCAAAAGAAGTTGATGATAAGAATGTAACCGCATATATAGGGAGTTCGGTTGAAGACTTGCCTAACCTACTCAAAGCAGACATAGGAGTTGTTGTTGGAGAAAATACTGAATTAATAGCAAAGGGGAGGGAAAATGGAGTTTCATTTTTGCCATTGTTTGAAGGTCTAGTTAACAATCAACGTCACATTAATAATAATAATGTTGATAAAAATGGTTTCTCACCATGGAAGACCAATCCTAATGTTGTCTACAAGATCTCAAGTTGGGCCGAAATTGATGCATTCATTATGGGCGGATCAATTGATGGTGGTGACAATTAATCTCCCATAATCATATATCAAAGTTACCTGGCTACTCAAAATTGTTAGATTATTTTGGTCAAAGTAGAGCATTTAATATAATATAATTTGGATCGATCGTGTTGAGTGGTATTTTTTTTTGTGTATCGTTATTTTCGCAAAAATATAAACAAAGATGATAATGTGCAATTAGAAGTTAGATTTTTGCTGCATGGTTTTACCTTCTAATTAGAAGGGTTTTACATGTTTTAGCCCCGTGCGTATTTTCTAATAAAGTAGACTTTTGTGTGTTTTAGATTTAATAATAATTTATCCAATTTCGTCTAATAAATATTCCGATATTATGCGTGGCTTGGATCAATTATAATCATCCATCATGAATTATTCTAATCTTCTTTCCAGTTTAAATTTGTGAGTTAGCGAATCGACAATTGGGCATCATAGAATTAAGCCCCAAGGCCAGGGTGTGTGAAATATTATTGGTTTGTGTTTGTGATTAGGGGCAAACCTGCGTTGTAGCACAGTATGTGTGACACTTAGTGCTACACCAGCCTTATAAAAATAGTATATATATATATATATAAAACGCTGCGTATAATCAGGGGGTCAATTATTTGACCAATGCTAACTATTTATAACCGGATCCTATAAGGACACATAAATTAAATAAAGAACTAGGTCAAGAATAATAAAACCCATGAGATTTATATATATATATATATATATATATATATATAGGGATGTTAAATCGGGTTAACGGTATAGGTTAGGGTTGACCCAAACGGGTTCGGTGCATTTTCAGTTCAAGTTGAATCGGGTTATCTCATTCAATAGTTCAGTTCGGTTCAGGTCATGCTATTTTGGTAGCAGGTCATAACAGGTTGCCTTTTTCTCGATTACAGTTTAGTTCAAATTCAGGTCATTAATGGTCGGGCCTATATCATTTTTGTCCAAATAAAACGATTCAGGTTAATATGGGTCAACGATAAGAAACGTTATGTTTCGGGTTGAAGCTAGTTTGTATCGGGTTTTATTAGAGTGTCAATTAGACCGGAATTTGACAATATATTGGGGTTAACGTATGTATGTATGTATAAAAAACCGCATTTTAAACTAACGTCCATATAAATCGAGTCAAATGATTTTTTCAACAAGGAAATATTAATTTTATTAATTTCATCAACAAGATCAGATCTTATAATTTCCAATATTTACTCTGGACCTTTTAAAAGTTAACAATGACAATTACTTTTACATTAATTTAGGTTTCAGTTCAGTTCAGGTCAAATTATGTAGCTGGTTGATTACAGTTTAGTTCAATTCAGTTCAGTTTCTTGAATTTTTAGGTTCGAGACAGGCCATTATCAGTTCAGTTCATATTCAGTTTGGGTTCAGTTCAATTCAGGTTATTAATACATGGGTCACTTTCAGTTTAGGTGAATTTCAGGCTATGGGCCACTTTCAGTTCAGGTTATTACAGTTCAGTTCAGGTTATTAATACATGGGTCACTTTCAGTTCAGGTCAATTTCAGACTATGGGCCACTTTCAGTTCAGGTTATTTCTGTTCATGCTATGAATAGTTCAGTTAACCCAACGGGTCTCAACCCAAACTGACATCCCTAAATATATAGGTGATGATTGCCTGTCAATTTAATAATCTTACATATCTGATTGTGTGACATCAAAAACTCCAATTCCAATTTTAATTCCATTACAAAATGAGAAGAGAGTTGGGAATTTTTTTTATCCTATTATAGTAGACATATATAAATGAAGGAGATATGAGATCTAATTCTTTACAAGGCAACACTTGAGGCTCTTGATCTTCATAGTCGTTCCATATTACTAGGGAGTTCACATTTCCACAAAGGTTGTAATTCCTATTTTCTATTCTTTTGATTCATATATTGATAATTACTATATAGAGTTAATTAGGAAAGTGTTTTAAATTTCTGCTAATTGTATCTATAAACCTCTATGAAGTTATCAGCTAGCCCTTTAGTTTTTTTATAATATGATCGTGTTTATATGTGAAATTTTATTATTTTTTCATTCAACAATTACGAGGGGATTTATAATATGGATTAAGTTGCATAATTAAAGAATACTTTTTTTTAATATTTTATACTTCCTCCGTAAATGAAAAATTATTGCAACATTTGTCATATTTGGATATTTTTAAAAAATTGCAACAAACTTATCACTTTCTATTTTCAGTAATATTTAACATATAAATTTACAAAAATACCCTTAATTAATGCTTTTACAACTACAATTACCACTTTTTTCCCATGTGTGGGACCATATAACTTTTATTTCTCTCTCCTACTTTTACTAATCTACTAACTTAAACATTTTTTTGGAGTCCGTGACCCCCCTTTGTTGCAATTTTTCGTTTACGGAGGAAGTATTAAAATTTTGGATTAAGGGTGGGCATGTCTGTTTGCGCTGTGACGACCTACGTGTCGGTCACATGTGTCTCGTGCCACAACATGTCATGCTTATAATGGAATAAGAAAAATTTGCGCCGTGATGAGCTCGTGCCAAGATATAAATTAAAATAGAAAGCCTAGGTACCGTCTAACCTAAGTTTTATGTTGGGCCGGCTTGTGTCGTGCTATTGTGATGTCCTATGCAAAATTATACATATTATTAAATTCTAACAAAAAAAAGCGAGTCAACTTACGGGGTGGCCCGTCGTGCTCATGCCAAACGAGTTCAATTCATGCTAAAATATCAAATGTTGTTCATGTGTGGCCCAGAGCCCAACAATCGTACCATTGTGTTATATCGTGCTCATAGCGAGCTCGTGCCTAGCCAAGCCCAAATTGTGCCGGGACAAGTTGCCCCTCAAGCAAGGCCCAAGCCATTCCTAGCCAGTTTTTAGTTCTTCATTGCCTCATCTAGGGCGTCTTTCTTCAACCCAAAAAAAATCAATTTTTTTCAATTATTGATTTGAATTAGTTCAAATTGATACACTATAGATTCTAAATGTTAAAATCAACTGTATATATAAAATCAATAGTATTTTTTGGGTTGAATTTTTTTTTGAAAACTTCAAAAAAAAACCTAAATTCTCTCCCCAAATTGATTTTTTCATGAAATACTCCCTCTTAAACATATTTATGACAACAATTTGAAATAAAGCAGAGAGAAAAAATGTTAAATTATTGCTATTGATATGTTAGGGATGGATGGCAACAATAGTGGTTGAGCCAATTGCAGAGGTAATTTGGCATTACAATTGCTCAATTTTAAAGTGGTATATTAGTATATAGTATGAAGAAAATTCAATCTCGATTCTAGATCGAACAACAATAATTCTTTTTGTTAGATTTTAACTCGATATCAACTTGATTGGTCTTGAGGATGTGTTTGGTATCTACATCAAGAGGAATTCTAAACAAAGGGTTTTCGCGGTTTGCAAGCTTCTGTCGCGGGTTGCGAGTTAGTCTCTGGAAGTTTGGGTGCAAAAGTGCAATTCGAGGCAGTAACAGTTTCGTGGCCCGCGACACTAGGTCAGTTTGAACCTGGTTTTTCCGCGTAATTAATTACTCGATTGTAGGGTTATAACTTATAAATACCCAGTTACTCTTGTATGGCTGATGATATTCTGATTAGACAAACACATAAACATTACATTAGAGCTAGAATTAGAGATTTCTTGTGCTCTAGTGGTATTAGTGATTATAAACACTAATTGACATTGCAATAAAACATTTCTCCTTCTTGGGTGGGTTTTATAGTCTTCAATCAATTTGATTGAAGGATGTTCCCACCTTCCAATTCTGATTGTACGTGTTGTTTCTTTACTATTGATTTCTGATTTCATTTACCTCAATTTAAAATTCCAATTAATCAAAGTGCACCCACACTTTTGAAGGGTTCTTACTAGCTAAACAAAAAGAAGCAAATTCAAAGCTCAAATGATCTCATTATCACACATAACAGTATATCACACAACAAAAGATTTTACATAGATACATTACATCCTAGAGTGAGGATAATTAATCCTCTAATTAAGTCACTAGCTCAAACTAGAAACAACATTAGAATAAACAAAATCGAGATTTATCCAAGCTAATCAGGATCGATAGCTGAATATTTCTTTGATTAAGTTTCTCTAATCTTGTCTCCTATCCAATTCTTATTAAAATTATTGAAGGTTAAAGCATGTAAAACCCTTCTAAGTAGAAGGTAAAACCATGCAACCAAAATCTAACAAGGAAATAGTGAAACTATGGTACATAATTTAATTATACAACCAAGAAACTAACACTCACATGAAATACACATAATAATATTAATTTCATTTACAAATAAATTAAGCAATAATAATGCTTAATAAGTTCTCAAAATGGATGCATCAACTTCAGCCCAGCTTGAGATTGTGTAGAGAACTTTGGGATTCCATGACAATTGTTTTGAATTAGCAAAATATTTGCTTTGTAGGTCAACAAGACCATCAAATAATGGGACAGTTGCTGAAAATCCTTCTGGAAGCCCATCTGTATTCACATCAGAATTTTGTCCAATAATCTTGATTCTTATTTTTGCATTGGGTAATTGATCCCAATTACAATTTGAGCATCCTATAACTACAGTTAAGCTGTTGTTATCATCATTATTGAGCTCATCTGCTTGGACATTTGTACCTCTCCTGTCTCCTGGTTAAAAAAAATTACCACACTAATTAATTTTTTTTTTTTTTTGGGTTCGCAAAGTATTTATACAACTACTAGAAATGATTCGATGCTATTTACGACAGGAATTTCCGTCACAAAAATGTGACCCTGTCAGAAAAGGGAGGTAGCAACTGATTTTTTTCGTCGCAAAAATACGCCCCGTCGTAGAATAGGGGGTTGCAAATGAGTTTTTTTCGTCGCAATCCCATCGTAAATGATTCAATTTTAATAGAGTTTGGTTAGATATTAGGTGAATTTTAGCGTCGGGATAAAAACCATCATGATCTACATTTGCGACAAGATTTAGCCCCGTCATTAATGTTTACCCGTCGTATTATTTTTTATAGTGTATGAATATAAAAGAGTGATTAACTTTTACTAATTATTTACTAATTATTTTATCGAATTTTTTCAAATGAATATTTAATCATCCATTTTATATTTCATCCGTAAATATAGCAATAAATATAATTTGTTGAATTGATGAATTTATTGGTAGTGATATGGTGAAAGAGAACCTTGTTAAGATGATGGGAGAATCCGATATATTACTCTCTCTGTTTTTTTAGACGTAACACTCTACTTTTCACACTTGTCGAGACATAACTTTGATTCGTAATATGTCTAAATATATGTGTAAAAATTATATATTTGGAAAGTTTATTCCGAAATGAATCCAACAAGATCTCACATGACTATATTTTTCTTTATATATAAGTAACAATTAATGGTCAAAGTGAGTGGGATCAATAGTACCAAAGTCAAAGTATTATATCTAAAAAATGGAGGGAGTAGATCATTACCTGATGCAATTACATGGATAGTTATGTTCTCTTCCTCCATCCACAAAACTTTTTCGAGGAAATCTATGCTATATGGTTGGAGAATTACTTCTCCTAAATCCGACTTTATTTTTTCCATAGACTGTTTAGCGCTATTTAAAAGGTCATTATTGAGTTCTCCTCCTGTTAAAAAATATATAAAAGAAAAAATAATATTAAAAAATAATATATATATAAAATAATATATCCAATCATTTGCCCATACACTAGGGCAACTTCCACATAATGTTATAGTTAGTTGGAAGTCAATCTTCTTATCCACATACCAACGCCAACATCTAATTTAATGTATAGTATTTTTATTTATTTAATTTTTTTGAAAAGTAACGTATAGTACTTTAGCAAGGGAAAAAAAACAAAAAAAATATTAACAGCGCAGCCAACTATAAATATAACTAATCTTTGAGCCCGTGCAACGCACAAGTACAAGTTTAAACATTATCGTCTTGCAATTTTCGGTACTGATGATATGCTATAGATCGTTAAGGCAAAGATACCATGTAAAATAATTATAGATGTGAATCTATCTATATCTAGTGTATTAATGATTTGCCACACATAAATACATACATAGTACATAAAAATATTTGATTTGTATCTTGAAATGATTATTATCAACATACACCAATGATAATTATCAAATAAAAATAACAGGTTAATAAATATGAAGGGGTGAAATTAAAGATAAGATATATAATTATCAAATAAATAAAATAGTAGGTTAATAAATATGGAGAGGTGGTGAAATTAATTAAGTACAAGAAATGACCTACTGTTGTAAGTCAAGGTTCAATGATTAGATTTTAAAAGCAAATGCTGGTTTATTTGCTACCAAAAGTACGTTGAAAGGTTCATTGGATTCTTCGTTAATATTCCAAAGGTAAGCAAAGTTCAAAGGTTGAATTATTCGTTACTAAATGTTGAAAGGTTGGATTATTTCAAAGCAAATAATCCAAAAAATAATGTTTGTCATAATTTAATTTGTTTATGAGGAAAAAATATTTATTCAGTTTTAAAACTTGTGAGAGGGATATGAAGTGTAATAAAAAAATAATGATGTCACAATTTATTTTTTTTTGAGGAAATTTTCCTTTTTTATAGCATGTGTCTATCAATGATGTTAGTAATGGCCTGTTTTAGTTATTGTTATAAAAAATATAACTTCATAATTTATTTTCATGGAGTATGAAGTAATAAATTAAACTCAACTAAATAATTAATAGGCTTCTAAGGATTTTTTTACAAAATATTAATTAAAACATAATATTGAAAAGAAAAGAATAATTAATACACTTTTTAGGGAAAAATTAAAATGACACATGTTTGAGATAGAGATGATGTCAACATGACAATATATAGTTGTAGATAAACAAGCAAAACAGTGTGTTATCACAAATAAAGGTGTTAAATTTGATTGCATATTATAAACGAGTCTGGGCAACCCAATATGAAATACTTCCTCCGTAACGAATTAATTTCACCCTTTGTTTTTTCATGCATTTTGAGGAAGTGATTTAATGGGGTAAACGAAGGAATTAATCAAAATGATTTTAGTACAAGTAAGAATGTGATTATAATTACTAATATCAAAATTATTTGGATTAATTTGGTCATTTACATGCACCGTTAAATCGCTTTCTCAAAATGCGTGAAAAAACAAAAGGTGAAATTAATTCGTTACGGAGGGAGTATGAGAGCTAGGTCACTTACAAGTCATAGGAGGAATAATTCATAAACTTAAAAGTTAAAAGTTAATTTAGTCTCTCTTCATCCTCCGATGTCGGACATTCACCAGTGCACTATATGGGGGGTTCAACAAAAGGCATATTATGCATTAATATGACAAAATTACCTTCAGAAAATATGGTCGAAAATCGTGTTGCATGAAGCTTCAAAATTTGATCTTGAAAAAGAAATCTCTCGTCACTCTCATAATTGGATTTTTTAACATAAGTATCACCCGCTAAAATTGCATTTGCTTCAACTATAATATGTAGTTTTTGGGCTTGATCATCACGCTTAAGCTTGTTCAACAATGGAACTATAACACTGTCTTGATATGTAGGTAGTTGTGCATGAAAAACTCGTACTCGAGTTTCAGGGAACGCTTATATAGATTCTCGACTACTCTAAGCTCGTCCTCCGACATTTCCTTATAAGCTCGGTCAACTAATTTTTCATTTTTTGTAGCACTTTCCTACATATTACAAAAAAAAAATCATGTAATGTAATGTAATTAATTAGATGCTTCATATTTTTTTTTTTTTTTTAAAAAAAAAGTATCACTCTAAGTCACTAAAATTGAATATATTCTTGTTTTTACTCAAATTAAGAATTACACGTGTCAACTTCAATTACAAATTTCTGTAATAAGTAAATGATGTGTTATAAATTACTTGTCACTGTCAAACGGGTCTGGGCCACGCCCGCTACAGGGGAGTGCAACTGTGCAAGTTCATTTTACAAGACAAATGATGTTCCACCTCAAAACCACATGGTAGTAAAGGGAGTAATTAACCCCTTAGCCATATAAAGTGGTGACAACTTTATTATTTTTCCGATGTGAGATTTATTCATTCCCAACATTCCCCCTTAATTCCTATCTCTTTTCACACTCACATGTGCGTTTTTATTATATGGGCTCAACACTCCCCCTCACATGTGAGTTGTGCATATATAATCTTGGCCCGGCCCAGATCAATCCAAACCCAATTTGGGCTCTGATATCGTGACAAACGGGCCTAGGCCGCGCCTACTACTAGGGCGTGCAACTCCACTTTACAAGACAAAGGAGGTTCCACCTTGAAACCATAAGGTGGAACCTCCTTTGTCATCTAAAGTGGACTTGCACGCCTCATGGCGGACGCGGCCCAGGCCCATTTGTCAGTCACGCACTGTTCTTATATATATGAATCAATTACTCCCTCCGTAACGAATTACTAGCAATAATTTCCATTTTTAGGTGTAACAAAATACTTGCAACAATTTTTTTCCAATTTCATTTTATTTATTTTTTTTGGCAAAAAAAACAACACAATACCTCACTTACTTTTCTCTCTCTTACTTTTATCATCATACCACATAATACTCCATTTACTTTTCCTTCTCTTATTTTTCTCTCTCTATTACTATTATCATTATACCGCCTAATACCACAATTAACCTATTTTATGTAGGAGTCCATGATAGTTCAAATGTTGCTACTAATTTGTTATGGAGGGATCGGAGTATAAATCAACAAGAACTGAGTTATGCCAAACACACGAAACTTGAGAGAACCAAAAAGAAAAAATAGTATTAAGACAAAGGGTAGTCCAGGAAATGTAATAACCAGTGTATCTGTAGATGCATGTTCATCAATCCAACAATTCTTATAACGATTAATTGTTGTTGTTGTTTTTGTTTCGGCTGTTGTTGTTACGGTTGTTGTTGTTGCTGCTGCTATGGTTGTTTCTGTTGTTGTTGTTATTGTTTCCGTTGGATTCTTCATTGCCTTCTTTAATCTTGTACCCAGAAAGGCATAAAGACTTTTGCAAGGCGTCATCGCACCCACAGTGAAGGCTGGAAGCTTTGGTTTCACCTCTCCAAATCTTTCTTCATATTCTGAGTCAGTTTTTGGGGGTAAAATAATATTTAATTCTTCCACAGTTCCGTTAGCTGTATTTATCAAGAAATTTATGTAATTTTTCGTTGCCTCGGGAAGATCTTTAGGAATTTCTTTCTTGTTGTCATACTGCCAAATTCAATACAAAATCAATATAAAAACATGTCAATTCTAGTGAAAAACAAAGAATTATATATACTCCGTATGTTAATATAAAAATTAAATCTAAGAACTTAGTTGAGTTATATGTTAATCTAAGAACATTATTCTTAGAGGACCATCCTAACCAAAAGTTTAAGCTTGTTATATAACACAGGCCCCATCATACCTGGTGTGAATTAATTTCACTTAGAAGGGAGATGGATGAGAGATTCGAACCCGTGACCTTTACGTCACGTTGACTCTGATACCATGTTATAGGATCATCATAACCAAAAACTTAAGCTAATAGTTAAGGCCCAATAATATGTTATATACTCTATCAATTACTCCCTCCGTCCCCCTTTTTTTGCAACAAGAACAATTTTGTCACTGTTCATTAACTAACTTCGACTCTCTCTAATTTTATGCACATAAGAAAAAATATAGTCAAATGGAATCTCGTTTGATTCGGCTCGATATGTACTTTTTTAATTTATAATTTTTATAATTTTTTATTATATGTATTTAAAGATCTTTTTAATTTATTTAAAATTGTATGTTGGGAGGTGTGAAAAAGTAAATGTTGCAAACAAAGGGGGACGGATGGAGTATTATATATAAATATGTCAATCATATCAATAATCTTGGAGTCACACACACCACAAGAACATTTTTAGGTGAGAACCATGACCCTAGCTAGCTTACATTGTTAATACGGAGTATGTGTTAAAATGTTGGACATTGAGATAAATCAAAAAAAGATTTTTTTTTTAGACAGTGCAATGTTTTTCTCCACATACATAATGCTAGATAGTTGTTAAAGTCAAAAGATTAAGAGGGAGTATTAATCACCAAAATGGTATACAAGCAAGATTGGTGATCCTTGAAACCCAAGAGTTCCACTAGGATGTAAAAACAAATCAAATGCTTGAAAACAGTTAAAAATAGGATCGGTAAAAATGATTAGTCAAAAAATAAATCACATGAGCCCTTTGATACCGGTCAATTACCATGTAGTTCTTATTTGGTATCCAAATCGACGAACTCGATATTTTTCTTGGTAGGAATCGGTCGGTTTTGGTCCGATCCTTATCGGTCAAATCATTGTCGAAACTAGGTCACAAAAAGTCGATCTCAATTATTTTTACAGGTCGTAATCTGTATACAATTCTAATCGATCGGGTCACGATCGGTATGTAGGTCATAAACATATTGTTCAGTCACATATGGTCTTAAATGGTTTTTAACATGTTTTAATCAATCGGTCATCAATGAGTATAATGAGGATGATCGATGTTGATGACAATGTCGATATTAACATATCATAATAAATAAACTATGATGATGAATTGATGATATGGCATGATGAAGATAGATGGTGATGATGACGGTGATGATGGATGTTGACGTTGAAAATGATATGGGTGACCGGAGATGATGATGTTGATAGATGATATTGGTAATGCTAATGATAGATGGACATGAAGCAACATACAAGATGATGGATGATGATGACACCGACAATGGATGATGGTGATGATCATGATGAATAATGATGTCTAATTTGATGGATGATGATGACATCGAAAATGAAATATAATCGATAATGACGTCGATGAAGAAAGATTATCGATGATGATTATGATGATGGGTGATGATAACGTTGATGTTGGATGGTGATGGATAGATCATGATGATATTAATGAATGATGATGATGACGATGAATATGGATTATAATAATGACAACTATGCTAATGATGATGATGGATGGTGATGATCATGATTTTAGCAAAGATGATGGATTAAGCGATGTCATGATGTTGACGTTGATGATCATGGTGGATTGTGATGACAATGATAATGGATGGTAATGCAGGGCATGATGTTAATGACGACAATGTATGGTGGTGAAGTTAATGATGATGAGGATGATGATGTACAATGACGATGGTACAATGATGGATGGATGATGATGGAGTCAAAGATGGATTATTAATTATGGCGCCGATGATGAATGGTGATGGATGTTGATAATAAACTTAGAACGCTGATAATAATGGAAGATGATGACGTTGATGATGATTGTAATGTATGATGACGAGGATAATGATGGAAAATGATGACATGACAATGATGGATGATGATGATGACGTTGAAGATGGATTATGATGTTAGATGATGTATAATGTATGAGTGGTGGTCGATGATGTATTATGTATGGCTTCAAACATACAAAAATGACGGTAGATGATGATGACGGTGATGATGATGATGGATGATGGTGATGTTACGATGATGGATGTTGACGATGTTGGACGGATGGTGATGGCCAACATGATGGACAATGGTCATGGATGATGATGACATCGATGATGTTGATTGATTATGATGATTATGGATGGTTATGACGCTTGACGTTGATGATTATATAAGTTCATCAATTTAACTCATGTACTAAATAATATATAATAAGCAAAGATTATTTTATTTTTATGTAGATCAGAATTATGAAAATAAATACTCAACATTTAACTTGAATAGTTCCCATTATAATTGTGATAATAAAAACAAATTTGAACTAGAATTGGTTGGAAATAATTTTGAGTAGAAATATGTCGGTTAAAAAGTTTTTTTTTGCAATTTGGGAAATAAGTAAATGGATCGATTTAAAACAAGTCGGTTTTAAAACAAGTTCGACATAATACAAGTCAGTGCAAAATAGGTTCTATGCAATACGAATTTGGTAAACGATGGTTGGTCCAAAAAAAAGGTTTTGTCAGGTAGGTTGAAAACAGGTTCAGTTTGAAAAAAAGGTTTGATACCGGTCAAATTCAGTATAATAAAAAGAGGTTAAGGTTTAGAGCAGGTTTGGTACCGGCTAGATTTATTATGCGTAAAACCGGTTGGAAATGATTTCGGTCTACATTCAAATTTGGTACTGGTCGGTATTTAGTCAGTTATATATTTGGTCAAAAACAGGTTCGTTATTGGTTAGTATTGATTGGTCAAACATATTGTTTTACATGATTTGTGCCCCTAATCCCCACCATCTTGGAGGGATTAGGGTCCATTAGACTACCTTGGGGATTAATTTTTAAATATTAATGAGATTGACATTATTGTAACATGTATTTTAGAAAATGTATTTCCTTTCCTTTTTTGCCTCCTTTAAGAATGTAGACTTCATAATCAAATCTATACATAATCTATTAAAACACACCCTAAAACATAATTTTGACACATATGATATCTCTATCTTTAAAATTATGCCATGTGTCATCCTAAAAAAATGTTTCATTTTCCTTTTCCTTTTTTTTTAAATAAAAAATTGCTTTTATTTTCTAATTACAATTAATATTAATTTATTTACATTTAATAAAACCGGAATGAACTTGCATTGGCCTTTCAAGACGTTTTCAATTACTTTCAAATTATGAGATTTGCTTTCTTACACCACTTTTTTTTTTTTAAATTTAATTTTATTCCATTTTAAATTCTTCTAAATATGCTCACACTTTATATTTACAAAATAATTTTCTATTATTTTATAATTATGTAAATGAATATTCTTCAAAATATGTACTCGTATATGTTTTTTTTTCCAAAGGAAAATATATGTTATAATCTTAAAAATAAAAAAAAAAATTCGATATATTTTAATTTTTTTGATGAATTATTATCAAGTCTTAGTTAGTTTCAATCTTATAAAATCATTAGAATTATAAAAATTAAAATATAGAACTATGAACCTAATAGGTACAAAGCCCGTGCATTATGCATGGGCCAAAAACCTAGTTATTTTTATTATAGACTGGTATATAGTCTAGTACTCCGTAACATCTTTAGCTTGGAGGCTATTGAGAAACATTTACAGCCCGTTTGGTAGCCGGTTATAAATGGAGGTAATGGAAATACATTTATATTAAGGCTCTGTTTACTAGAGTGTAAAATGTTTTCCTTGAAAATAATTTTCCCATTTTACATCGTTTACTTTGGGTGAAAAAATAAAATGTAAAATTTGAAATGAAAACTCATTTTACACCATAGTGCAAACATTTTCTCCCAAATTCGGGAGTAAAACGTATTTTCCGTTCAAGTAAACATTGAAAAATTTATATGAAAATGAGTTTTCCAACGTATAATGTTTTTCATGGAAAATCATTTTACATGAAAACTTTTTACACCCAAGTAAACGGACCCTAAATTTGGAAGGAAAATCAAAACTCATTCCTATGGTGGTGCTAGCTTAACTCCAATTTATCTAATTTTATTCACAAATATTCATTCTCATCTAATACCACCATCCACATGGTAATGGAAAATAAGAACAAATTTCAAGTTTGGGAATGAAAAATATGTTTTCCATGAGATTTTGAAGTTTTTTCTTAACAAATTATCCTTTAAATCCATTCCTATTATCACAATTCATTGTCAATAACCAAACGGGCTGTTAAGGAAGACAATTTACGAACTAAACCTTTTCAGCACTTTTCAAACACTTTTCTTCTATATCCTTGTAGACGCCCTTAGAGTTAGAAGCACCATATTCAGTACATATATAATACCTGTTTCAAGAGGAACCATAACATCAAACCAACGTTGTGAACAAAATTAACAATCAATAATAATACTTCGTTCATTTCAAATTATATTAAATACTCCCTACGTAACGAATTAATTTTACCATTTGTTTTTTCACGCATTTTGAGGAATCGATCTAAGGGTGTAAACGAAGGAATTAATCAAAATGGTTTTAGGACAAGCAAGAATGTGATTATAAGTTACTAATATCAAAAATTATTTTGATTAATTTGGTCGTTTACACCCTTAAATCGCTTCCTCAAAATAAGTGAAAAAACAAATGGTGAAATTAATTCGTTACGGAGGGAGTACAACAAATTAACTATTTTACACGTATTTTAAAGAAGAGACTATTTAAGCGTATAAACGAGTAAATTAATAAAAAAAACTTATAAGACAAGTAACTTTTAATCTTATTTTTCCTTGTATTGAAATTATTTGATTAGTTTGTTCATTTACACATTTAAATCCCTGACTCAGATCAAAATGCTTGCAAATTAAATTCTTCCATTTAAATTGGAATGGAGGAAGCTAAGTAACATTAATAATAATAATAATAATAATAATAATAATAATAATAATAATAATAATAATAATAGAATTATAAGGTTCATCCTTAACAAAATTGCACTATAAAAAGTATAAATTCATTACCATTACCATAATTTATTACTAATAACCAAACGAGCCGTTAATAGACATGGGCTCATTTAATTTTCTTTCATTTTGAAGTTGTCATTTCCTTCCATCGATCTCTCTTCTTCACGTGCACTTATTATTTTTTTTCCCTTTCCATTTAACAATCTCGTCAAACAAATTTTATATATTTACGAGTTCGTGGAAATAAATATTTTTGTTGCAAATAATATATAAGAAAATGATTGAGTAATAATAATAATAATAACAATAATAACAATAATAATAATGATAATAATTAATAATAATAAATTAAACTTACGCCTGATAGTAGGAATTCAAGTAATACGAATCTTGAGTTTTGTATTTGTCGAAGGACTCTTGAGGGAGATTGCCGGCAGCCATACTGAGTGCGAACGGAGAATAAAGACTGAAAATGACGTCTCTATAATATTTATTCCACAATGTTGTTACGAAGCTTACATTATTATTATTATTATCATTATTATTACTTTCATCATTATTAGTGGCAGATGAAGAAGCAAGATTAGACATATTTGTTGATGGATATATATATATATATATAATATAATAGGAAGACTGATTGATAGAAATTAAAGAAGATGGTGCAAATAAAACCTGCCTCTCTACCTCATATATATAATATATAACATGGACATGGATGATAGAAAGATTGCCCTAAGCTAGCTAGCTTAGTATTTTTTCGATTATTATAGTAATGCAAATTGCCTTTATAATATATAACTTAGCTTGCTGAATTTTCCCTATCTCTAATCTCAAAGCATATTCTTTAATTTCTTGTAAATTATGATGATGATGATATGGCTTTTTTGACAAACAATTGAATTGCATGGAAATAATCTATGTTGCCTAGGCTACATAATAATTAATTAATGAAGAAAAGACTATGTATTATATATGAAGCTAGCTAACTAATGAAATAATTTAAGTAATCACATCTACTTGCTAGAGAATAGGTTTTGAGTATTAGAACAACTAATTAAATTAATTAATTACATTTGGCTTTAAAATATATCAATCCTAAGAGGCCGGTCATACATACATTTTTTTTAAAATAAAAATCAATTCATTGATAAAAGAGTCATACGACATCTATCTACAAAAGAGATCAAATCAAACAAATAAGATTCTAATTCTATAAAACTACGATCGTCGATGAGATCTGACATTAATTGATGAATTCCCTCGCCTTTCGTATCGTTGTCCTTTGCGGCCTTTTACAAGGGGGATCTTGTGATTTCCTGTAGTTTTTGAATTGAATACAATTTAACTCAATTGATTGCATATGTAGATTTGAAATCTGATTTGATACCGCATAAGCCTCCATCAACAAATTAATTCTTCCAAAATCTAATCCTCCATAAAGGAAGAGAAAAAAATAAAATCAACCCCAATGCAAAATACTCCCATTAAAGGAGACAAAGAATCCAAACATTGGGTAGAAATTAAAACTCTCATAAAGAGAGAAGAAAATTTATTAATGACAAAAACAAAGAAAACAAACAAATTAAAAGAAGATTTAATTTGGAGCTTACCATCATAAAAAAGATGATGATGGTAGCCATATATGGCTAGAAAAGAGGCTAGGGTTTTTAGATTTTTGAGGAGAGAGAAGAGAGAAAAGATTTTTTTTTTAAGATACGGGATAGGCCGGTCATACATTGTACCATTCAATTGGTGGAAAGATAGATGAGCTAGTTCATAAAAGGATTTAAATATTTAATCCAATTGATAAAGAAACCGAGGATAAATAGGAGATTTGTTTTCTTTTACTAACCCAAAAATCTCAAATTATAAATAGGGTTGGTATTATCCGGGTCGGGTTTTGGAATAACTTACATGCAAAAGACATTAAAGTGAGAGAAAAATCGTAAAATTAAACTCACTCCCACTTCACGAAAAATGTGGTTTATTTATCAATTAAATTGACGACTTTCTGGGATAATCACTTTCGTTCATGTAGCCGACCCCACTTATATGAATAAGGTTTCGATTGATTGATTGATTAATATACCAATCGAATTATTTCATTTAATGACTACTTTATTTAGGAAGTTGGTAATTTTCTATTTTGATAAACTGTCCTAATAATCAATGCCTAATCTTAACCGTGAGAGTGAATTTGTTCATTTTGTTCACTTCTAACAGATTCTTGCTTGTGGATAATTAAGTAGATGTGCAAACAATTGGAGTTCTTTGATTTCAATTAACTGAAAATTAGTTAAATTCACGCTAAAAAATACAATTTTTCTATAGCGGTCATCCTTTAAAATGACCACCACTATGGAGAAATCTTAGCCCTCCGAAATCCTTTATTTTACCTTTTCTTTTTTACCTATATTTCTAATTATTAGATTTTCCAAAATTCCATAATTCATTTAAACTTTTTTTTTAATTTTTTCCAATTAATTAAAATTAAAAAATTAAATTAATTATGGAAAATATTATAAAATGAATTTTAAAATTAATTATGAAAAATATTATAAAATGAATTTTAAAATTAATTATGGAATTTTGGATAATCATATAATTAGAAAAATGATTTTTTAAAAAAAGGTAAAATAAAATAATTTGGAGGGTCATGATTTAATATGGTATTGTGGTCATTTTTTGGGAGACCGTTGTAGAAGCCCCCAAAAAAATATTGTAAATTCTTTTGCATAAATAGTGATCCATATTTATATTATTCATCTAATCATGTGACACATATTTAATTAGGAAATATATTCAAGCAAATTAATCTGCTGGTACGTACACATCTACAAAATCCTAAAAAAGGTGTATATATAATATACTAAATGAATAATTGAATATACAATAATGACTAATGGTTATTCTAATTTTTTTTTTAAAGTGATATATTATAATTTAAAATAGCAATTTTATCAGGGATTAACATTTTTATATATTTGTGGTAGCTTATATCTGTTGTACACAAGAATATATAACTTTATGGGTATGGTATGTGTGACTACATTATATATTAGTGTATATATGTGATTTTATGATTAATTGTCTAGCCAATAAATTTCTAAATTTATGATTTTATTCGCAACAATTTCCTTTTCGGATCATTAAAACTAAAGCATTGCTGCAATTCTAAAAATTTATATATAATGGTAAATGCATGATCTCGTAATGATGGGTCATGATCAATTATCATCCGTCTATAATAATGCTAAGTTTTTTTTTCAAATATTCAATTATGATTTTGCTTCCAATTTGTTTTAAATAAATTGAATTACAACCAAATAGTATTAAAATTTGTATATATTACAATAAAAGGATAATAAAAATTACCTATAGTACATAACATATTTGGTCTTCTACAAGCTAAACATTTTTTATTATTGATTATATGAAAGTGGTCCTAGCTTTATGGGGTTTTCTACTAAAACAGTTCTAAATATGACTTCTAAAAGTAGTCCTAATAAATTACAACTATTTGAGACTATTTTTTAGAACAAAATCAGTAATTAGGGATCATTTTTGTAAAATATTTCACAAATTAAAGTAGGGATAATTATAAGATAATTTGAGACTCGTATAATTTTTTTTTTTTTTTAAGGAGACAAGGTGTTGGATTCGACTATACATCCAAGTCTAAACGTTGCATCTGCGACTACTCCTATCAATTTCTAATTACATAAAACGTTAATTATTGAATTGAATTACATGAGATTTTAGCATGCATTTTGAAATTTTTGACATGCATTCCCAATTTTCATTTATCTTTTTTGGAAGTATATTAAATACTTATATTTATATCTCTATTGTTGCTGATGAGACGATTACATTATTCTCAACATCGATCATTAGCAGCCGAAGAAGGAAGAGTAGACACATTTGTTGATGACTTTGAATTCCTCGAATATATGAGTAGGAATATAGGGAAAGAAGATTGTGCAAATACAAGGTGTCTCCCTATACGCATCTGGATGTACATAGAGCTTACATACATGTAAAGATGTTTTATTGCTCATTTTACATAATTTTGCTCAAAAAAAAATATAAAATGAGCAATATTACACCTGGATGGCTGGATGCATCTATACGACTACACCCGGATGTATATAAGAATTTCTATATATATATATATATATATATATATATATAAAAGATGTATATATAGGAAGATTAGCCTAGTATTTGTTCGATTAAAATATAACTTGCTGAATTTCTCTCTTCTCTAAAAGCATATGTTTTCTTGTAGAATATGTCTTTTTGGTAAAGAATTGCATGGAAATAATCAGTGCTTCCTACGCAAGCAAATATAAGTATACAAGGTAAACAATTCAGAGATAAGAATGAATCCTAAGAAATACAAATGTAAATACAAGGAATTTCCTGTATGTAAGTATCTAACTATATGAGAGGATGAAGTCATAGTCCAGTGATTAGGGCTTCAAAATTCCAGAAACGAGGTCCTGGGTTCGATTCTCACTGCACGCAATTGCGAAGATTCCTTATTATCCCCCTTACAGATGCGTGCGTGTGTTGGCTAAAATTGGGCCGGGTGACCTGCAGTAGGGCCCGGTTCCAAGGTCTAGTATCTCACACATTATCCTATAAAAAAAGTATTTAACTATATATATATATATATATATAGTAGAGCGTACGTGGTTAAATGAAGAAGGTTTATGCCTTTCCTACCATTCAACACGTCTCGATCCTTATTACACTAGCCTTCTATGCACGCTTTTGCGTGCGATGATTTTTGTAAATACATATATTAATTTGTCTAAACAAAATAAAATACAGGTTAATTATTCGAAAAATTGAAAAATCTGTCAAATTCACACTCATTCATATAATCAGAAACAAACCTTTTTCCTTCTCATTTGGTCATCCCACAACAATGAACAAAAGAAAATGTTTAATTTATTTTGCCATATTCTATTGGCTACCAAATTTTTACGATAATTAAAATGCAAAATTTTTATTTGATGAAATATATCAATATGGATGTCTATTTATAGAGAATTTAAAAATATGAATTTTGGTATTTTTGTTATATTTTTTGAATTTTATATTTTGTACTATTTTCATTTTAATAAGTACAAAAATTGTAATAAATTTCCTTAATAATTAGGAGTGATGCAAATTGAGATTTTAGAAATTTTTGAGGGGTAATATGGACTTTTCGAGGGGGGACACCATAGCTCCCTCCTTGGCTTATATAATAGAGATGTATTTGTGAGGATTCTTTATCTTTCCCCTTGTAGATGCATATGTTGGTTGAATTGAACCTAGCTCCATATAGCCAGACTTCTTTATACTATAAGTATATAACATGTACCCCTTTATTTCATTTTAAGTAATTTTCAACAACTGACGCTTTCAACTACTGACCCTTAGAAAAAAAAAGAACAAAAACAAAACAACTTGTAACGATTTTTACTCTCTTTTATTTAATTGAAGAATAATAATCAGTAAGTAATTGGAGTAAAAAGGTAAAAAAAAAAAATAAAAAAAATAAAAAAAAACAAAACAAAATAGAGTCATATGTGTTTAGGTAAGAAACTAATGTAAATAATCATGAAGGCATTGAGTAGTATTTATATGAGAAAGTATATGTTGTTAGCTGCTAAATGCAAAATTGCAAATAGCAAGACAAAATTATTTTTTTTTTACTTTTTTAAAAAAAATGTAAAAAAAATAAATAAATAAAACGATTTCAACCAATCAAAGGCTAACAAATATTTGCAGAAACATATGGGTGAAAAAGAAGTGGTCCCATGTATGAGTAAATCCGGAAAAATCCAAAAAAAGTGTGTGGACTATAATTGTCATCTGATAAACTATGATTGGCATTTATATATAGGACAATAATTATATTGCACAGGACAATATTTTACAAGTCCTTACAAAAGTGGGATTTCATTTAGCTGCTAAGTGTTTATCATCTCTCATATTTATATCACCTTAATGCCGTTAATGGTAGTAGAGTATCAAAAGTGACACATGACAAAGAAAGTGGTAGAGGTGGACATGTGACACATAAAACATCATGTTTTAAATATTTAAATTTAGATATCCTCACGACACATTTTAATCTGATTAAGTTAGCATTGAATTTGAGATCAGATCAGGTCCTTTTTTTTTTTTGTGCATGTTGTGATAATTAATAATATGCTTTTATACTCCATAATCGTATGATTATATATATTTTGATTATTTTCTCTTGCAGGAAAAAAAATCCCTTTTTTAAATACGACTTCTCTTATTTTTAAATAGGTTTGCAATTGTACTACTCATCTTATCATCAAGTGGATTTAATATGATAGGTTAATTGAAGTCAATATATAGTCAATTGCATTTATTATTATTTTATTATTTTTTTTTTGTTTTTTGATGAGGAAAGTGTAAGTGAACTTGTTATTTATTATTCCCTCTGTTTTTTTAGATGTAACACTCCACTTTTCACATTTGTCGAGATACAATTTGGACTCGTAATATCTCTAAATATATAAGTGTAAAAATTATAATTAAAAACTATATATTTGGAAAGTATATTTCGAAGTGAATCCAACAAGATCTCACATGACTATATTTTTCTTTATATATAAGCAACAATTAACGGTAAAAGTGAGTCGGATCAATATTGCCAAAGTCAAAGTGTTACATCTAAAAAAAATGGAGGGAGTAAATATTAGGAAAAATTAGAAATAACCCCCAAACCTTTTCACGTTTTTAGTAATAATTACTCCCTTTAATTATTATTTTTTTTATAAATTTAACCCCCAAACTTTTTAATTATAAATCTACCGCTACGTGCATATAATCCTATCAATTTTTAATTAAAGAAAACGTCCATTGATTTTAATTATATACATGAGATTTTAGCCTGCATTCCGAAATTTTTGACATGCATTCCCAATTTTTCTTTTACCACTTTAATTTGGAAGTACATTAAGATGTGTTCTCATCAACTTATTAGATCTGAACTTATCATCAGACCTGATTTAACTTATTAGAACTTATTACTTCCTTCGTTTTTGAATTATTGCAACAAATGAATTTTGTATATCTCTTACAAAAAATACTTATTTGTTGCAATTATTCAAAAACGGAGGAAGTAGAACTTATTGGAACTTATTTGACCTGATTGAAACTTCTTAGACCTTATTGGAACTGATAGTAACCTGATTGGAACTTATCGGAACTTATTAAACTTGATTAGCGGAGCTTATTGGAACTTATTAAACCTGGTTGAAATTGGCAGATATATATTTCACAAAGGTTACTGAATCTGCAGAATCCATTCTCTCCTTGTCTCATCGTCAGGTAGCTTTATGGAAATCACAGCAGGGGGATCATGTCTTCGCTCGGCTTCGGTTGGTCCCGATCTCGGGTTTAGGGCAGACTATAAAGGGTAAGGCTTACCCTTCGGTTCTTTGCTACCGGATGGGTGTTCCAATGTTCTCCGTTTCAGCACCGTGTTCAGCTTGTTCGCGGGTTTCTGGTGGACCTTCTTGATATTTGTTTCTGGTATGGTATTTCTTCTCGCAAAGAGGTTGATGTTGGGTTGATCAGCGGGATTGACGGTGCTCTTCGCCCTGCGGATGTGTTATTGCATTCTTGGGACAACGACCTTGATGTTTGTGTTGATCTGACAGGATCTTCGCCTCTAACTCAATTCAGGTTGTCCGACTTTGCTCCTGGCTGGTCATGTTGTGGCAATGGCGGCGCAGCGAAAGCGGGACAAGTATGCGGCGCGTTGTTCAGCTATTGGTTACGGTTTCCTTCCTTTTTCCTTTTCTTCTTTGGGGGAATTAGAGAAGGAGGCCGTTGCTCTTCTCAAGCGGATCCAGGCATTCTCCAGGGCTCAGGATATTGAAGGACGGACGTCCTGCTACTCATATTTTCTCCAGGTTAGGGTTTGCTATAGCTAGAGGAATGGGGGATCAGATTGTTTCTCGGCTCCCCTCTACTTCTTATAGTTCTTTGGATATTGTAGTTTGTATTGTTTTTAATATAATAATAATAATAATAATAATAATAATAATAATAATAATAATAATAATAATAATCCAAAAAAGAAACTTTCTATACATTTGAACCTATATTCTTTTTTTTTTTACCAAAAAAAAACAGAAAAAGAAAAAAAAGAACATAGGTTCAAATGTATAGAAAGTTTCTTTTTTGGATTATTATTATTATTATTATTATTATTATTATTATCATTATTATTATTATCATGTTCTTTTTTATTTATTGTTGAATTATGTTCTAGGATAAAATTAATTTATTTCAAACTATCATTCTTATTTTATAATATAAAAAAAGTTAATTCAATCTAACTCTGAGTGAGTTTCTCTAAAAATAATATATAAAATAAGAATAATAGAATAAAATTGGTTTATGTTGTTTAAGAGTGATTTAAGTTAGTTATTAGTTAAATTAATTTTATTTAATCAATAATTTAAAAAAACTAAACCTGATTGGAACTTATTAGCTAGACATGATTACAACTTATAACCCTGATTATAACTTATTAGCCCTGACTGGAACTTATTATATCTGATTGGAACTTATTAGACCTGATATAACTTATTAAAACTTATCAAACCCGAAACTTTTTTTTTAAGGTGAAAAGAACAGACCCTAATTATTAAATAATTATTCTCATCATTATTGACAGCTGAAGAAGGAAGAGTAGATACATTTGTTGAGGACTTTGAATTCCTCAAATATATGAGTAGGAATACATAGATCGAACATGTCTATTTTGATCGAGGAATATTTATTACATGGAAATAATAATTATCGGTGTTTCGTGGGCTCCATAAACAAATATAAATACAAGGCAGGTAAACAATTTAGAGATAAGAATGAGTCCTAATTTCGTTGTTATATTATTACAACTTATATACAAAAAAAAAAAAAAAAAAAAAAAACACAAATATAATCCAACTTTTTGAGTTTTAACGACCAATAATTCAAATTTTAACAACTAATAATCTATAAAGTAGATACAGTCCCACCATTTATTTATTTTTTGCAAACATGAACTATACGTGAAAATGAGAGGTCAATTATATGTTATTACCATGTTGTTTCTTCATTTTTTTTAATCAATTACAGAGTAAATAATTAACGTTAACATACCTATACACCACGTACATAAAACTCGAAAATGAGAGGTTATGGTTCATTAGTTGGATTTGGGGTGTAATAAATTAAAGATTCGATTGTTCCCTAATAATATAAAGGTAGGAGTATATATTGGTTGCTAAAACTCGAAAGTTTGGATCATTAAAAGCAAATAATCATATTATCTATTTATAATTTGCTTTCATTCTTATATATTTGCTTTCTTGCTTGTGTATAATATGTGTTTCCTCGGCATCAGGACTCATTCAGAGATAAGCAAACACAGATTATGTAACCAAGCAAATAAGAATATAAATCCTAGGTAAATAATTCAGAGATATTATTATAAAAAAATAAATAAAAAGAGTTTCTTATAAGCGTACCCCTTTATGCTAAGATGTACCCCCCTCTAAGGGGGTGTTTGGTTGGTTGACTGGTTCTTTTATTATGCATGGTATGGAATGGAATCACATCGATTCTAATATTTGGTTGAGAATTTTATACCCTAACTTCATTCCACCCCCTTAGAATCTCATACTTTTCTCATCACCCCCTTAGTCTTTTATCCCACTCTATCCAATTATCAAACTCTAGACTAAACCAAACAATTTTAGTGTAGTATGGGGTTTATAATAATCCATATCACCCTATTATCTGTTTCCATATATACCATATCATTCCAAGCTAGTGATGAACCAAACAGGCCCTAAATGTATACGGAGTACCTTTTTATTAGGTTTTTCAGCAGTTTTCAATAATTCAATGGTTTTTATCCAATTTTGATTCTATATATGTGTGTGTATGTACGTATATATGTAGAATTAAGCTCGTGTAAGTAGACTACTTTTAATGAGAAGGATGGAATAGAGGGTTGACCCTTAGCTTAGATAAAAAAAAAAGGACCTTGAGAGTGAAAGATTTTGGTATCGATTCTCATCACCTGTTATTGTGGCTCTCTAAACACCATAAATAAATAATAAATGACCAAGATTAAATTAGATTTTACCTATTTACACTTTTTTCAAGTGTTTGGATACATTTTTTTTCCTTCAAAAAAATAATGTATCTATATTATATTATTATAGAGTCAATGTATCTACACTCAATGTATTTATATTTTAATTTGCAATAATGGATGCACCAATAGTTGGTACTGAATGTACTCCTAAAACATATTTGGTGTATCGACATCCTTCTCGCCTTCTCACAATAAAAATCCTTCTCACCGAAATCCAACCCTATATAAATGTAATATTTTTTTTATGGCTATATAGATATAATATCCTCAACAAACATTGTAATCTGATTAAGATAGCATTGAATTTAAGATAAGGTCCATGTTTGAGAATTCTACTTGCTTGACTTGAGCAACTAAACATATGGAATGATGGAAATACTTAATAGACAATGCAAAATAAATTAAGGGCCAACAAGCAACACCAAGAAGGGGTTTGTTTATTATTTTTTTGTCCATGTTGTGATAAATAATAATAATAATAGGTTTGATATTGTATTATTCAACTTATTATCAAACGAATGCATGATCGACGACGGCCCCTTTCCTATGCACCGATAAAGATGTTGATTCCTGCTCAAAATAGAGTATTGTTTCACTTGTTTGATGCTACTTTTGGGCATATTGACACATCTACTAATCTTATAGGTCAATGAGAAAGGGCAACATTAAAGTCACCTATTACCCGGAAATCCAAGGACTCAATTGTATGGACTCATGTTGAAAGAGAAGCGTAACTGATCTTAATTGAGACTATTTATTACACAAAATTAGCTCTATGAGCTTAAGCTTAAACAAGCCACCACGTCCTTATCTATGCAATAAGGATTTCACCCGTTTACAAAGTAAACGCTACTAAAGACCGGGTGAAGAATGAAAAACGCCAATACCAAATGTTGCTACTAATGTGTAATAGAGGTATACATATTTATGTGGGCCATTGCTAGATTTCTCTAGATGAATAGTTTTAAATGTCAAGTTCTATTTATTTTTTTTTTATTTTTTATAAAGCATAGTAAAATATGCTAATGTCTAAATGCAAAATTTCATGCACTATTCTTAGACAAAGATTATAAGAGTAGGGATAACAATGTGTTTTGGCCCGACCTAGACGACCCTCATAGACTTAATCTTGTTATAAGAGTTTTCACTTAATAGTGCAACACAATAGTTTTGACGAAAGTCACATAGACTATGAACGTGGTTTGGATTTGAGTCCATATATATGTCACACCATATCATATCTAAATGCAACCCAAAGAGCCACCTATCAATATCTAAAACTATATAGTAAAACAAATGTGCCGCTGGAATGACGACTAATTTGTTTACGGTGTATAAGAAACTCAGATCAATTTAGTTATATATGAAACATTCCTTGCATAACTACAAAGAGTACCCTATTCAACACTTTTTGAGCCATTTTGCAAAGCTAAAAATTTTGTGAAACAACTAAAAGGCGTCGAGAATTTAGTCAATACTTTTTATGTGGATATTATCAACATGTATAAGCATGTAGAATCTTGATACTAAAAAAGCATTGATCAATATTGTCTAACACATATAAGTGTTTGAAATCTCAACACATATTTGTATTGAGCATAGGGGTGAAAGTAATTCGGACTAAAACCGAAAACCGAACCGAACCAAACCGAAATAGTATATCGATTCGGTCTTTTTTATAAATTCGGTTCGGTTTGGACTGAAATTTTTAAGAAATTCGGTTTTCGGTTTGGATTCGGTTTTGGGGGTCATAAAACCGAAAACCGAAGTCCAAACCGTATTAATGTTATAAACTTGGGCCTTGGAGGCTTGGAATTTGGAGCCCAAAATCAGTAGATGTGAACCTTATATCCTAACCTCCCACATCAGTACTCATAGTTCAAAAATAAAACCCTAACCCTAACTCTCTCTTTCCCCTCACTCACCGTTCTTCCGGCGTTCTTCCGCCGTCTCGTTCGACTCAATATGGTCCATAACACCGAGGTTCTTCCGCCGTCTCATTCTGCCATTCGCAACTCATTCCTGCACCCATTCCTAACCGAGGTTCATCTCATTATGCCGTCTCCCTGCACTCATCTTCGTGTTTGCTCAAACTCGTGTTCATAGTCTCGTAAAACATATATCTTCAAAGGTAACCCTTAATCATTCAATCTTTTAATTGTTTGATTGTTGTAGTTTTTTTTTCGCCTATTGATTTGTTGTTGTTGGCTTTTTTTGTTGCTATTTGATTGTTGTTGTTGTTTTTATGGGGAATTTGTGGGGGAAAAATTCTAAGTTAAAAAATTCGGTTTGGATTGGACCCAAGCCTTGGAAAACCGAATTTTTCGGTTCGGTTTGGATTGGACTGAATAACAATTCAATTTGGATTCGGTTTGAAATTTACCAAACCGAAATAATATGGTTTGGATTGGCTTTTGACCATAATCCAAACCGTACACCGAACTTTCACCCCTAATTGAGCATCTCAACACTCTTGCCGAGAACCTCGGTTCTTTAATGCATAGAAATTTATGAATATGTTACTATAAATATAGATATTCATGAAAACTAGCTACACAACACAAATGCTCACAATTCCTTGTCTAGCATTAGCAAGTGCACTCCTATTATCATGAATTTTAGGCTAAGTACTCCTAAGATGTAAAATCAAGGAATCATCTAATGCATTGAGAAATCAATCACTAGATTACAAGCAATAATTTCATTCCAAGATCCTCAACTCAACCACTCAAGAAGAGAACTAGAGAAATTGACATCAAAACTTAAGTCCACTCCTAAACTTAAAAAAAGGATGATTTTAATTTTGAGAAATTGATATCAAAGTCCATTCCTAAAACACACACACACATATATATATATATATATAAAGAGAGAATAATTTAAAGAGGTTATGAATTTCAAAAAAAATTATATGTCGATGTAGGAAAATTTTCATCTAAGTAACCGCACACTTCGATGATTTAGGGATAGTTTTGAACACATAAGCAAATTTTAATAAAAGCATATAAAATACAACGTATAAATATAAAGAAGCTAAGCAAACACACAAATAAAGTGCATAGTTGGCATGGAGACTAGCATAACAAATTATAAGTTGACATGGAGACTAGCATAATAAATTCTAAAATTACAATAAAAGGAATTTTAGGGAGGCTTAGGAACATATTTTAAAGGCATGGAAATTATAAAAAAATTGTGTTTTTGAGGATCATGAGGGATTTCGAACAATATATTTTTGATGGTTTTCAGCTCATTTCATCGTATTGAGTCATACGTCTTGTATAAAGCTCATAATTGAGCTTACAATACATCGATACAATGATTTTTATGTAATTTATCACATGAGAACACAATGTATCCTATGAATTCACATATTCATCAACATTTATTATGCCTTACAACACAATGTGAATGTCTCCTTTTCGATAAAAAAAATATTCGTGGCAATATTCTCATAAACATTGCACCCTTAAATATTCGGGGCAATGTGAATGATTTTAATACAAACAAGAATATGATTATAAGTTACTAATATTAAAATTATTTTGACTAATTTATTTCGTTTACATCCTTAAATCGTTTCCTCAAAATGAGTGTAAAATTTGTTGAAGAAAAAGATCTTCTCAGTTCACTACATGCAAGTGTCTCACATTGAAAGATTAGAAAGATGATGATTAATATATAAGTTTTGTGATGCTTATATTACCAATTGGTTTTATAATGAAACCCATTAGGTTTATATATGGTCAAATTCTCTCTTTGCTGCGGATGCGGCCCAGACCCGTATTTAACAAAATCAATTGTTGTAAATATTATGTTACGGAAAGAATACTACAAAAAATTAAGGAATACTCCAAAAAAATTAAGGAGTAATTGGTGTATAATAAGATCCTTAGCTTCAATTACAAGGTATTTACCCATGTGAAAGCATAAAAGCATTGTCAACTGCCACTTGGAAACTCTGTCCTGTAACTGTCAAACACCACCATTGCAACATGGAAAAAATTTCCTTCTCTGCTTTACCCATTTCTCAACCAATCAATGCAATTTCACCATCAAAAGCAAGCAACTTCTTACTGACACATAACCAAATCCTTTACATAAAAAAACAATTTTGTTAAAAAAAAAAAAAGAAGTTTTCTGCTTTTTCTATCACCTAAGATTCCACTTCCACCCATCTTCTAAAATCATTTTTTTTTAAAGGTTTTTGCAGCTGCAGTTGGGGTTGTTTCTCAGCCCAAAAAAAAAAACCATCAAGAAAAAAACAATTGTTATGAATAATTACAACCTTAATTCTGTCTCAAATTTTGAATCTAATTCTGGGTAACTTTTTAAATTATGGGAAGTAATGAGCGAGAGTGTGAGAATGAACAATTACATAATTATTATGCAGATAGAACAGTATTTGTTGCTGTGGGAAAGCATATGAAGGAGAGTGAATCTATTTTGTCATGGGCAGTTCATAAATTTGCTGGCAAGAAGAGAATTTGTATCCTTCATGTTCATCAACCTCCTCACTTACTCGCATTTTGTAAGCTTCTCTCTTCCTTTTTGAAATCATGCAATTTGTTGATCTCTTCTTTGAATTTGGTGCAAAAAAGAGTTATGATCTATGAGTGAAACAGCGAATTTTTTGAAATTGTGTAATTTGATCAAAGTTGGAGCTGAATTGAATTGAAGTGATCTAATGGAACAGTAAACCCTCACTCACCCCCTTTTCTGTTTTAGGTTGAAATTAACTGGCTTGATTAGTACACTTGTGTGATTGTTTTCGTTTCTCAATTTATGTGGCAATTGTTCTAGCATTTGGCTAATTGGAAGTGGTTCATAGATTAGTACTCCCTTGGTAACGTATTAACTGAAATGATTTGAATTTTTTTTTGTTGATACTTTATGTCAAATCGTTGCAGTTAATATGATACGGGGATTATAATTTTAGTTTTGGATTTCATCCCTAAAAACATTGAATTACTTGTATTTTATTGTGTGATTTAACTAGTTTGTCCATCTTTACAGCCAAATAATTCATTAAATTTTGGCAGTGGATTGATTATATTAGATTAAATTAATAGGAGCTCATGAAATTGCTTGCTCTTCTTTCTTGTTCTGAAGTAGTATATGGTCATGTTGTGGATCAAAGTTTAAGTGGAAGTAGCTTCTTCGTAATCACTTGGGTGTATTGCATACGGCCCACTCCCACAGATTAAAATCCTGCGTGACACAATTTTGTGCCAATGATTCCATACCACAAAAGAATATATTTAAAGAATCCATGTTAGTTATTTTTGTTAAGAATAACAAATTTTAAAAATAATTAAAAGGTATTTAGGAGGAAGGTTGTGGTAGGCCTGTGATAGTCAGCGTAAAAAATGTGTCACATCCAGGCGCATCGTTGGACGAGAATAGTACTAGGATGGGTGACCTCTTGGGAAGTCCTTGTGTTGCCATGCCGCCGACCCCACCGACCCCGTGGTTGGCCGAGAATAGTACTAAGATGGGTGACCTCTTAGGAAGTCCTCGTGCCATTACTTTGGGATTAAGGTGTAGCGCAAGAAGAACAAGAAGAAGAAGAATTAAAAGGTATTTCAGACTAGTAGAATTGGTGGCACAAATTTGTGTCATAGAGGATTTTGATTCCGCTCCCACCGTCATTCACCTGCCATAATTGCATCCTCTTTGGAAGCATAATTGTTGCTATGTTGATGTTTGGTGTGTGAGCAGAAAAGGGTTGAAACCGTTGACTTACTGACTTAGTGAATGGCAGAAGTTTAATGTTGTGTTTCAACTGATTGCCTTTGGACTTTGGTAGTTGAAAAGTTTATGATAAGTTTGAAATTGAATAGTATTTTTTGTGATAGAAATATCATATATGTAGCATGATATGATCACATATTCAAATTCTAGCATCATGAGTATTTTTTGGTTCTGTTTAGAATATGAGTTTGATTGGAGCTACTGGTTTATTGATGGAACCTTCTGTACCGTAATTTATAGCCATATATGTTATTGACTACTCTACAATCTACTGAAACTACATATCCTTGATTGTCGAACGCTTGGATAAAATATGGCTGCCCAACCAACACAAAAAACCAGGCAAAACTTCCTCAAGATTTCCTAGACCAACCTTAGGTCCTCCTATATTGGATCTTTTTCACTGAGTAACAAATAGCGCTTGTGTTGTCGTATTCAATGTTTTTGAACTATAAAACTTAATTTCAACTTGAACACCTAAGGCTGAAGAAAGTTGAGTAGATCCGTGTGCTATGAACTGACAAATAGAGAATAAGAGATGAAAATGATGATTAATGAAAGATAATGGTGATAAATCTGATTGATTAAAAAGATGCAACACTAAGAAAGATAATTATCAAGCATTCGAGAGGCTTGATCCTCTCCCAATACAAGCATTCGAGTGGCCTGTTCACTTCTAAAGAGATTACTCTCAAAATACATTCAATATTCCGCCCCCTTTCTCTCTCAAACTTGCTCTTATTTATAGAAATAATCCCTCTCTAATTAATCTTGCTATAACCTTCTATAAAATTCTATTTACAACTTATTATGCCTAGAATACCCTCCCCCTAAGACTCAATTCACAGCACCGTGACTTGTCAAATCTTATGATCTGAATGTTTTCTGTTATCTGAAATGGCATATAATGATAGATGATTTATTGATTTATGCACTTTTGTATGATGGGTTTGGGGATTCCAAGGCTTTAATGAGACAAATCTGTCAAGTTTCCAGTTGTGACTTGAGTTCTTAAACAAACATGGTAGCAATTTTGATTTTTTATCACCGCAAATTATCAATTTACCACTTTCTTTTCAAAAAAAAAAAAGGTGAATGTATGTCTATGTAACTAATTTTTTTTTATTAAAAAAATCCAGTTGATAATAAGCTGGCGGTCAGCAAATTCAAGCAAAGAGCAATCAAGGCATTACAAGAGTCTGATATTCAGAAACTTCACAAACTCATCAGTCAATATGTTTTCTTTGTTTCCCAAATGGGGGTAATTTTCACTCTCCACTCAGCTCACTTCTTAACTTGATTTTATATGTGCTGTTATTTTGAGCTTGCCTTTATCAATCTAAAAGGTATCTGTTTGTATTTTCACTCATGTCTCCAGGTGCGTGCCGATAGGATGTGGATAGAAATGGATAATATTGAGGAAGGAATAGGAAAGATGATTGCTCAGCATGGTATTAAATGGCTGGTCATGGGAGCAGCGGCTGACAAATATTACACAAAGTATGACGAATTTATTCAAGTTTTTATGGTGTTAAGTCATTACAGAAGCTTTTATACCAATAAATTAACAATGCTAAATCTCCGACTTTATTGATGAATGTCTTAGGGATATGACAGAACTAAAGTCCCACAAGGCGATATTAGTCTGTGAACAAGCACCAGTTTCATGTCACATTTGGTTCACTTGTAGGGGAAAACTTATATATACAAGGTGCTAATCTCTCTATCTTCTTTCTTAACATATTTCCATAATGATTCCTCTTGGTGTTCTAAATATGGTCAACAATTAATTAGAAAAGCTTGATTAACAGGGAGGGTGTAAATAATGATCCCTGTGTAGATATGTCCCCAGCAACTGGATCACAAAATTTAAACATGGACAATAAAGTACCAGTTAACACAAGGCTAGGAGGTCCTGGTTCAGAATTTTCTCCAATGTCAGAACCACCAGATTTGAGCGCGGTGACTGAGAAAGCAGAACATCTGAGAGTAGATGACGTTCCTGCTGCAGATGGACTCGAATTAGTGTCAGATGTTTCAATTGAACATTCAGGTTCAGAGTTTCCTACAAAGTCAGAACCACTAGATTTAAATATGATGACTGAGGAAGCAGAGCATCTGAGGGTAGATGACGCTCCTGCTGATGGAAGCACATTAGAGTCAGATGTTTCAACTGAAATTTCAGAGTCAGAATCACTCGAATCAGATGATATTACTGAAGAAGAAGAAGAAGAAGAAGAAGTTGTCAGAGTAATTCATCCTAGTTCATATACACTTTCAACGGGGTCAAATTTATTTGCTGGAGAATCAGAGTCTTCGAGAATAGATCGTAGGGTTATTAAGTATGGGTCTTTTCCCCGGCTAACATTTCGAGAACGTGGCTCCATTCTCCGGGCCTGTTCTGCTGATTTCAGCGCTGATATGGAAAAGCAAGTGGTGTTATCATCTTCACAGAATTGTACGACTTCATATGATTTTGTAGATAGAGAGAATAAAGATCGCAGATTTGAGGGCAACTCACGAATGTTCAAACACTGTTCTTCATTTAACTCAGTGCTGTCCGAAGGCAAAATGGTAGGCACTATGAAATATCAAGAATTTGAGTTTTTTTTTACTAGCTTGAGTATCTTAGGAAAGACATGCTAAATGAGAATGTTGGATTTTTTGAAGAATGGACTAGACTAAGATGTTTGACTTGTGGGACACTAACTGAGGGAGGTTATGTTCTTTTTCAAAGCTCATTGCCGTTGATGAATTTTTAACAGGCTGGAAAAGCTAAACTGCAAGCACCAAGAGAAGTTTATAATAGACTGGAACATGCCACGTCAAATGCGGAAGACTCGAAGCAGTTGGCATTTCAAGAGTCAGTCAAGCGATGGAAGGCTGAGGAAGATGCCATGGATGCTAAGAAAAAGGTATCTCTTTTACAGTTTTACACTTCATTATGTACTATACTATAAAGTGAGGATAATGGTGGAAGTATAAAGCTACAAATTAATTATTTGGTAGTCCATGAATCTGGTTGATTTATAGGTTCAAAATCTTTAGACTATGGTTTCTGTAATCACCCAATAGTTGTGGATTGTTGCAGGCTGATGCTTCGGAAAGTAAATATTTTGCGGAAATGAAACGAAGAAAAGAAGTGGATGAAGCTTTGGAAAAACAGAAGCTAGAATGTGGAAGAATGAGAGAGGAACATGAGAAGTATACAACAGAACTTCCAAAGGTACAAGACCATTGCTCTGGCCTAGAAAGCCAAATCAGAGAATCTGAAATTGCAACCAAGGAGTTGGAGGAAAAGATTATTTCAGCTGTTGAGCTCTTGATATCTTTTAAGACTAAGAGGGATCAGCTACAGATGGAGCGTGATAAGGCTGTCCTAGAAATGCAAAATCAGACCAGATTGAAGCTCAAGAGAACAGCATTGTCTGGCATACAATTTTCGACATTTTCCTTGTTGGATATTGGTGAAGCCACTTGCAGTTTTGATCCTTCAAGAAGAATCGGAGATGGGAAATACGGAAGCATTTATAGAGGGATCCTTCGTCATATTGATGTTGCAATAAGAATGCTGCCTAATGATGGCTTTTTGAGTCAACAGAAGTTTGAACATGGGGTAATACCTTTTTTCTCATCCTTTCTTTCTGTATTATCAACCATGCATATTAGCTACATTGACTCACTCTTTATATTACAGTCAAGAGTCCAACAATTGAATATTTCATGTCCAAATAACGTAAACTTTTATGTTTTTTTTTTGGGTTGGTAATTGCAGGTTGAAATTCTAAGCAGGATAAGGCATCCAAACATAGGCACACTCATTGGAATTTGTCCAGAAGCTCGATCTATTGTTTATGAGTACCTTGAAGGAGGCAGTTTGGAACAGCATCTAGCATGCAAAGGAAAAACCCCCGCTCTGCAATGGCAAACTCGAGTTCTGATTGCAACAGAAGTATGCTCCGCCTTAATCTTCTTCCATACGAATAAACCTCCAATTTTCCATGGGAACCTGAAGCCGACCAAAATCCTTCTTGATTCCAACTTTAGGAGCAAAATCAGCGACTTGGGCATCTTCTTTTTGACTGCACAAAATCAGCTTCCTAACAATAGCCAACACTGTACCTCTGTATATTCAGACCCTGAGTTTCTCAAGACTGGAGTGCTTACTCGATATTCTGATATATATTCATTTGGAATGATACTGTTGCTTCTTTTAACTGGTAGACCTGCGTCAGAAATTATGAAAGATATCAAACATGCTGTACAGAAAAATCAGTTTCAGTCAGTATTGGATTTCTCAGCTGGAGATTGGCCGATTGATCACGCAAGAGAACTGGCTTGTATGGCATTACAGTGTTGTGAGAGAAACCCATCTAAACGACCGGATCTTGCTTCAGATGTATGGACTGTACTTGAGCAATTGAAAAGATTATGTGATGCTCAAACGGCATCCTTGCAGAAGAAGGAAGATAGTCGGCCTCCCTCACACTTCGTTTGTCCAATTTATCAGGTATATTAACAAGCCATTTTCTGTTGCACTTCCTTGAATTAGGGTCTATTTGGTTGGCCGGAATTTTTTTTTCCCGAAAATTGTTTTCCCCATTTGAAAAAATTATCCCGGTTCGAATAACATAGACTAGAAGGGATAAACTACAGGGGTAGAACAAAGAAATAAAAATATAAAGGAAAGAGCTCAACTTTTAGCAGTTTATGATCTAATAATGTTTTGGACAATTTGGTTGCATAACTGAATATACAGGAAGTCATGAAAGATCCTTGCACAGCAGCAGATGGCTACACTTACGAAGGAGAAGCGATCAGAGGATGGTTAGGTAGTGGCCATGCAACTTCACCCATGACAAACCTGATGCTTTCAACCTGTGATCTGATCCCCAACCATGCTCTTCATTATGCAATCCAAGAATGGATGCAGCACTCTTAATCATAATACAGGCTGTACATTTCTTATCTTTTTTTAGGTTGCATTTGTACATACTACATAGTGTTGCTACAGTTTATAAATTATAAGCCTGCTGCCTGTTACCTATCAAACACTTCAAATTAGTCAAAAAACCTATACATGTAATACCAACATGCCTTCTACAATAATAAGCCTTGCCCTTAGCATCTAAGAATGACCAAAATGCACAGAGATTGAATACTTGTAGAATCAGAAATTTTGTTTTTAATAATCCCGCTTTGGCCAGTGTGCAATTGATAATCCCACATTCGGATCGCTTCTGTATAATCCTACCTTTACTTACCAATTACAATCTTTATTTAAGGGTTTTTTTTGACTTATTAATTGCTCTTATTTTTGTACTTTTAAGTTTTATCCACATTTGCCTAAATTTTTACCTTAAGTCTTTTACTCATTTCTTTGGCCACAAGTCATAAGGAACATTAAATGAAGATGGTAGATACATATGGGATTATTCTAAAACCTTTTCATAGTCTTTTCAGTTTGAAACCTTTGCAGTCTTTTACACATTTGCAGTTAATATTATGAAGATGGTAATATATATTATATATTATATACATGAAGATGTTATATATGTGAAATCTTTGCAATCTTTTACTCATTTGCAGTTAATACATATGAAGATGGTATATATTATATATGTGAAACCTTTGCAGTCTTTTACTCATTTGCAGTTAATATTATGCAGATGGTGATATATATTATATATTATATATATGAAGATGGTATATATGTGAAACCTTTGTTGTCTTTTACTCATTTCCAGTTAATACATATGAATATGGTATATATTATCTTTCCTCAGGTTATTAGTGTGTCGTACGCAAGTGGAAATGCACCCAACACCCGTTCGTTCGGATGGCGGAAAAACGCTCGTGTGGTGCATATGTGGTGATTTGAAGGTAAAAAAAGACATACAGCCCCCAAATGGTACCCAGGACCAAATGCTCGAAATTTCGGAGAAAATGGTAACCCAAACAGCCAGAACTTAAGGCTATAGTTCACGTTTTTTGAGGGTTCCAGAGTCTCGGAATTGAAGTGGCCGAAAATCATATGGGAGGTTTGTTGGGTCATAAAATGATCGTACACAAGTGGAAATGAGCAACCGAGGCCGTTTGATGGGCCGAAAATGCACCTAACACTAGTTCGTTCGGGTGGCGGAAAAACGGACATGTAGGATGCATACGTGGTGATTTGAACGTGAAAACAGACATACAACCCCTAGATGGTACCCGGGACCACGTGCTCGAATTTCGTGGAAAACAGTGACAGGGCTCGAAACGGCATCCCGAACAGCCAGAACTTAACGTTTTTTAGGGTTCCGGGGTCCCAGAATTGAAGTTGTCGAAAATCATATGGGGGTTTGTTGGGTCATAAAACGACTGTACACAAGTGGAAATAAGCAACCGAGGCCGTTTGATGGGCCGAAAATGCACCTAACACCTATTCGTCCGGGTAGCGGAAAAACGGTCGTGTATGGTGCATACGTGGTGATTTGAAGGTGAAAACAGACATACAACCCCCAGATGGTACCCGGGACCACGCGCTCGAATTTCAGAGAAAACGGTGATGGGGCTCGAAACGGCATCCCGAACAGCCAGAACTGAAGGCTAATTCACACTTTCTGAGGGTTCCGGGATCACGAAATTGAAGTGGCCGAAAATCATATGGGGGCTTTGTTAGGTCATAAAACGATCGTACACAAGTGGAAATGAGCAACCGAGGTCGTTTGATGGGCTGTAAATGCACCTAACACTTGTTCGTTAGGATGGCGAACAAACGGACGTGTAGGGTGCATACGTGGTGATTTGAACGTGAAAACATACATACAACCCCTAGATGGTCCCTTTGCAAAAAAAAAACCCTAGATGGTACCCGGGACCACGTGCTCGAATTTCGGGGAAAATGGTGACGGGGTCTGAAATGACATCTCGAACAACCATAACTTAAGGCTATAATTCACGTTTTTTTAGGGTTCCATGGTTCCGGAATTGAAGTGGCCGAAAATCATATGGGGGTTTGATGGGTCATAAAATGATTGTACGCAAGTGAAAGAGAGCAACCAAGGCCGTTTGATGGGCTTAAAATGCACCTAAAACCCGTTCGTTCGGGAGGCAGAAAAACGGTCGTGTAGGGTGCATAAGTGGTGATTTAAAGGTGAAAACAGAAATACAACCCCCCGATGGTAACCGGGATCACGTGCTCAAATTTTGGGAAAAACGGTGACGGGGGCCGAAACGGCATCCCGAACAGCCTGAACTGAATGCTATAATTCACGCCTTTTGAGGGTTCTGGGGTCCCGAAGTGAAAGTGGCCAAAAATCATATGGGAAGTTTATTGCGTCAGATAATGATCCTATGTAAGTAGATAGGAGCAACTGAGACCATTTGATAGACAGAAAATGCACATCAGACCCTTTATGTAATACCCTTAAATTTCCACACATTTTTTTAAAAAAAAATATATTATTTTCATTGGTAGTTATTTATTTTTTTTCGTTTAATTAAAAGTAAACAAAATATTAATTTTTGGCCGAAAATTGTATTTTTATTATAAATAATTATTTTCTAACTTAAAATGATCTTTAATTATTATTTTGAATAATCGAAAATAATTTATGTTGTGTTTCGTCAATTTTTGTGCAGACTTGTAATAAGTCTTTTCTTTGCTCGTTTCGTGGTCAAACCGAAATGAAATATTTACCCGGCTTATTTAAGGGTTGGTCGGTAATGCTAGGAGTGACAAGGAGTTTATTTCATTAATTTTAGGATTAAACTACATTTGAATGATCGTTTGGGCCATTTTGGGTCAAGTATACTATATGGGTTACAATTAGGAACAAAACAAACAAAATCCTAACCTTTCTCACTCCTCACTCTCATGTTATTTCCTTTCTTTGGCTGGACCTACCAGTCGTTCTTCTTCCTCCAAAACACAACTTCAAACCTCAAGGAAAATCAAAGAGTTTCATCCAAGAAAGCGATTTTCTCTCTTGTATTCATCATCTTTTCTATTTTCTCTCGATCTACAAGCTAAGGTAATTAGCATAATCCCTCTTTAGCTTAGTTTTATACGTTTTAGATGTAGATTATAAGTAATAGGGTTGTTAATTTCGTTCATACTAATCTCAATTGTAAAAATCATGATCTAAAAGAAGAATAGTTGTTGTTGAAGTTGTAGGAAACTTGATGTTCTTGTTCTTGATGATAATCAAATTGTTTGGGTTGTGTTATCTACTTTAGCTTGCTGTAATCTTGGTATTAATCTTGCTTTTAAGTTGATTTCATGGTTTGATTGAAATGGTAAAGTGTTGATAATGGTGTAGGGTGCATACGTAGTGATTTGAAGGTGAAAACAGACATACAACCCCCAAATTGTACCAGGACCACGTGCTCGAATTTTGAATTGGTCCAAGACATGTTTTATTTTCATGTTGTCATTTGCTCATAGTTCAAGTGTCTTAGTTTTCATACAGGGAAGCTCATTATCTATACTCCGTACGCATTAGAGTCGTACGATGGAGCCCGTAACTAAAAAATTACATGACCTAAACACTAAAAAGTTATTCTGGAAGGTACAAAGTACAATACTTCCTTTTAGCACCCAACAATAGACAAAGTGTCCCACGTTACTGTTCTTGACCTATAATTAAAATAAAAATCGACCTTAGTGGCCTTCGAATACCAAAACCATAGGTTATGATCCACTCTTTTTGGGGTTCTCGTAGCCTAAGAATATAAATTTTCCGAAACACCCAGTTAGGTTCATTAGGTGACTAGACCCCAAAACCAAAGAGCATGTTAATTACATAATGAAATTAACTGCAAATTGTAAAAACGAACAGTATTTTCAAATAATATTTGAAGCATGATTTCTTAGAAAAAATACAGGCTGTGACATCTCGTATGCTCAAAACTTGTCTGTGACATCAATTGTTCAGTGTTTTGCCAGTTCCTTGTATTGTTAGCAGAATGGCAGCCAAAGATACACTTTAATTTCACAGAAAGAGCACAACTGCGAAACAGAAGGCCAAAGGGGTAAAACCAGTTTATTACAAGTACAAACCTCTGACCTATTAATGGCAAAAAAGAAGCTAACTGCATCCTGTAAGATTTTGCTACTAAAAAAATCACTTTCACCCAAAATTTTCCGGACAGAAGACCACTATTAAAACTGGAACCTCTGCTAAGAATGTAAGATGTAGGAAATGAAAAAACTGCACATTTGCTATACCACCCTATAAATCTCTGAGTTACAATTTTCAGTTATATCCACTCCGTTTTGGGATGTGTTTCTCCTTACTGCCCTTCACTGCTTTACCTCTGACTTTTGATTTCACTGCCGCTACATGTTCAAGGTTTGTGTAGCCCTCCGCACTACGCAAGATGCCACGATGATCCACCTCGGACATGGGAGCTGTTCCTTGGTTTTTGTCAAGTTCCTCAGTAGACAATACCAGTTTCACATGATTTGATGTGATGGCCTCCTTCCATCCTACATAAGATTTCGGTGCAAAATAGGTTAATAAAAAGACATCTTTAACGTTAGTTCTAATGCAGATATCTACATGCTTTGTAAATTTTAAACATCTCGGTATCCTAACTTGTAAGTTCATAACAAGCATCTAATCCAAAATGTTACACCTGCTTCTGAATGAAGTTGACTAGTGCTTCTTCAACCTATCAGATGTCACTGACAATAAAACATTGTCTGTTCTCTAGAACAGAAATCAAGAGCATGCAAGGTCACGAACAACGCAAACTCTCTACATGCTAGTAGTCTAAAGCTAAGTTTAAGGAGAGAAGCATTTCAAAAATAGAGAACATACTGTTTGCTAGGAAAGCTTTTGCCGCGTGGCTGGAAAACCTAGAGCCACTCTCCGTATAAGCACAGTTTTCTTCACAAGCACCATTACCATTTTGATTAGGTCTCCACAGCTTGACAGTTGAGCTATTTGCAGTACCCTGAATGACCTCAATTTTGACAGGCCTTGCATGGCTACCATTTACATCACGTGAAGAAAATTCTGTGGAACTGCTTTCAGGAGCTCGAACAAGATGTTCGCCCTGCTGCATATCATTGCGATTTCTCAGCGTGACAGGTATAGAACCAATAAGAACTTCACGCTTTTTAACCTGCTCATCAAGATTTGGTGCCTCAATCGGTGACCTAGTTTTGCAGATTTCTTCATCATCAGTGTCTGATCTTGGTTTTGGTGTCCACACTTCAACACCATTGCTAACAGCAAGATTTGGTGCTTCAATCTGTAACCTAGTTTTGCAGCTTTCTTCATCAGTGTCTGATTTTAGTTTTGGTGTCAACACTTTAACACCATTGCTAACAGCATGATTTGGTGCTTCAATCTGCAACCTAGTTTTGCAGCTTTCTTTATCAGTGTCTAATTTTGGTTTTGGTGTCCACACTTTAGCACCATTGCTAACAGCAATGCGGGAGTCTCTGGAAGAGGCACGCTTTTGAGTGGTTCCAAGATATGATGCCTGATGGTTATTGCTAGTGTGGAAGACATTAGGAGTTTTCTGTAATTTTGGTGCTTGCCAACGAGAGTTAACTGTGCGTCTTCGGGCACTTTGCGAAGGTCTGTGCTCAACATTTTGGTAATTTCCTGGAAATGGGTATACATAAGTATCATAATTTGAATATTCATTTTCACCAATTTCACAACTTTTGTCAATATCTTCTTCCATGGATATTATTTGAACAGGCTCAGAAGATAAAGTTCCATTGTGAGGAACTTCTGGCACTTCAAGGATAGAATCAGGGGTGTCAAAAGAGCTTGGGGTTAGTGGAACAGTCTCAGAAGATAAAGTTCCATTGTGTGGAACTTCTGGCACTTCAAGGATAGAATCAGGGGTGTCAAAAGAGCTGGAGGTTGGTCGAACAGGCTCAGAAGATAAAGTTCCATTGTGAGGAACTTCTGGTTCTTCAAGGATAGAATTAGGGGTGTCAAAAGAGCTTGAGGTGTGTGGAACAAGCTCAGAAGATAAAGTTCCATTGTGAGGAACTTCTAGTACATCAAGGATAGAATCAGGGGCGTCAAAAGAGCTTGAGGTTGGTGAAGAAAGAGACCTATCTTCTGGAGAATCATCTCTTTCTGCGCTGGCTTGCTCCTTTGCCCTGTGTTCCTTTTGCCTAAGTTTCTTCAGTCTTTTCTTTTCCAGAAGTGCAGCTTGTCTGTAAATAGTGTACACACCCGAGGCATATCAGCTTTCAATGGTCTAACTAAGCAAAAAATTTAAGTGAGAGGTGATCTAACTAAATTCCAATTGTTACATATCCTACAGCATTCAATATTAATTTGAAGGAAAAAAATAGCTTCAAACTTAAGTGCCTAGTTGGATTTTTTTTTTTCGTTTAATTCACTATATTTAATTTTTGAACTAAAAAAAAAGGGTTTGCAGCTTTCAATGGTCAATGCATTATAAGGTCAAGAGGAGTGGCAAAGTGGTGCCCACCACTCCCATCTCGTATCCCATGGATACGGGGTTCGAACCTTATTACCAGCATCCCCCTTTCCCTAAATGTGTAGCCCAAAAAAAGCGGATTTCCTTACACAATAAAAAAAAATTGGTCAATGCATTATAAATGTGACTATTTTTAGGTCATTAAATAATTCATAGTACATAGTATATGATTTGAGATTTGGTATCTTCTTTGTTTTTTGTTGTTGACTCACAAATTTTCGGCCATTATCTAAATTATACCATATGATTCAAAAACAAAAATAAACTACGAGTGACATTGAATAGACCCAAAGATAAAAAATCAATTCCTTAATCCTGCATCAACCACCACATCCTTAAAAAAATGCAAAAAATAGACACGCAGTTATGTAGAAAAACTGAATCACATGGGCAATTGCCAAACCCATCAATACAACATAATTTACTGATAAAATCCCTAAGAAACAGGAGTTATGAGATAAAAGAATTGAAAGTTCAAATTCTGTTCCCATAGTGTCATCAAAACACAACTCTGTTTGGCTTCAACATCCACTTAATCCTGAAATGGATTTACGGCAAATGGTTGTTAAGGTATACCGCAGCAGAAAACCAAAAGCAATATTCAATCTTAAAAGTTCAAGGCCATCCCACAGAAGTAACATATGCATAAGCACATCTTGACTAATAACAAAGTGTGCATAGTCCATTGCATAACGAAAAGTATACTCATGATCAAAGGCCATTTTTGCGTTTTGGGTCAAAGCTTGTAAGTTTTGACCATTAAATTGTATAGATATATTAACTTTTATATATTCTTAATAGATTAAACATAGCTAGTTACTGGTTCTGTGCATTTGTATTAGTGTGAACATGAAAAATAGAAGTATAGAACTATTAAAGTGAAGAAAGTTGCAATAAACATAATAGAGAAACACCTCTTTTGAGCAGCTTCTTCTTCATCCACGAGCAATTTCTGGTACCTCAAAGCCTCAGCATCCTTGTCAGCAAAGCATGCTTTGACCTGCTCAGGAACAGATAATGAACATTTGCAACACAGGTAGTCAGATGAAAATTCCAAAAATCAAAACATAGAAAGGGCAAACACTCAGAAGACATGCTTGTAAAGAATAAATAAATCTGAAAAAAAGCTTTCAAGCAATACCAGTTTCTGCTCAACAAGGAAACTTGTACATGCAACCAAGTTTTTCATCTCAAGGCCAATCTTACCGGCTTCCCCATCAAACACATACTTCATTAATGATTCAGCTGTGCCAGCACATAAAAAAGTCTTCTCGCTTGCATCATCTAAAATGCTGAACAATTCACGTGATGACAATGGGAACCTAGAAGGATTACCTTGGACAATGTCCTGCCAACATTAACCGTCTTAGGCTACCATCAAACGGAGTTTAATAAAAAGCATAGAAACAAGAAAAGGCAGTGACAGCTACAAAAAAAATAATAACAATTAACAATAATAAATAGAAACCAGAAAAAACATGTGGCTTTTAGTTTTTACCAGGAGAGCAGAACCAGATGTAACATAACTCGGTGGTAGAGAAGAGAACCAAGGCTTCTGAGCAAATGACGCCAATGCCTTTAAGATTGAATACCCACTAACTCCCTAAAGAAAAATCAATGAAAAAGATAATTAGACTGTTCCAAGATACTAACTACAGAAGGATGATAACAATGACTAGAAGTTTTTACATACAAGAGACAGCACAACAAATTTGAGTGCCTCACCAATCACCATTACTAATTAATCTCAAACATCATACGTGATCAGCTCATATTCATATTGCTGCATTCTCATCACCAATGACTGAAAGCTATGAGACTAGAAGCGAAGCATGCAATTTTCCAGACCAGATTTTGCAACTAACATGCTATAATTTTACAATGCAAAATAAATAAATAAATGCTATAATTTTACTCCCTTAAACTGAAGTCCAGATTCAAGGTCAACATTCACCAAAAAAACAATTGACTCAGCTCAAAGTTTACATTCTATTAATACTCACTTTCCCTTTAATTTTCTCTAAATTAAGATCCCTAAAATTGTTATCCTTGAGTTAGGTTGGAGGGAGTAAAAGTATTATTAGCAATTTCATAGAACAGGACAGTGCTAAATAAAGTATCTGCAGACTATATCAAATGTATAAAAAGGCTCAAGATGTAAGGCAGCTATAGTGCACCTCACTTTGAAAAAAAAGGGAAATTTTTTGGGAAAAAATAAAGACAGATGTGCGCCTCAAGCTGCACCTTTTGTGAGCCTCAATGAAATTGACTCGCCTAGACCCAAAAAGGTACATATCCCTGGTTTCATTGCACCTCGGCACCTAGGCACTCCTTTCTATGCGCTGGACTATAAAATTGCTAAAAGCTTGAGGTTGGGTGGTTGTAAGGGGGGTTGGGTGCAGGGGGAGGGGGGAGGGGAAGGGGAGGGTGTTGGGATGTCATCCCAAGTCCCACATGGAAAGATTATGAAGGGGAGAAACACTTTATATATGGATAACACCCTATACGGAACTCCCTGCCCAAGCAAAGCAGAAGTGGAGATGCACTTTATATATGGATGCTCACACACATACAATAACAAGGCCTTTTGGGGGGAGCCCAAAAACAAAGCCGTGAGGGTTTAGGCCCAAAGTGGACAATATTGTTGTTTGTGTGTGTGTGAGCGTGGTTCGGCAGCCCGACAGAGGGGGTATAAAAAACAAACCAGCATCTGTCTAATTGATTGACCATATGCCTGCAAAGCCAACAATAAACTCAGAACAAGTTCTTACCTCAAGAGCAACATCATTAAATGACATAATCTCAATGGCCTCCTCTGGCCTCCTCTGCATGAAATGAAGCAAAAACCACCTAATTAGTAAAAGCTCCCACTAATTACTACCTAGAGGTCCCACAAGGCCACAAACATCAATAATTATATACCTTGTCCCAAAAGGCTTGCAACAGGCCCCTGGTTTTTTCAGTTGAATCCTGTAAAAAGTGCACCAGCATAAGAGAATACTTGTACAAAAACATCCCAAAAAAATAATAATAACTTCAAAGGTTTGAATATAAGAGATTGAACATAATTTAGCAACCATTTCACCCTGTATATCGCAGCTTCAACCAAGTTAAAAAAAACCATGTAAGAGAATGATACCTTATCGAGGTTCAAATTCCGCCTGTGTAGGCGCGTATGCCTTCGATAATTGATAGTAGAACAAAATTCACAAGAGCACTTGTCACATTTCTGCATTTGAATCTTAAGTGGAGAACACAAAGGCCACCCTAGACCTGCCATGGTATTATATATAGAAAGAAATTACAAAAACATGCTTCTGCATATGTCACACACTCTAATAACAGCTCCTAAGTCCTAAAGATAAACTTGCTAATGTCACATGCATACTTTTTCAGATTCAACTCTGGCCTTAGAATGGGCCTAAAAAACTGTTTACAATGGTTTTTATTTTTAAGGTGTCCACCGCTTTTAGTGAGCAATTCTTTTAAAACCAATAAACTCAGACGTAGAAGAGAGGGTTGTAACCAAGACATGCACTATAATTCCTAAAGTTCTAACCTACTAACATTTAGATTACTAGAAAATCTGCTGGTACCTTCGTGATCTAAGACATTCATTATCTGAATCAACTGAGCTGGACTTTCATTTGCCATGGTGAAATTAAGGAAAGCATCTTTCCCTGACGTCTGTCTAATAAGTGTGTCTAAAGCGTCATTCCTATCATCCACCTTCAATGCATCTGCATTACCAGAGGCGTTGTTCTTTGGAAAAGACATTTATCCTCAAAGTGCTATTCAAAAGGTTGCAACCTTCGGAAAATGGACTGCACAAGAAGATCTCTTTTAGAAAACTAGTATCCACATGACAATGCAGGAAAGACTCAGGAAAAAGAAAGAAATTTGAGTGAATAAGATAACATAGAAGGATTGCCCATTGCTAAACAAGCTATCAGATAAGATCCTAAACAGATAAGAAAATGAGGGAATAAAAATTCACAGGTGGAATGCTGACACCGATTTTCAGGTAAGATCCTCAAAAACTTCATCCACTTAAGGTAGCCACATAAACTGGTGTTACTAGTATAACCATCAGAACCTTACGCATACGTTTTTTAAAACAGCGATGGTGAATGATTTCTCCATCGCTTTTAATTAAGGTCAAAACATTCAATTGAGGAAACAAATGAGGATTAATCCTAAAAATAGTCCTAAATCCTCGTCTTAGTCCCTTCTACAAGAGCCTGCAAGAAGCAATAATGAACTCCATTGAAAAAACCCATTAAATTCCCCAACAGTTAAAAAGATCATGGTAGCATGCACTATTTTAGATGAAATGTTTGTACAAACAAAGGTACTTTTTATTTTCCAAATGCCCATCATAATCAACCTTTCTGTGCCATTACTGAACAAAAAATTTGTGAAGAGGGCTTCTGCCAAAATTCTGAAACATAAAAATTGGTGAGATCCCAATTGCTACTAATTCCTAATTCTTGGGTATGCAAGCCTAATTTCTAACTCTAAACTCACACATGACTCTCATAGTTAGTTGTGCCTCACCATATTAAAACCCTCACTTGACTGCTTGAGGAATAAACCATCATATAAGTAATCACCTTCCAACTTTTCTATTAACATGATTGCAATCTTCATCATAAGCATAGTAAGGCCAACTGCACACTATACAAGAGTTCCAACAACCCCTAACACAAATGTAACATCAACAACAAGAGAAAAAGAGCACGAATCAAACACACACAAAAAATCCCCAGTGAGTGTAAAAAAGCAAATCAAATAACAAAAAGAACAAAACCCACCAAAATTACTGAAACATCCTATAAAACAACAATCCCATAACACCCACAAACTACATTGGATCCATAATGATCCTACACCCACTAATAGTACCAAGATACTTAAAATTCATGCTCAAAAGCACCAATTACAAGCACTCCAAGTAAATGGGCAGATCATCAAAACCCCAAGAAGAAGAAGAAGAAGAAGAAAAATCAGATCAAAACTTGAACTATTCAAAAAGTTAAGTGCGACAATATGATCCAAAGCAACAAAGAATATATCAAGATAATAGAATCATAATGGTTGTAAAAGGGTGTGTAAGTTCAAGAATAGTGTGACATACCCACTACCCCCAGTAGTGAAATAGTACTAGGGAGTCAAAGAAGAGAGTTGATCGACGATTGCAAAACTGAGTTGTAAGCTTTAATCAAAGAAAAATGAGAGAAAAAGGGTTTTTTTTCTTCTGAAAATGAAGTAGAAAGAAAGAAAGAATGACAAAGTACGTGAAACAAAGGATGAAGAAAGAAAGAAACAAAGTCGGCGAAACCTTAGAGACGGTGAGAGAGGGAAAACAGAGGAAAACAGAACATCTACAGAAATCCCACTTTTTTTTCTTTTATATATATATATATATATATATATATATATATATATATATATATATATATATATATATATATTTTGTATATTGGGGGTTTTTTCTTTACTCAGCTAGCTAGTCAGTTCGGATTTTTTCCCCCCTTTGCTGAATTTTTAATTTTAATAAATAATGTTATTTTAAAAAATAATAATAATAATTTAAACTTGAAATGGAATGTATCCTTACAAAAAATGGAAAGTAAAAAATCAAAAGGAAAAAAAAAAAAATTGATTTTAATAATGCTACTTTTCTTTGTTTTAATTTTAGGAAAAATTGCCAAGAATAAGCCAACTTTTAGTCGATCTTACACAATTAAGCCAATCTTTTAAAAATCCAGAAATAAGAATCTTGTTATCATTTAAGCCAAAAATAGGTTAAACGATTATTTAATCTATTATTTATGTGTTGTTTTAAGTTATTGTTATCATTTAAAGCAAAAAAATAGGTTGAATGATTGTAAAATAGTGATAAAAAACAATAGAAATTAACATGTTAAATAATCATTTAACCTATTTTTGGCTTAAATGATAACAAGGTTAGCTTATTTCTGGATTTTCAAAAGGTTGACTTATTTGTGGAAGATCGCCCAAAGGTTGGCTTATTCTTGGCAATTTTTCCTTAATTTTAATAATAATACAATCTTTATGTGTTTAATTTAACAATACAAAATTTTGATTATTGAAACTTTTTTTTAAAAAAAAAAAAAGACTTTCTATAACAAAATTTTCCAAAGCAAACCACAATCATATAAAATGTAATAAATAAAATAAGTATTTTTGCTCTCTTTTACACTTTTAATATATAAAATTTTTGATTTCCTTTCATCGCAAAATGATTGAAATTATTGATTTTATTAAAGATTCAACAGTGCAAAATGAGAAATCAAAAGTCAAATTAACTTGATATCACAAATTTTACCATTTAAATCGAATTTTCACATTGAAGTTGATTCAATATTATAAATTTGTGCCATTAGTTGAAAAAAGCCTATTTGTAACATGGCTTTAGCTATTTGCATCATTTTTTTGATATTAGAAGTAAAGGAATTAGGAATAACAAAATGTATTACATCTAGAGATGGCAGTCGGACCCAGACCCGGTCCAGATCCGTTTTTGCGGATCTGGATCCTTGAAATTTGGACCCATGCGGATCCGGGTCGGGTCCGGGTCCATCCTGAAAAAACGGGTCCGGGTCCGGGTCTGGCTCTCAGACCCAGACCCGTAGACCCGTTTTATTTATATATATATACGAGGACTAATTCATAAGTTGTTGTCTACTCCGTAACATTCTTATGTCACAAGCTCAATCTCTTAAAGAAAAAAAAAATTTAAAATTAATTTTATGTTGCTATAGTAACATTAAATTTGTAACACATGTAATTTAGGAATTAATTCTTTTAAGATATGTAATTTACGAATTAATGGTTTTAAGACATGTAAGACATTTAGTTAATGTTATTTATATGCTTAAATTTTGTATTTATTAAAAGGAAATACGGTGGACCCATTTCGGACCCGTTTTGGACCCAGACCCATTGGATCCAATGGATCTGGATCTGGATCCATGCATTCCAGACCCGACGGATCCGGGTCGGATCTGGGTCCAGCCTTTGAAAACGGATCTGGATCCGGGTCCACATAGACCCGCTCCATACCCGACCTATTGCCATCACTAATTACATCAGACTGGTATGACCATAAAATTTAGTCAGACCAACCTTATACACAAACAACAGACACGCAGTAGGCCCAAAGACTATCATACTCATAAATAAAGAATGAGGCTCAAAAGTTTCCCCAAAATTATTCTTCCCATCAGTGGACAATCAGGTACCCACATTTCATCCCATGCTTTGTACCTCATGGACGATCATCATAATTCATTATCATCGTTGCATGACTTGCATCATCATCACGATTCATCATCAATTCATCAATATCATAGGTCACTTTCAAACATCAACAACATCAATTATCATTAAAATACTGCTCATAGTTTTACATTTGTATAAAGCAACAATGGTAGATTATTCATACAGAAGACATGATTTTTTTGTGAAGATGGAGGTTGATGGTTGATGAAGATGACTATTGAGATAGGAAGAGAAGAGAAGATGAAATATAAAATATAAAAATATAAAAAAAAAAAAAAAAAAAAACCATGTCAACACAGAAGACCTGGACAAACAAGAGTCTACGGTCTCACCTGGACAAAAAAACTAATTAACCTGGTGAGTTCTATTATTTGATAAATCTGGACACATATTGCTAAACCTAAATACATATTTTTAAATATAGACACATATTGTTAAACCTGAACATATATTTTTAAACATGGACACATAATAATTAAACATGGACACATATTGTTAAACATTAACACATGTTTTTAAACATGGACACATATTTGTTAAACCTGGACACATATTGTTAAACCTGAACACATATTATTAAACATGGACATATACTGTTAAGCATGGACATATATTGTTAAGCATGGACATATATTGTAAAACATGGACACCTATTGTAAAACATGGACACCTATTGTTAAACATGGATACATATTTGTTAAACCTTGACACATATTTTTAAAATGGACACTTATTGTTAAACATGGACATATATTGTTAAACTTTGACATATATTGTTAAACATGGACACGTATTTATTAAACCTGGACACATAGTTTTAAACATGAACATATATTGTTAAACCTGGACACATATTGTTAAACATGGACATATATTGTTAAACTTGGACATATATTGTTAAACATGGACGCATATTGTTAAACATGGACACATATTTGTTAAACCTGGACACATAATTTTAAACATGGACACATATTGTTAAACCTGGATACATATTATTAAACATGGACATATATTGTTAAACCTGAACATATATTGTTAAACATAGACACATCGTTAAACATGGACACATATTTGTAACGACCCGACTCGCTTAAACCGGCGCGGAAGAAACCGACGAGTCGAGTTGTTAGAAACTACAACTCAAAACCTAAGAAATTAAAACTAATTCCTCGAAACATTATTAATAAACCACAAACGTACAAATACCCACAAGTTTGTACATAAACTAATCCAAAAGTCAAACTAAAAATACTAAAATACGAGTTAACTCCAACTACATGTCAGAGTCTTTAAACAACACGTAAAAGTCCAAAATTCTAAAGAGTAACATCTAAACAAACTATCACTATTAATACTACAAAATCAGTAAATACAACAGATAACAAAAGAAAGAAACGTCGCTCGCCCAACCCAAAACTAGGCAAGAGCATCATCATCTGAAGTACCTGAAAAATATAACAACGGTCCACCATCAGTGGCGAGTAACATAACTGACTCACCCTAATGGGAACACACAAGTACATAGCATAAATCAAACGATCAACATCATTAAACAAAGTACGAGAACAACCCAAAATGTGAACTCGACTCAAACCAACCTAATCAACTATCTTTGGCGCAATCATTCACATTCTAGACCGGACTGTGCTCGTACGAACGCATCTTACGCGCTCGAACTTTCTACTATGTTCGGATTTGAGAATCTTACTCTCAAACCCCATGAAACCAATCTTACTGGAAATCCATGTCCCGTGAAACCAATCTTACTGGAATTCACGAAGATCACATAGTATGACTCCAACTAACCCAATACCGCGGATGGATTAGGGGCAACGTCTTAACCCGAATACAATGAATCTTACTCAAAGTATCAGGCGTCTAAAAATGAAATCAAGCTAATCTTAATTAATCAATTATTTAATCATCTTAATCATTTTATTCATTATTATTACCCAACATAACTAAATTAAGTTCAAGAATTGCCTCTAGCCTTGATTCTCGAAATTAACTAGTTAAATCATCGAAGTTATTCTCAAGAACTGCCTCTAGCCTTAATCTTGAGTCTAACCAATCACAAATCATCATTCTATAATCATTCTTTAACCATATTAAACACTTTCTTTAACTTTCTTTATTCTTTAAACCGTTTTCTTTAACTTTCAAGATTCAATCAAGAACTTCTAAAGACTCATCAAGAACTCATAAAGAACTCAAAGAACTCATAAAGAACTCATTCAAGATTCAAGATCTTCAACCAAGAACTCAATCAAGATTCAAGATCTTCAATCAAGAACTCATCCAACATAATCATCACACGCATATCATCATGAACAATCAACCTAAACTTATCCAAAATTCATCAAACTTTGATACATAAATCATGATCATATAATAATGTATAACTAATCATAAAATCATGAAAATCATCACTAAAACATCATGTAAACACATTAAAAATCAGATTGCATAATCATACTTAAAATCATGAATAAACATCAACAAACATCCTAAACATGCATTTAATCTATACTATAAACAAGGTATACCAATTAAGTTGAGTTAGTATGTTACCTTATTGAAGATTACACACTAAAACAACACAAGAATTGCTGCCCGGAACACAAAGAACACGGCACAATCAACACGAGCAACACGCGGCCTTCAGCACGGCACCACGAACCACGCACGGCTGTCCAGCCCACTGCCACGCACCACGCTGCCCAGTCACGGCACACACCACCACCGCGGTCCTCAGCCCAGTCAGCACGGCTGCCACCACGACCCACTCTTGCACGGCCACTGCACGGCCCTCACGAACCGCACCTCCACTCGGGCACCACACGACCCAAACCCACTTGATCAAAGCACACGAACAAGCCCGGAATCAACCCAAACTAGCGATCTTGAATAAAATAAATGTATTTAGGATTGTGTTTGGTCACCTAAAGATCAATGAACTTTGAATCTTTAAGTTTTGGGCTAAGAAAATTGATGAACAATTGATGGGTATCAATCATCAAAAATGGCGTGAAGTATAGGCAAATGGGAGGGAGTTTGTGTTTTGAATTTTGATGGCAAGTGTATTAGATGACAAATGAGCAAAATGATCTTAAGGCTCACTAATCCCCTCTATTTATAGAAGTGGGAGTAGTGTGAACACAAAGCAAGTGGCAAGCCTTGCCATGCTTGCTCAAAACCGGCCAAGGGTAAGAAATGGGCCTCAAAATGGGCTCTCGTGATCCATTGGGCTAATTTGCAAAAACCGCATAATTAATCATGCAATAATCGATTTGGCCCAAAAATACTAAATAATTAATTAGAAAATTAAATAAATAAAATTCTAATTAATTAAATAATAAATAACGTAAATAATAAAAAAACTAAGAAATAAACATTTCGATTAAATCGAAATTATTCATATAAAATTAAAATAAATAGTTCAAAAATTAATTTGAACTAGCACATAAACAAACATAATCACACATAAATACCGACAAAAATACCGATAAAATCTGGGTCATTACACATATTTTTAAACATGGACACATATTGTTAAACCTGGATACATATTATTAAACATGGACATATATTGTTAAACCTGAACATATATTGTTAAACATAGACACATCGTTAAACATGGACACATATTTGTTAAAGCTGGACACATATTTTTATACATTGACACATATTGTTAAACCTAGACACATATTATTAAACATGGACATATATTGTTAAACTTGGACATATATTATTAAACATGAACATATATGGTTAAAATTGGACATATATTGTTAAACATGAACACATATTATCTTCATCTTAATTTTCATTTTCTCTAATTGTTCGTTCCTCCATTTTGCCTATTAACACAGTGAAGAAGTATTGCAGGTTTGGACTATGGTTATTTTGATAAATGACGACAATGATGTACAACAATTGTAGTGAGGATTGGCGAGGAATTGATCGAAAGCCATTAAAATGATTTTTGTTTCACTTAAAACCATTGTCAGTGACTCTTTCTCTCTTTTTATCTAAATGGTTAATGGTTTTCTTTGACTCAAAACCATTGTCGGTGCCATTGAAATGATCCAAAGCAATTTTCATTTGTCAATAATAACCTCTTTTCTTCTAAAAAAGTAATGGGTCAGATTCGGTCTGACCAAATATTATGGTCAGACGGTCTGACCCAATACCTTCACTTTTTTAATACATAAAAACGGTAATATAAATTGAGTTTTAGCATAAGACTCATATTGTAAAAATACATAGCTAATGTTGCATATAAAGAGGAATTTATACCTATCTATACCTATCTATCTATACCTATCATATTAAAACTCTTCCTCAATCTATCCTAGTGACACATGGCATTTTTTTCTCCCAACTCTTCATCATTGCTTGACACATGACATCTCTCTCTCAACTCTTCATTTTTGCTTTTTTACATCAACTTGCCAAGTGTACCTCTTCTTCCAATCTCCTTTTTCATTCATTGTCATGTCAACTTTAGTTTTAGAGTAACTTCATTCATCTTTTTATTTCCTAATTATTTCTTACAGTTACAATTTTACACTCATTAATTATGTCTCATCTCGCATAATTTTAATTAGATTTTTTTAAAGTCATTTCCCCCTTTTCTATATACAAAACGACAAAAAAAACTGCTAAAATATTATTAATCATTTTTATTTGCAATATTTTTTGTAGTATTGGTTTCATTTCTCTTTCTCATTAATTAGTTTTCAATAATATTTATTTATTTTTCTTAATCATTTTTGCCAATAACATACTATGTTTTGATATCGAAGGATGCTTAAAATCATTGTTACAATGTTCTTGGTAATATTGTTTTCATTTCTCTTTCTCATTAATTAGTTTTCAATAATATTTATTTGTTTTTCTTAATCATTTTTGTCAATAACATAATCTGCTTTGAGAAGGATGCTTAAAATGAAAAAGGTGGAAAATTGATGGTTCATAAAATTTGTAATATATGTGCATTTTGTTAAATGTGAACGTACATTAAAAAAAATTCAACTTGAAAAAATTTCCAGAAAAGTGGGGAAAAAATGCAAATAGATATATATTCATTTTTAAACATGAATGTGCATTAAAAAATTCAACTTGAAAAACATTTTCCAGGAAAAAAAGTGAAAAAAAATTAACATATGCACATTGATTGACCTCTTAAAAAAATAATATCATTCACCTCTTAAAAATCATCAAAGATATTACACGTAGCAAATAACCATCATTGATATTAAAAAAACAAGTGACTATTTTCTTTAAAAAGAAAACGTTGCTTTTGTCTTCTTATTTTTCTCACATTTAGTCGTTATCATTTTTTATCTCATTCTATTTAATACTTTCAAAATTATAGAAAATATAAAGTTCAATTAAAAATATCCTACGTGCTTTGCACGGGTCCAAAAAACTAGTTGAGTTTAAGTACACTCCAATGTCATTGCGTTAGATACATTAGTGGCGTATCCAAGATTCTGAATCCTCAATTGAGCGTTTAAAATCGACTGAGATAAAAGAGCAAGATAACTAATTAATACTTTATTAATACTTATTTGAACTTATAAAGATTAAAAATAAGTTGAAGAGAAAAGAATCATAATCTAATTAAACAACCATAAAATTACTACTACTCTATTAATAGTTGTCTATTAATATGCTACATAACTAGGTTGTATGAAAACGGATACGAGTGATGGTACAATGCAAGTACGAGAAAACATAACTCAAAATTTAAGGATACGGGGACACGAGAAGATAATATTAAAAAATATATATTTCTATTTATTAAATTATTAAAAGTATATTTAATGAAGAAGAAACATTATTTTTAAAATTAGATTGTCATTATAATGTTAACTTTAATTAATATTCAACGATGTTCGTGATTTACATTTCACTTTTATAAACTCACTCACACATTATAATATAAATTCTAATTCAAACTAAATATATACGTTTTAAAAGAAATTTAAAATGTGTCATATAATTGTCCAATATGTGTCTCATAAGTGTCCATATAACTAAAAATATTAAACACGTAAGTTGGTGTGTCCGACACATATTTAGGCATGTCAAATAAATGTCGGTGTCTGATACGTATCGGACACAGGACACACCACTTATTAGAATTTAGAAGTGTTCATGTAACCTAGTTATAGAGGCGTACTATTTCTTATACTTCATCCGTAACATAATACTTGCAACAATTAATTTTGCACGCATTTTGAGAAAGTGATTTAATGGTGTAAATAAAGGAATTAGTCAAAATAATTTTAATATCAGCAAACTTATAATCACATTCTTATTTGTATTAAAATCATTTTGACTAATTTTTTCGTTTACACACTTAAATCGTTTTATCAAAATACGTGCAAAATCAATTCTTGCTCATACTAAAAATTAAACAAAATAAATTGAGGGAGGGAGGGAGGGTGTTGGCGGCAATTGACAACCAACCTTGATTAAAATAACTGAAATCCTTGCCACGTTATTATAAGTTTTGCTATCCACATAACTCTCTCCTTTCCTTGCCACTTGTCTCCAACCTTCTGCCTTACTTGAGTTGATACCATAACTTTGATCTCTCTCTCTCTCTCTTCCATTTCTTCATCTTCATCTTTCAATCTCACCCCAAAACAACAATAACACAAAGAAGAAGAAGAAGAAGACGAAAATTCAATTCATCAAAATCTTTCTCCGATTTCGTTCTGAGTAAATATGTCAGGTGGAGTTGGTCCAACTTGTGACATAAGTCTCCCAAAAGAAGAACCCCCACTCGAAGAATCATCATCATCATCAGTAGAAAATAAGATAAACCCTAAATCACCTCAAAAAGGCATATCTACAACCTTACGCCAATTAAACGCTCTTGCTATCATGATTGTTTTAGCTGCTAGTGGCATGGTCAGCTTTGAAGACATTACCTTAGTTCTTTTCTCCGTAATTTACATTTATTTCCTTTCTGGTTTTGCCTTTCCTAACTCATCCCCTGCTCGACAGCAACCCGTTTTCGGTCCGAATAACAGGATTCTCGGACTTTACATCCTTTTCGCGGCAGTAATCGGGTTGATACTACCCATTTTATTCATCTTCCATGGCGTCATAGAAGGTGACACAGAAGGGATTAAAGCAGCAGTTCCACATGTATTTCTGCTGGCAAGTCAGGTTTTCATGGAAGGGGTTTCGGGTTCGGATCGTTTTTCGTTGCCGATTCGGGTGTTTGTACCCGTTTTCTACAACACGAGGAGGTTGTTCGCGCTAAAGGATTGGCTGAAGAATGAGCTGTTGATTGTTGGGGAAGTCAAGTATGGAGGATCGTTTAATAGATTGTGGATAGGAAGAGCACTGGCGATTGGTAATTGTGTGTTGTGGAATTATAATTTGTTTGGGTTTTTGTTGCCGGTTTATCTTCCAAGAGCATTTAAGATATATTACTCTGCTAATGGTGATGGTAATGGTTCTTCTTCGTCTTCTTCAAAGATGGATTGAGAAAAAATTACAGTACATGTAATGAATGATGATGATAATAATATTAATGGTGTAAATACGGAGGGAACTACGTAGTTTTCTTTGTTGATTAATTTTGTTGAGATAATTTCTGTTGTTTATTTAATTAAGGTGTCTTCTTTAGTTTTGGGTCCATGTAATTCCTAACCTACAAAAATCCGACCCAATTTTTTTTATATGGGTCGTTTTTTACGGCAAGACAAATATTATCCACTTCTTCGGGTCGGGTATCATAATTTCCATGTTTTTGCCCCAACGTGCTAAAAGTGGGCACATACATTAAAGGTACCCGTATTTAGTTGGCCGGGTCATGGAATACCAAAAAACATATTGGGTTTTCTAAATTATGCCTTTGAATTTTTCGTCTAAGTTGTGCCCATGCTTTTTTAAACTTGTAAGATATGTCACATCACAACTTAGGTTTTTCAAATTAACAATGCCCACTTCATTAACCCAACATTAATGGATTCGCTAGAAGAAATTGTATTTCTTGGAAGGGTAACTTTTCCTCTAAAATTTTACGGTTTTTAGCTGATTTCATAAGGTGTTGACAGAGATTTTCAAATAGCGCAGAACAGAATGAGAATGTGATACGACGAGATAGAAAAAAATAAAGGTAATGAGTCACATACTTACCTACTCTTAACGGCCAAAGCTAAAAGGGTGAAAATTAGTAAAAAGCCCTAGAATTTTAGTGAAAAAATTGCCTCCTACAAAATGCAACTCATTTTAACAAGTTCATTAACGATGAAATAACGGACTGGGTATTGTTAATTAAAAAACCTAAGTTGAGAAACATATCTTAGAAGTTTAAAGAAAAATAGACACAACTTAAACAAAAATAGAGGCATAGTTTTGAAAAATCCAAACATATTTTTGCAAGTACCCGCATTTTCAACCCCTCCACTTTACCTCAACCCACCTAATAAATACTAAATAGGTCATGTTGTGACATAAACAATTGAATCCCTCAACTTTAATTCAGCCCATCTAATAATGTTAAAACCTTTGGACGCAAATCCGTTAATATTATGTCACAACTTAAACTCAGCGTCTCAGCCCACTTAACTAATGGGTAATGTTGTCAAAAACATCGACCCAAATCCGTTAATTTGAAGTCAATGGTTAATATGGCTTCAGGTTTTGGATTATTCAACTTTCCTCCAACAGCTTTGTTGTTGAAGTAAACTTTTCTGATTCTCACATACCTGTTAAAACAATTTACATCCCCTACCTTTCGGTAAATGGAGAAAACAAAAAGAAGCAGAAAAGGACTATTTCAAGTAGGAGAAACAAACTTGTAGAGAAAAAAAGTAGCATTCAAAATCCAGCAACAGGTACAAGGCTAAGACTATGTTTGAAGGTACAAATTCCCAGCACCAAGATCAAACTCAAGATATACAGATTTTGCTGACAGCTGAACCGTCTTGTTCAGCAACTTTGGCACGGGCAAATGCAGCGCGCAAGATATAAACATATGCACACTAGCAGTACCAATAAACTATCCAAGACAGAGGAGCTCAGTCAAATAAACCCTCTCTCCATTATTATCTTTGCTGCAAACCTGGTTATACAAATGAAGTGTTTTAATCAGAATACAAGGGCAGTAGCTTTTATGAACGAGGGCAGTGCTAGTTTTTACACTGTATATGAATAATATTGTATTCACAAAGCCAAAAAAAAAACCCTAGGAGTGGAGATCCAGTACTAAGGAGATTCACATTTCACAAAGGGCAAAACACACAAACTTGTTAGCATTATCTCATTTTTACTTTCTTTTATTATACACTTAAGGGATTGTGAAACTTACCTCAGGCTGCCAAAGATAGAATTATTATTACCCTTTTAGATCAAAACTAAATTGTTTTAAGCTATTCAATTTTGTCCAAAATATGAACTGTATGATACCAATGTGGGGCATTATAAGTCATTTCAAAACATCTATACAAATTTCTGCCAAAAAAGATCTACATCAAAATAAATGATACTTATACAATAACGATGCATATTAAACTAAACATAACCAAGTTATTTATTACAATAACTTGTACTTTGGATCAGATGGAGTACTATTTTAGGACAGTGAAAGAACATCAGTTGCAGAAGCTTTCACTCAATGCCTAATGCAGGTAGAAAATCAGAAAACAAAAGAAAACAGTGGAACGGTGGAACCACTTTAAAGTGCTTGAAAAGCTAACCTGTATATCCCTGCACGGAACCATTGCCACTTATTGATACGGGCTTTACCCTTCTTCCTTGTCCCAGAGACAGAATCTCTTGCATTCTTTCAGGCCAATCTGAATTTAATCTCCGAGCAAAGTCTTCTACCTCTCTACAGTAATAAGATACAAAACAGAAAATAGTAATGAGTTACTGCAGCGGAATCAAACTATCATGAATGAATATTTCCACATGAAAGAATTTACAAGAAGCATTTGATCATAATTACTGCAAGGACAGATGGACATATTGAACTGCTATTGAATTTAACCCCCTCCCAACTCTGTTTTGGACTTGATTCGTAATTTTGTACTATGCTAAATTACCTAAACTAGTTTATACTTTTCTGAACTTCCTTAAAACGAGTTTCTTCCAATAGTTACTGTGAGATTTTCCTTCCAATAGGATGTATATGATAGTTGACAGTAAGTTGGGCCATCCCAAATATCTCTTTTGAAGGGCACAATTATGGCTCCAAAAAAACAAAGAAAGCATCTTGGTGTTTTTTTTATTAATAAAAAATCCATCCATCTTTTGGTCACTCGAAGAGGAATGAATAGATTTACATAATCACATCTTCATGTTTTGTCTAGCAGTTTGTATACACCATCTAGGCAGAAAACATTGATCATGAATGTACACCAAGAAATTCAGACAAACCTGTCAAGCTCTTCCTTCATCGCCGGATCCAGCTCGTCATCAATATCACCATCATCGAAGTCAAGCTTAGGACTCATAGGATCCAGCATTTCTGAACTAGGACCAGAATCCAACAAGTCATCATCAGCTGTGTCATTTTCATTTAAAAATACACCACTTAACTCCTGGTCACAGATCACAAACAAATAAGTAAATCTTAGATGGGAAAAGATTTTAGAAAAATAGTGGAAAAGCAGGCGAGGAACTAACAGTGTGGTCTCCATTCTCATCGTTTGGGCACTCTTTGGTGTGTGTTTTCTTCCGGCGGTTTTTCTTTCTACTTTTACCAGTTTTAGATCCTTTTGAATCTGCATATAAATTCCATATTAAGGTTTTAGCATAAGATAGAATTGAGGTAACCGCACAAATTATATACTTTGTATAAACCTCTTAGTAATACAATAAAAGGCTTCTACTTTCTATGACTCCAGAATTCATCAAGATGCAAGTAAATCTTAATGAATAAGCTACATAAGCAATGATAAGTACCTACAATAATAATGTGGCCTAGTTATTACAACTCCCTTAACTTATAAACCAAAAAAAATCCACTAAGATAAATGCTGGAAACTTGAAAAAACTGAAAGAAGAAAGAAAATAAGGCAGAGTGGGTTGCACTACAAGAAGATTCAGAAGAAAGAAAAAACTCGAAAATTAGGAAATTTGGGTCGACGTCAAGTACTTTGACACATTTAAGTAAATGGGTTGCACTACACAACCCGCCTATAAAACGGGACGGTTTTGGTCAGAGTATGCGGGTTGACACAAACACGACAAGTCTGTGTGAATAAGCTAGCGTGGTAAGACTGGAGGTACAAAGGAATCTTAATCACGGATATGATATTAAATCTTGGTTGCAGTCAAGATTATGATAACGGTCACAGAACCACTTTCGCGTACAATGCAACCATTGCGGCCAAACTTTTGAGTCGCGGTAAGTTCGAAATCCTTTACAATGCGGTCATGATGCGGCCGAGATTCAATACCATGATCTCGGATCAGGATTTTTGGAAACACTTCAAAGAAGGCTTTTACATATATTATTCCGATTAAAAGAACCTAGATTCAATAACCTTTTATAACCGAAAATCTAAAACCAAAAAAAAATTCCATGTCAGTACTCAGTATTGTATATGTATTGTTATGTCTGCAACCTAGCCAATTCTACCCGCACGTCAACTTTCTGAGAAACAAATGCTCAGTAAATGATGACAGTATTTGTTTGCGGTCAAACTTCAGAGTTAATATTCTCACCCATAGACTGAACATTATGGATAAACAAATTGCAAGTACAAAATACCTTTATCCCCACCATTTATAAATGACAACAGATCATCAACGGAGCGCTCATCAACATGCTCTTCTTCAGCTTCAATACTCTGAAATGCATAACAAAACGCCACAGAAGACCATCAATGTACAGCATGTCTATACTGATATAATTATTGAACATCAATATACTGCATACTTTTTAATCAGACTATTCAATATTCATGTCAAAATGCTAACACCTCTGATCGTCACTTTAGGACAGTGACCCAAGCAGCAAATTAATGTTATCGCCATTAAGGGAGGCGACCCAAATAGCGAGATTTTGGAACTGCTGTATTGATGAACATCCATTTCATAATTCCTATGTGACAGCTGCAAACCCCATAACCCATTTAAATAGAAATGGCAGAAAAATACATGAGAACTTATCTGCAAATGCCATCTCAATGGGCTTTCTCAGTCAACAGTAATTGGCTAAGAGTCCTGAGACTTGGACATTGACATCAACAGTAACATAATACAAAATTATTCACAAAGAACTACCATATGCTGCTGTGAGACTTAAGCTTGGAAACAAATTTTAAATTAATATTGCCTACTCAACTAAGCAAAATCCAACACGATTGTTCACTAGCATCTATAGAAATAATGAAATCCATCAGCATCTATAGAAATGGGCCAATGGCAACACATAGCAGCCCCAATTATGTCAAGCATATATGTTTAAATAAGACGTTCCAACTTCCATATCATTGCCAGTATTTTGAAAACAAAAGGACAACAAAATTTTGACGAAATGTACAGTGCAGTAGCAAGCACCTTTCTTTGTTCTCTTTCTTTTAATTCCTTCCTCTTTCTAGCATATAATCGATTCAGCAGTCGAATACGAGGATCATCTGTCACATTTTTCAGGGGCTCCAGCTTCTCTTCCTGAAATAATTTACTCTACATCAACAATATGTATACCTCACAACACATACACACTAGTCTTGCTACCAGCTAAAAATAACCTCTGTGAGATCATCAGGTAAATTGAATATCTCACGTATCTCCTCTGGAGTCTTTCCTTCAATGATTCGAGCAAGTGTACGACTTGTGAGATCAACCAAAGGCTTTAACTGAAGGCTATCAGCAGCAGATGTTAACTCGCATAATTTTTTGGTATCTAATCGGATGAATTTATCATCAAATGCCTTCCGCTCCTAGGGTAAACAAAGATGAAAAGAACATGAATTAACATAACCTCTAGTACCAGGCATAAAATATTCTGCTTGCTACTCATCATGATGAGAGACAAAAAACAACTTCAATCTACAAGTCTATAACTATTATTAAAAAAGCAAGAAGCTATGCTGTCCTACCATGTGTCATTCTATCACGGAATATCTAACATGGTGCCACAGGTATGACATGTCAAAATCAACTCAAATAGATAGTTTGAAGTCCAATGTCCTTTAATATATTAAAACTTATGCCTAGCAAGAATTGATCCCACAATCTGTTGCTTAAAATGTACAACACTCACCAGTTGAGTTATTTAATTTTTTGTTCCAACTATCGTATAAGGGCGCATTCTCTTCACCTTGAAAAAAAGTTTCGGTGGTAACAAGTTCAGATAATGTGTGATAAGTTAAGTAAGGTTTAAATGTTTAATTAAGTCCAATAAATAAGGTCCAATTATTTCTTATAAACAGGTCTAAGTTCCAATTAGGTTTAATAAGTTCAGATCTAATAAGTTGAAGAAAACGCATCCTAAATTTATGATATACTCCCTTTGCATTTTTTAAATTTACACAATTTCCTTTTTGAATATTTTTTTTATTTATTTACTCACTTCCTACATTACCTAAATATATAATCCTTCCATTCCTCAAAGTTTTGTACATTTATTGTTCATAAGCTTCCCAATGCATATTTTGTATCGTAAATATCAACACTTTTATGTCATTAGAAATTACAATAATTCAATATAATAATAAACTTATTGAGACAAACAAAACAAGATCCCACATAATAATGCTTACTGTTATACATTTAAAGTTATTTAAAAGCTTCACTTCACCTGCAAACTACTCCCTCCGTTTTTGTTTTTTTTTAATTTACTCACTTGTGTTTTTATCAAAACCAAGAAAATATTGGGAGTAGGAGAAAAAAAAATGATGATTAAAAATTGTATAAAAAGTAAGAGAGAGAGTATTGGAAAAAAAGAGAAAGGGTAATTTTATTGAAATTAGTCAAAAGTAAGAGAGTATGAAAAAGCACTTGGAAATCAAAAATTAATAAATATAGGAGAATAAATGTAAGAAGTGAGTAAATTTATAAAAAAAAACATCCAAAAAAACGGAGGGAGTATGTTACTAAGACACAAATAAAGTGTCTGCTTGGACCTCAATATCCAAGTATTCGACTCGGCTAATTTGAGAAAAAGTCAACTTTTTAGTTAAAAATGAAGTATTTTGTCATGTCCGACATGACACAAGTTGACAAGCCTTTTTTGAGGTAAATAAAGGTGACAAAGTAACATAGACAGTGAATGGTGAAAAAACACAGATGTACAAAAATTTAAGCAACAGAGGGAGTAGTAAACTTTTATTCTTCTACATTTATTAATTTAGGTTCCCAAATATTTTTCTGTACTCTCTCTGCTACTTTTGACTAGCTTTAATAAAATTATCGTTTTCTTTCTTTTTTCCATATTCTCTATCTTACTTTTGTACAAAACTTTTAATCATCATTTTTTTTCCTTATCCCAATTAATTTATTGGTTTTGATAAAATCCAAGTGAGTAATTAAAAAAAAGGAAAAATAGTAAAAAATAAGTTAACCTTTAGTCGGCCTTCTCAAATTAAGTCAACATTTTGATTAACTCAAAATAAGTCAACCTAGTATACATGTCTTCTCAAATTAAGTTTTTTCAGTAAATATTTATTGATTAAATTAACATTTTCAATGGAAAACTATATAAACATGAACATATTAATGCACTGCTTTGATTTTTCATTAAAATTGTTAACTTTCTCCATCATTAAATTGTACAAAAAACTTAATTTGAACAGATATGTGTAATAGGTTGACTTATTTTGAGTTAATCAAAAGGTTGACTTATTTTGAGAAGATTGGTTAAAGGTTGACTTATTTTTTACAATTTTTCCTTAAAAAAATGGATGTAGCAATATTTAAGAGACATAATTTTTATTATAACTTCATGCAAATGGACACTCATTAAATACTATAAATTTACTTTTGTTGTCGCACTAATAATTACTCCCTCCATTTTTCACACTTGTCGAGACATAACTTGGACCCATAATATCTCTAAATATATAAGTGCAAAAATTATAAAATTTACATATTTGAAAAGTGTATTTCGAGGTGAATCAACCAAGATCCCACATGACGAGGTCTTTCTTTATGTATAAATAACAATTATCAGCCAAAGTGAGTTGAACGAATAATGCCAAAGTCAAAGTGTTACATCTAAAAAAAAGTGGAGGGAGTATCTTTTATAACTTCCAAAATTTCCTCAATGATAATTCTGTTCCGAAACATAATAATTTTCCATAACAAACTAACTCATCATTAATATAAGCATTTAAATTCCATCTCTTTTTATTCTCATTGGCATCGGTTTTTCTCTTTATTTCTCTTATCACATTTCATTTTTTTTTTAAATTACGACACTTAATTTTACTAGATAATTAATTCAGTTTTTTTAATTAACTAAATTAAAGTAAACTAGATATTCAACAATGTCATTGATTCAATAAATTATATCGAAATACTCTTTGTAACAAGTGCAAAATCAGCATGGCAAAACAAGAATAAAGCTGGAAACAACACCATGCCACTGAAACAAACCTTAAGGGAGTGACCAGGCACTTGATGAAATCGGCAATAATCAAGAATTAAACCTAGGGTTGCTGTATTGACCCGTTCCGGGAGTACAATAGCATTTAATTTGGAGGATCCCATACTTTTCTGAAGTATTTCTCGGCATATAACAGGACAAAACATTGCAACCTCTTCCTCCACTTGCTGGATTGAGCCGTCAGCAATTTGTAGCCAAACATATGACTTCATCTGCACAAGAAGTCATGACTCAAGTCCTCAATAAACAAAGACAACAAGTATTTAAGACAGCACAAAAGTGTCTCACGATGCATTATTTCTTCCCTTACTGTTAGTATAACATCTATAAGTAGAGTTGCATTGACATAAGCAACAACATAGGATCATTCAGCTTAGCCTGAGCTAGCTTTGCCTAAGATCAATCACTTAGTCATGTTCAAGGCCATCAAACAATAATACTTAATGAATTAAGCATGCACTGATTTTTATTCTTTTTTTAAGAGGCTCATTTGAGTAGTTGATTTTTTAATTTTAAAAAAAAAAAAAACATCAATCCAACCAGGTTTTTTTTTAAAGATACTATTCACAACCCAAACCGACACCATTCCCTTGTCTTTGACTGATTATATGAGAATCAAGTGTTAAACATGGATATTCAATGAACACAGGTTTAAAGCAACCTTACACTCAGTTGCTAATGTGACTGATAGTATGCCATAAGATGATGAAAATATACAAAGACAAGCATAACAGGGATCAACATATGAAAAATATTACATTAAACATGATCTTTCATGCTTGCTTCAAAACCTGCAAATAAGTTAAGATAAGCAGCAGCTCACATACTAAAACAAACTTTTATTAGCATCATCTATCCTTCATGCCTCCATGACAATTATGCAACATTTATAAAGATACAGCTTGGGACATTTGGCCCATTTCACAAATTTTATTTTTCCACATTTATTCTATTTTTTATTTGGATTTTTTCTCATTATATTCCCTTATTTCCGAGATGTTGGATCCAAAGAAACTATACAATATTCTCTCTCCTACTTGAAAATTTGAGAGTCTGAAAACTTTTTTTATGCCTTTTATATTTACAGTAACCAGCAAAAACTTAGTGGAATGAAGGAAAGACAATTTAACTCTTTTGGGGGTGGGGTGGGGGGCTATAAGTCTAATGAGATGGATAAATAATAGTTTAACACAAGCATTGCATCATCAAGATCACATATCAAAGTAGCATAGATGAAGAGCCTAAAAGTAAAGGATCGCCAATTTGTAATCTAAAAGGCCAATATCTGCCCACAAATGATGATAATGATAGATTCACAGACACGCTATTGAGCATACCTCTTGTTTGACCACTGCCATGGCGCCTTCTGGCATCAGCTTATACCTCTATACGACTTGATATGTCTTATTCTTTGGAGAGGAGAAAGATGAAAACCAACCACCTTGGTCTTTATTCCACTTCACACAGAATTACCAATGGGGATATAATTATTAATTCCTTGTTTACAAGTTGGAGTATCAATGACAATATAGGTCCACGAAATTTTCCCCAAAACTTTCATCCACTATGTCACTCTGTCTTGAACAAGGAAAAGATCTGAACATGACACCTGATACAGTACTCCTGCAAGTGTTAGAATCAAGACATCAATTTCAAAGTTTTATATGCCGATGTAATCGTTACAACAGGACTCTCAATAAGCAACAAACCATGCACTTTAAATCTATGCTCTCGTCAAAATAATTCAGCTAACTTAAGAATTTCTAATAATTCCTGCAAGAAGCAAGACATCAATGACAAGCTATATAAAAGAGTATTATTCATGTAAGTTAAAAGATAAGACACAGATAATATATATATCAGATGGACACGTAGCTGAAACATTTATTGTTGATTCATTTTTTCTACATATCAATATAAAGACATGGAAAATAGCCATCCCCGCATTGATAATTAGGAGAAATACTGCATGGCCAAAGATCATTACTTCCAACTCTTACAACTATTAGTCAACGGTGTCAACCTTTGAAAAACCGTTGATTACCTGGTCACTGATAATCAACCTTTGAAAAAAGATTGATTGCCCAATCCGCCAGTCATGAGAGGGAGTAGTGATCCACAAACCCAAATTTATCATTGTCAAAGAGCAGGCGACTGCATATGGAGTGAATACTGAGACACGTTTCATATTTTAAATTGGGCAGACTGCCCAAATTCATACATCATACTCTAGAGGTTCACCAAAGGATATTAAATTGGGCAGTCTGATAGTATGTACATACAATAATCTGTGATTATTTGTTTGTAATCTGGATTAAGAAATACAACTTCAAGCTCATTCAGGACAATCTGACATGACCCTACATATTGATATGCTTTTAGTTCAATAACTTCCATTAAATCTTGCTGCTACGCTAGTCTCTGAAACAGCTACATTAAAGGCCTTTGAAAACACAGAGAATATCCATTCTTTGGAAAATTTTATGTGTAAACCAACCTTTATCACATTGGCGACTAGTAAACCCACCTTTGATTAATCCCAAAACAAACCCACCTTTGAACGAAACAAACCCACCTTTGATTAATCCCAAAACAAACCAAATGACTCCTAACCTGGTGATCCAGTTAAAGTCAAAAGCTGGATTCAAAATGGGACATATTTTGGAGCTTCTAACAATTGAAAACAAAAGATATATTTTAATTAAACATAATTAACTAAAAACCCACCCACCCAAACATAACTAGTTTCAGTCTCTCCTTACTCACTTAAATTATTTTCCCTCACTTTATGCTTCAATGGAAACCCCTTCATCTACACGGAGAATTACAAGGTCTCAAGCTAAGGCTATTGTCACGAAGAACACAACAAGCAATGCCAAAACATCAACTAATTACATTTGTTTTCAAATTTTGTTTCAATTATTTCTTTATTGATTATGTTTTCTGAGTTTCTCTTGTGATTAGGTATGATACAATTTCAACTTTTTTCCAAGAAAAAATGGATGATTCTGGAAATGGGTCTCTCCAAATCAAGGCAAAAAAGTGTTGAACAAGATCGATCAGCATTGATTGACATAACAAATGATTCACCCATTGTTGGACTAGCAAGTGGGAATTTGAAAGAAACCCCAAATCAAAGGCTCTGGTGAAGCTCTTCACAGAGGCCAAGTTGAGAATTTGTTACACAAGGTTGAAGAAGAAGCTAAAAATTTCAAAGCTTTGTCTCGAAAATTGTGGCCCTCTTCGCCGTGGATTTAAAGATGTCTTCAATTCTCCGGCAGGCCTTGCTGCACCATTTTGTTTCTTGTAAGTTATTATAGAGTATGCTAATTTTCACCTTTTTTTTTCGGATCTTGTGATATTTTCATCCGTGGAATTTTATGCAATATGGGTTCCTGGTTTATTATACTGTTACCCCTCTGGGTTCGTTAGAATATTAATCATATTTTGGATTGTTGTGGATTTTGAAAATTAAACACAAAAAATTGGTTTTACCTGGTCATTAAATGAGGTGAGTTCGTTATGGACAAATAGGTACAAAGGTGGGTTTGTTTTGGAATTAATCAGAGGTGGGTTTATTACTTGCGAATCTATACTTCTATACTATATACTAAAACAAAGTATGCTTAAGTCATCATTGTACATGTGTCAAATTGTCATTAAAAAATTTGCATCTAAGACTAATTGGTGATGTCATTTTCTCTTTTTTTTGCTAATTTATATTCATGCACAAATTTCAAAGTTGACAAAATCTTCTTTATTCAAAATCAACAAGCTTATAAGTTCATATTTTGTACTACATACATAATAATGAGTAACCTTTTGAAAATTAACCAAAAAATATTATCTAGATACGGGACTAACCTAGTATGATAATATTTGAGCTTTGTCAAAGGAATGTCTCGAAAACATCAACAAAAACAACAAAATAAAAACTAAAGCTTTGAAAACATTTTTTTCAAGGGAGTGATCTAACTATTCTTCATTTTTTTTTATAACTCATCTTCTTTGCTAAATATATATATGCATTTCCATGAGGATATACACATTATGCAGCAGTCAGCAACTACAGATTGTCTAATATTTCATCACTTCCAGCAGCAAAACCCCAAGTTTTTAAAGTAAATACATATAAATTAATAAACCCATTGGGCATATGATTGGAATTTGGAAATGGATGTTTCAAGCAATTCAGGTTTAGAACAATTGTTTAATTCATTAAAAATCATATCTTTCAATCCCATTTACTTGAAGCACCGTTCAACAACACTCCGCAAGAGTAAGATCAAGAATTAAACCCTCAATTTCATTCAAGCATCTGTACAATCGACACTAACTAACTTAACTAACTCACTGTTCAATTTCAATCAACTGAAACAACGAACACTTACAAATTTTAATACTCATATATAAAATTACCACAAAGACAAGCTCAAAATGGCTTAATTAATAAAAAGACTAATGTCAATACAATACGTCATTCAATTCAACTCAATTAACAAGTCTCAACAAAGGATACCATCAACATACCGAAACTAAACTCATTTCAACACTGCAGTACTAACCAGTTTATTACTCATTTCAAAACCTCCATTTTCGTAGAGTCTAATATAACCTTACCAGTTATTATAACCAAAACTCTACAGCAAAATTATCAACGAAATTCGTTTGGAAATTCTCCTTTCGCATAAATAAATTACCCAGTACGATATACTGGAAATACAATCTTACCTCAAAAGCTAAGCTCGGGTTTGATGGAGGAAAGACACCACAATTCAGCGCCCAACTCAGTCACAGTTCGACAAAGATAGGAGACGGTGAAAGAAACAGAGATTTTAGAGAGATGAATCCATTGTTTTAGGGTTAAAATTAAAAAACAAAATACAAAATTTGGGCAAAAGTCGATCGAACCCAAAACATCCTTGTACATTATCCGACTAATTTGGCCCGGTCTGCTTTTTGGTTAACTTACTACGAACTACTGTTTTTTCAAGTTTATTAGTTTAACTTTGTCACTGTTTACAAAGTATATTTTAACTATATTTTGTGATTTATGTATAAAAAAAACACAGTCATGTGAGGTGTTGTTAGATTTGTTTCAACATGCAGTTTTTATAATTTTTACAAACACACAATTAAAGTTATTAATTTTTAAAATTTTGTCTCGGCATTAGGGCCGAGCAACGGTTCCGGGTACCTACCCATGGAACCGGCGGGTAATTACCCAGAACCGTTTCAACTGGTTCCGGTTCCAAGAATTTTGGACCGGGTACCAGTTGTAACGGTTCCAATTCCACCCGTTTCCAATGGGTACCCAATATCTGACCCGGTTGAATTAGGTTTTATAATTTTATCCAATGGTAAATAGTGAAGTATTGAAGTGACTACGGACTAAACCAAAATATAATAAGCCTAATTTTTTTTTTCTTTCAAAATTTGTATGTTTATGAATTTATGTAAACTTGTATGTAATGTGTGTGAACTCATGTTTATGAATTTAAGTAAACTTGTATGTTTTATTTTAAATTTGTAAACTTGTGTTTAAGGAAACTTATTTGTTGATGTTTAGTGTTAAATTAATTAAATATGTAGTAGAGTAGTTGTTGGACATTAAGTTGATTTATTATTTAAATTTAAGAAATTGAACAAAATACACACCCATTAAAGAAAACCGGGTACCCGGTATTGGAACCGGTACCCAGTGGTTCCGGTTCCAAAAACATATTACTCGGTTGCAGCGGTTCCGGTTCCAAATATTTCGGACCCGGCGGTTCCGGTTCCGGTTCCCTAGAAAAAGACCGGGTACCCGGTTTTGCTCACCACTACTCGGCAAGTGTGAAAAATGGGGTGAGTAAATTAAAAAAAGGGGGGGTATTTTTTTTACAAGTAGAAAAAATAAATAGACTGAGCTATACAATTTTTTAACATGACAGAGTTAAATTGGCATTGAATTTCATAATTAATGACCCAATAATTTTAATTGACATTGAATTTTATAAAAGATACAAAATTAAAATCAATATTATTTACATTCTAATCAATCGTAGACACTATTCACGGTAGAATTATTAAATTAATAGTTGCAAACTATACTATATAAATAAATATTTTCTCTCCATTCTAAAGCACATTTTAAAAATTATGTATACATGCATCGTGTGCAGCAAATGATATAGTAGTATATATATAAGTCAAGGAGTCGTATGATGTCCTTTTAGAAAAGCTATTATCGCTAATTTTTCATTGTCACGTGTCATCTTTTGGGAAAAAACACTATACATGAGTTGATGGTAATTGAAAAAAAAAATATTGACTTCAAACAAAAAACACGATGTTATTCTACAGATGGACAGAAGCGATGTCATTAGTAGGGTGGAAAAACAATTATTGGTGTTTTAGATCTAATATCCTTGCGAATTTATTATGATTGTAAGTGTCATTTAGCTTATTATCAATACTTCTTTTGTCTGTTGGCCATAAAAAAAAAGGGATGGTGTCCACCTGAAATTACCTATCTACACCCAACCTTTTGTAAATTACAAACACCTTACCTTTAGTGCCCCTTTATTTTTTTAAAAAACAAATCAAATTTAAACTTAAATAAGGCAAATTTGAAATTTCTATATTACACTCTACAATACAATAAGAAATTTCCAGGATTATTGTATATCCAACCAATTGATTATACAAGGTATGTCACTTGACTAAAATTGAGCTGAATTCCCACAATTTTCTGGCCAAATCAACATCATCACTCTGTGAGCTTGCTTTGCCTAAACCACAGTCAGCAAAATACTTGCCGCTAACCCCTTTAACGTTCGGGTGCAATGCTACATAGCATGTTGTTGCTGCACCCTGTGCCAAAAAATAATGATTTTCAATACTTGACTACTTCCGCATCAACCAAATAATAATTTGCGAATTAATATTGAATCTTTACCTGCTGGACATTTTTGATAATACGTCGACCGATGAAATTAACTAGACCTGCACCAGATACAGGACATGTTAAGTACATTGATGTTAATATATTTACATTCATATTTCACAACTCATTTTGCATTCGGCACATCTACAGACTACAACCAATACACATTATGTCGGGCTTAAAGCAAGAAACACCCAGAAAAAGGGATAACAAACCCAAGACTCCCATCTTAATGGGGTTCTATAACGCCGCTCTTTCTTACAATTGCAGATAAGTAAGTTTGTGTTATATATAGACCGGGTATTTGGTGATCTGGTTGGTGATTTGAACAAAGATATAAATTTTGAACAATTTGTAATTGATATGAAATATGGCAAATGGAAATATGGAGAATATTGTATTGCAATGGTAAATAGAACAAGATTACAGCTTTTTGAGTAGCTTACAATCCCACTAAAACTACAATACACATACAATTCTCATCATCATTTTTCAAGATACCATTCTCTCCCTTACTTGGCACTATTTATAGATAATACTAACCTAGCAAACTCTAGAAACTTCTAAATAATTCTACTACCTCTGTATAGCAATACTCGCAACTTTTGTCATTTTAGGCTGTAACACAATACTTGTAACAAATATTTTTGTACTATATTTAGTGAAAAATTACCCATGTGAAGCTTTTTTTAACCCTACTTTTGTTGTGAACCCACTTAATTATTCATTTTTCACTCTATCTCTCTCTTTAAATCCATTTTTTGCCTAGGAGTCCGTATCGCATACTTATGTAGCGAGTATTGCGATACGGAGGTAATAATATATTTTAATACCTAAATTATTGCAAATTACCTAAAGTACCCTTTTCCTAATAATATTGATTCATTACCTCTAAAAAGGCTGTGATGGCGAAAAATATCAGTGTCAACAACTCCAGGGTGGACTGAATTAGCGGTGATTTTCACTTCATCTTCCTGAAAAGACAAGATAAAGTCAAGCAACAAACATGTACTGCTTACTACAGCATAGACGATTAAATCATTGACACCATATCTAGCTAGTGTCCACTATGTCAAGACAGCTTTAAAGGTGCATAATAATTACCAGAAGATGGCCAGGTTATACATATAGCTATAGATACTATTCATGTGCATTCGAAATACAGGCAAGTAGGCAACAATATCTAGGCATCACTCACCTTTAAATGTCTTGCAAGCTCATTAGCATGTAAAACATTTGCAAGCTTTGACTGACCATAAGCAGATAGACTGTTGTACCTGTGGTTGATCACAAGGAAAAATTCAGGGGGAAGAAAAAGTTTTCTTCACAGAAATTATAAAGGATTCCTTTCCTTTTCATTGAAAGTAACACAGTCAGAAATTAACTGGCAAGACTGTGCAACAATGCCATCATATTTATGCGTCCAAGGTACAAATACCTCTAAGAAATAAGTGCCAAACCTAAATAAAATATTACCCTGAGGGATCACTAATTTTTCCAAACCGAATTCCTTCTGGATATGATAGCTGGTGGCGTCGTGATGATACATTCACTATCCTTCCTTCAGTATGACTCTTATGCACAGTTTTTTTCATTGTCTCGAGCAATAAATTTGTTAACAGAAAGTGACCTAGAAGAGAAAAACAATGCACATTAAGTACAATGATGATATGACTAGAATCTGAAAGCTTCAGATTTTTTTCTTAAAGAGGTTCTCATTTAATTTTAACGAAACAAGGGAAGAAGATAAGAATAGCCATTCAACGGCTGTGGGCTGTATATCATAATACGTAAATCCTTATCAATAAAAATCTTTATATGGCCTAGCAAGATAGTCAATGTTTCCTTTTTTTAGACTTCAATGATTTATTGATCAACAATTGATCTTTCAAAATCTGAGGGTTTTATATACTACATCTGTCTCTTTTTATATGCACGATTTGACATAAAGTAGAGAGGAAATATGTCAAATCGTAGCATTTAAAAAGAAGCAATGCTTCCTCTATTCTAGCCTTTGGTTATCAAATAATTGAGAAATCTGTCATAAAGCAGCCAAGAGTAACCTATTTCCAGCTAACAATCATTTTGGATATGTATGGACATATTATTCAGACAATTCATTTCAGCTCAAGTATGTGTAGGACACTCAGATATGAGCAGGACACTTTATATTGACCCAAAATCATGGAAATATTTTACAAAATTGCCGGTTGGACTCTTGGACACATACCCATGTCGAACATGGGAACGCAAGTCTATGTAACACTTTCTGGATGTACCTTACCTACATGGTTGGTTGCAAATTGTAGCTCAATCTTGTCTTTGGAAAGAATGAAAGGGGTAGCCATTATGCCTGCATTATTACTTGCAGAAGTAATTTGCCCAAAAAATAGGTATAAAACGCCAAAAAAAAAAAAGAAACTGTAAAATTCTTATGTCATTCCACATGGGGAAAAAAAAAGCAGAATCAAATAAAGAAGAAGCCTCAAGTATACCATATAGTTGTGTCACTATTATAAGAATGGAAACACAAATCTTGAACAAGCATATATAAAGCATAAAATCAGGTTTCGACAACCTATTGAGGTATGTTTTCTTTAGCTAAATCCTTTCATTTGCATTTCAATATATTCCAAAATCCAATTTGAACAAGCAAATGAAGAATGACAACCAAATCAAAAAAATTCCAATGTTGACTTAGAAGCAAAAAGAGAAAGAAGGCTGTGTTATCATGTCATCTCCTTAAGTTGTATCATCAATGGAACTTACATTAGTAGATTAAGGGGAAGGCCTGCAGAATTGAATTCTGAAGCAAATTTCCGTACTGAAGCCATAGAGCTGAGGTCGAGTTTCATAGCATCAACTTTAGCAGATGGGATATCTCTTGCTATTGCTTCTTTCACATCCTTAGCCGCAGCCATATTTCTTACACCCATAACAACATGGACACCACGCAATGCAAGCACACGAACGGTTTCAGCCCCAATACCACTTGTTGCTCCTGAGAATCAACATCTTATAGGATTAACAAGAACCAACTCAAATAAGGGAATATATCCAGAAACCAATAAATTTCAATTTGCAACTGGGAATCAGTAAGCCTAAAATCAATCAACAATGCACATTTAACAGATATTATCATCTGATAAGTGAAAATTAAAGCAATCCATGAGGAGCATGAGATAGCATCTTTTTGCTAATGTGAAACTTAAGATAAACATATTATAGAGATAAAAATGTGACAAATATTACACCCTTACATCCACCATATAATAGACAAACGAACAAATGTTTTCTCTTAGTATGTAATTTCATAAAGCAAATGCATATAAAATCACCATCATAAATTCATCATCAGACTGAAGATAAACCTCGAAATATGCAAAAAATGAAAATTCAAGAAATTTAAATGTAGCAAAAGGCTTTTGCTTGAGTTTATAGAAGTTACAACTAAAAGTAAAATAGATAAAATAGGAAAAGGGGATGATTGAGGAACCTGTGACGATAGCTGTAAGACCATTGCCATCGATTCCTTCAGTAACTTCCTCAGCTGTGGAGTAACCTGAGAATCCTGATGACCCTTTTCTGCTTAACATCCACATCTCTCTCTCTCTCTCTCTCTCTCTCTCTCTCTCTCTCCCTCTCTCTCTGGCTTTTGACGTATAGAACTTGTGGCTGGAAAAATTGGGTCTAACTTCGAATTGGGGTTCAACTGTTCAAGTTCATGAATGATGAAATTTTGATTTTCATAGATCGTTATCTGCTAAAATTAATCCAATTATCCAGAAATGGCGATCAACGAAAATATGTGCAGTAAGGTTAAAAACTTCAAATGCATTTAATTATGGGAATATATTTGATTTTAGAAAGAGAAAATTTTTCACAACAAAAAAATTGTTAAAAATAAGTTAACTTTTATCTCTTCTTTTTATAATAAGTTAATATTTTGATTAATTCAAAATAAGTCAACACTCAAATTAATTAAATTTTTTAATTTACAATTTACCGGTGCAGAATGTTAACAATTTCAATAAAAAAAAATAAAGCGGTGTATTGATATGTTGTTGTTGTTTATATGATTTTTCATTGAAAATGTTAATTTAATCAAATAAATAGTGAAAAAACTTAATTTGAAAAGATTAGGTTGCCTTATTTTGATTTAACCAAAAGGTTGGACTTAATTTGAGAAGATCGACTAAAGGTTGACTTATTTTTTTTACAATTTTACATATATTCTTTTTATCTATAACTATTAAAAAGTGAGAATTCATTTACTGTTCATATGAACAGTGGCATCACATGCCAAAATGTTTCCCTCCCTCTGCTTCGCTTCCCACCCCCATCTGCTTCACGTTTGGAAAAAAAACCCTAATGTGCTTGGTTCTCTCTTCTCAGTTCTCATCTCTGTGCTTGGTTATCTCTTCTCAGTTCTCATCTCTCTTCTCCATCAATCCTCTCATCTTCTCAGTTCTCATCTCGTCCACCCCTAACTATTTCATTCGAAAAAAACCCTACCTTTCTTCTTCACGCTTCTCACTCTCCTTCTCCCAGTTCAGATTCTTAAGCATCATCATCGGCTTCATCACGGAGGTAAGGTTTTTTGAATTTTGTGTTTTAGTGTTCGAATTTGTAATTTTCGAATTAAGGTTTTCTGATGGGCTTCTATTAATACTGACTAACCTCCAGCTAATTCAGAGGGAAAATCAGCAATATATAAGTCAAGATGGAATATCCAAAGAAGAAGGAATGGAATTCCAGCACCTGAGCTTACTAATATTAGCAATGAAAAATTGAGAGAATAGAGAGAGATAGAGACGTTAGATTGAGAGGATTAATTATGGCATCATGCCTTTTTGCCATTACTCAGCCAATATTTATAGGCCTCCATAGTACACGCCCAGGGAATAAAAGGACAGAGAAATAAAAGGACAAAATAAAATAAAGTTTGTTATGCAATCACAATACAATCATTATTCTCATTACTCCTAATTGTTAGTGCCACTATCAGCACGTGACTCCTCCCCCTTGCCAGTTGCATTTTTCTTCTTCTCATCATTGACTATCATTTCATTAGCTATTATTTCTTCCCATTCCCATTCTTGATCATCAATGCAACCCAAGGTGATCATATCATTTTCGAATAAGGTTTAGGATTTTCGATCTGGTTGTTTTCAAATCAGTGTTTTGTAATTTTTGAATTAAGGTTTTCGAATTAGTTTTAGGGTTTTCGAATGATTTCCTGCTATAATTAATAATTTTTTGCTATTTCTTTTCAATTTGTGGTTGAGTTTTTTTTGTTCGACATTTTTTGCTATTGCTTACTCCTGATAACTTGACATATTTTTCATGTTTATTATGTCCCCAGTAAAAAATCTGCAGCTGAAATACAAATACCCACCCAATAGTTGTTGTTGATAGTTGACACATGAAAGAGATTACTCCTCCACCTTTGTCAACAAGTATCTTATATATGCGCTAGAGGAACTTTGCAATGTGCCTTTACTAATGAAATTTGATAAATTCAACTTCCATCCATAATAATATGATATAATATAATACAACCAATTTTAGACTTTGTGATTATCTTTTTAATTAATTTTAGTTGTTGGATAAGATGTTAAAATTGGTTTAATTTTCTTTTTTTAGATTCTTAATTATTTGTTCGTTTTTGGATTTTGCAATTATCTTTTTAATTAATTTTAGTTGGTGGATTTTTAGGCTTTCTGCTTGTCAATATTTCTAACTTGATTTGATGAGAATTTTTTTTTTTTGTTGAATTGTGAAGTGTAGAAGAACTGAAGAAGTGAGAAAGGGTCAAGGTTCGCAAGGCATTGGATGATAGATTGGTTGTTCTATCTTGAGCCTTTTATTTTGGATAACAGTAACGAGAAATTGGTATTTGTAAAATCGAAATTATTAATTTTTCATCTGGTTGGATTCACCTCTGTGACATGATTATTATTTGGTTGGGGTTGAATTGTAATTTGTTGAGGTAGTTTTTGTTGATAGAGTTGCGGATTACTTTTGTTTGTATTGCCAATGGCTCCAATTTTTTTATCTGATCTAGAAGAAGAGGAAGGAAAACAATTGTGTTGTTTTGCGATTTCATATTATTCATTTTTTTTAAAAAAGTTGTTGTCATTTCATTTTTTTAGTACGAGATAAATGAAAGGAATTTTATTTGTTTTTTTAAATGTCTATATATTGTTACTTACTGATTTTTTCATTTTAGGGGCTTGATTTTGTTGCTGCGTGCGTTCTGAGTGCGAATATTGATGGGTGTTTTTCAATTATTTGGATTCCTTCAAGTTATGATTTTGCTGCCACCTTCATCCTTGATCTTCTTCGCCTTGTTTTTTTATTTTTAATTCAGGTATATACAATGGGTTCACGAGACGAGTCAGGCCCACAACAACCTCTCCAGCAGCCTTGTCGTTCGTCCCATCTATAGAGGTGGCGTAACAGTAGTGATTACGAGCTCGACAAAGTTTGCCAAGATGCTTTCCCTTTCCCCTCGCTTTGACCGCTATCTGATGATGTTGCTTTCGTTTAGAGGTAAGTTTATTTATAATTTATGGGTTATTGATGCATTAGGGTTTCTTGTCTTGTCTATATTCGATGCCATTTTGTTGGAATTTTTTAGAGGTAAGTTTCTTTTCAATTTAATAGATTTTTTAGAGGTAAGTTTCTTCTCAATTTATGGGTTATTGAATTGGTTTCATTTTAGGGTTTTGTTGATTTTTCATATCTTCACTTTTTGCTAGGATTTTACTCTAATTTATGTTTTTTAAGTGATTGAATTTGTCATTAATTCGGAATTTTGGGTTTTAGCTTAGGATTCACATCTTTTCTATTTTTTCCCGATTCCAGCATTTTTTTTTTTGCTCTTTTTCACAAGTTGTGATTGCTATTTTACAAGACTTTGCAGCACTTCCAATCCCAAATTTTAAAGTTCAAATTGGGGCAAAGTTGATTTTTTTTTTTCAATTTTGATTTGATTTTATGATATTTGGTAGGATACTTCTTTTTTGATCTATTTTTTTATACAAAATTTATGCAATTGATCAATCTGCTTTGAATTTATTGGTTTGTTACAGAGTCTTTGTGTATTGTGTGAGATGCAATAGTTCGAATGCTCAATTGATTAATAGTTCGACAGATAAGGTTTGTTCTATCACACAAAATCTACAAAAGAGCGAAAGTTATTGAAGTGACCAATTGATCTTTCTCCCTTTCTAAATCTTCAATTTCATGATAAGCATTATATTATTGAACTTTTGCATCCAGAAACTCTTAGAGAAGTTATTTTGTTTATACATTAGAGCGCTCAATAATAAAAAAGGTAAATCATATAGTGTATTTATTACTCCGTCTATTGTTATTAATCATAGTAAAAAAATGTCGTTTACAAATTATATCTTTACTTCATCTATTATTATTGAGCATTAAAAAAAATGTTATATCTTTACAATAAAAAAAATGTCATTTACAAAAAAATGGTAAATTATATATTTATTAGTCCATCTATTGTTATTAAGCATAGAAAATAGTAATAATATTATATTTGATGTGTCTTCTAAACTAATATTCCAAATTCTGATGTGTTGAGTACCATTGAGTTGTGATGTTCAATACAGTTTAGATATGAATGTGGATATAATTCAGATAAGAATGAGAATAGCCGCTGAAACAAATAGATGATGTTCTGCTAAAATTATTTTGTTGTTTTGCTATTTTTCACTTGCTGCTAATTAATGCTGCTGGTTTAATTTGTTGTAAACAATAAGCTGTTGTTTTGTTGCTTATATGTTGTTTTGTTGTATGGGTTTTGCCGTAAACTATAAGGCTATATAAAGTATACTGAAATCTGTTTAAGCAGAGCAACCTAGATGACATTTAGAACTATTCAGACTCAAAGGCTACACATGAATTATAAATTCTCTCATAATTACTATATATGCTTAAATGACTTTTAGAACTACAGAGATTCACAAATAAGTTTGGGCAGGATAGCTTAGATTGATCCCAAATCATAGAATAAGGACTTACAACTAGGGAATGTTGTATAAAGTATACATTTCAACATGGAAGGTTGTATAACTTTCCATAAATCATTGGTTTAACAAATTGACAAATGAAGAAAAGAAAAAATTCAAGTGTTTCATTCAATTATTGGTACAAAATTAATTGTACTTAGATGTATGAGAATGTAGAGATTGTTACCTTGTCATACTTTTCTACACAAATTAATGCTTCTTTAGAGTCGTAAATGTGACATGACTGACATCTGGTTTCAAGCCTTAACTAATAGAATGGTTTAGCATAACTGTTCAGCAAATGAGAACAACAATAAACAAGGCCACACCATAGCCCCCACCCTTGCCAGCCCTCTCTCCCCATCCCATCCCCACCCCTACTACTAATATCACTGTTCTTGGATCTGGTAGGTTTTGCACATGGTATAAAAGAGAAAAGGCAATTGGTAATATTGTTATGTATTTAAATTAAAAAAATGTTGTTGGTCATATCATTACTAGAAAATAAACAATGCCGGAGTAATGTGCTATGTATTGTTAATTAGATATTAGCTTTTAATAAAGTTACCATGGACATATCTAGCAACAAAAATCCTAATTATACAAATTGCAAACAAAGCACATACTTCCTCCGTTCCAAAAATAAATGCAACAATTTCTATTTCAGGAAGTTTCAAAATAAATGCAACAATTTTAATCTTTCCATTTTTGTAAGTATTTTATTTCTATCTCTCACATCCACTTTCTCTCTCTATCCCTTTTACTCTCACAACAAAAAAATGCCTAAGAGTCTGTGCATTCTAATTTGTTGCGTTTTTTTTTTTGGAACGGAGGAAGTATAATATTTAATCTTATAGTTGTGCATGGATTTGAAATCTAATCATTCTTTTTTTTCATGTGATGTTGCAGGAAGAGGAAGGAAGAAATAATTGAAATGATCTTTGTTAAATGTGACAGAAAGAGCTTACAGGAGTTTCCGAAGGTTCCCTTTATAAAAGATATATACATGTTTCACATCAAGAGAATACTTTTTTTTTTTATTATTATTTACTTTCAAAGCCTGTGATTTAGCAATTTCTTACTCATGTTCTAATGTAATTGTTGTCAGAATTTTGATAGTCTGATTATGATTTTGTTTTCAAACTTTAATTTTAAGGAAAAAATATCATAAACAAATTATTCAACAATTACTTATGTTCTAATTTAATCGTTGTGAGAATTATAATAGTCTGATTTATTTAGAAAATAAGGACATTTAAAATTTAGAGCTATCACATACTTCGTGGTTGCAATTGTCATTTGAATTGCATGTAATATTCTTCATCAACTTATTATCATTTATCAATGTACAACCTGAATCAAAATAACACAAAAGGCATATTTGAACACGAAAAGAATTCATTACTAATCCAATAATATTTACTCAGTTGTATAAATCTCTCATCCTCTTACATTTATTGTATATAATTACTCGGAAGAATGTTGCTCAAACAAGTTCACGATACATCAAAGCGTTGAAAAATGACGTGTTGGACACGGCGCGCCGTGGACAACTAGTTTGATAAAAGGTTAACCTTTAGAGGCGTGCGTTATATATTTTGAAATTTTAATTTTAAATTTTTTTAAAGACCATTGTGCATTCTAGATTTAGGCATTTACCCATAAAGAGTGATAGCAAATGATATTCTTTGGGGTATCCATAATTCGGACAAAAAATCAACTCTAATCGAAATTGAACCGAATTATCAACTCGAGTTACCTTATCCACAATCAATAATTTCACATTATTTTACTTTCCATGAGGATTTTTTAATTACCACATGAAAATTGAAAGATGGCAAGAAAAGTACTCAAAAAAAAATATATATATTTGTTGCTTAACAGAGTAATCTGTAATTCATGAAAGATGGAATTCAAAGAAGAAATCCTATTGATATCTTTTCAACAAAAGCTCAGATCACATGCAATCTCTAGCCATATGCAAACTGTGGATTACAAACCAAGCAGTTCTTCAAGCTGCAGCAAAGACATTTCTTTGTTGTTATGTCATTCATTATAATTGGATCATTACAATAAGCATATCTAAGAAAGATAGCTAGGTTTTGATCAAATTCATGCTAAAATCCCATAGTTTTTGGGCCAATGCGGCATCTTGAGCTAGTGCAGTTCGCTTGGCTACATTACAATCGCTGAAATATTCACCACTTACGCCCTCCACCTGTGGATGCAGAGCAACATAACATGTTGTCGCAGCTCCCTGCAATGATAATCACATGATTAAAATTTAGAACGAAAGCTCCTTCTCTCATTCCCTTTCTCATTTTTGTTTTTTTATTTTATTTTTTAGATATAGTTGTGGGCAACCACTGCCCATGGGATCGATAGGAGTGTTGGGAGGTTAAACCATTATTAAGCACTGGAGTTTACTGACTAACTACTCTGGAAAACAGCAACTAAATCAAGTAAAGAGGGAATAATTCCACAGGCAACAATGGAGAAGAACGAGTAGCAGTGGACACGAATATTGAAATGCAAAACAAGAGAAACGACTAATATATTTGATTAAATACTCGGAAAGATTAACTACAAAAGATAATGAGCAACTTGAGGTTGCAAATATCAAAAATAGTGACTTTAGGTCATAAGTCTCAAAATGCCTAAATTTCACAAAATAATTCATTGATCCTTACTCTCTTCTCCCCTCTACTACTTCCCTCTTGATTGCTATTTGTCCATATTCAAGTACAAAATCAAAAAGGCTGAAATATGATCAACCACTAGCTAAAGGACAAAATAAAAGTAAACAAAACAAACAAAATAACAGTAATGAAATTCTGAAAATAATTAAAATCCTAAAAACTAATTTAATTACTTGGTTCATTGCAACCATTAAGCTCCAAACATATGTTCTGTAGTAATATTGCTAAGAGTCCATCTACAACTATAAAACTGTTTTATGAGTTGTCAAACTATTATTCTATATAAAAAAAATAAAAAAACTCTTTTGGTCTGAAATTTACTTTTTAAATATGAACTAGTCAATGAATGACAACTAAAATCATATTGGTGAGTAAAAGATATTGGGCCGTCTATTACGGAGTAGTTAATAGAAATAAAATACAAATACTTTCTCGGCTCCATTTTACTGCAAACATAACTCTTTGGCACACAGTTAATGATGAGAATTAAGAGTGTAAACTTGCAAATTTAGTGAAATAATTTTAACATTGATAACTTTGTAGCTTCTCTCTTGCTTGTATTTAAATTATTTTAATTGATTTTCTCATTTACATGCTCAAATTTCTTTTTTAAAATGTATGTCAAACAGGTATGTTGCAATTAATATGTAGCGAAGGAAGTATTTCACAGTGCAAACTAAATTACCTGAGGAACACTTTTCATGACATACTTGCCAATGTTACCCATGACACCTGTCGAATAGACGAGCATATGTAAGTGGGATTATCTAACCTTAAATAGAGGGAAACCGGAAACAAGATTTCTTTTTAGTAATTTAGCAATAGTAATTTAGCACAAAACTCAAGAAGAAATGTCATCAGGCAGAGAATACCATTCACCAAGCTGTTATGGCGGAAAAGATTTGTAGTAATTGTTCCCGGATGAAGAGAATTTGCAGTTATTTTAGCACCTTCTTCCTGATCAACAAAAGGATGATACCCCAAGGTAACTTTTTAGTCTAAAAGATGAAACATAAAAAAAAAAACAAAGGATTGACTTTGAAGCCAAGATACACAAAGAAGCCACAAAAACGAGCAAGCTGGCCTATGACATCAACTGCAAAAGGCTAGCTGAAAAGGTAGGTCATAGAGACATAAAATCAGTACCTTTAAACCTTTCGTTAGCTGATTAGCATGCAAAATGTTAGCAAGCTTTGATTGGCCATATGCGCGCCAACTGCTGTACCTGCACAACCCATGATTATAACTCATGCAAGTCCATCATGAAGATTGAAGAGTCTACTCGATAACTGAATTGCCAAGAACTGGAGTATGGAAACATATAATCAGGTTAAAATGGATACGTGAATAAATTCAAACTGCACTTATTTGGAAAAAAAATAACTTTCCTAGTCTGGATAAGGGTAAGCCTTTTGCATAAGGGTCACCCAGATCCTAATTGAGATTTGTTCAGGAAGGCTATTGTTGACTTATTGTAGATGTCATGCAGTACAAGAATAAGAGGATAAGTAACTTTTTAGGGGGGGGGGGGGGAAGTGACTTTTTAAAAGCAGCCATTGCCAAGAATCAATGTATTACCCTGATGGATCATTGAGTTTGTCAAAGCGAATTCCTTCAGAATATGGGAAGCGGTGAGCCTCTGATGAAACATTAACAATCCTTCCCTCTCTACCACTTTTATTAGCTGTTTTCTTCATGTTGTCCAACAGCAGATGTGTCAACAGAAAATGACCTATCAAAGGATGTAAGACAGTTTAGAACCTGCTGATTGTATCCATTTCTCGTGTAAAGGAAAAAACGGAAAAAGAAGGCATAAGTGACCCTCGGAGAATCAGTCAATCCCCACAGAAAGCAACAGCAATCATATGTGACCTTTGATACAGGGAACAAGATAAACTTAATCATAGGTACCAGTAAAAATGAAGTCACTTTTTACTACAACTTACCTAAGTGGTTTGTGGCAAACTGTAGTTCTATATTGTCTTTAGAGAGCATGAAAGGGGTGGCCATTACTCCTGCATTGTTACTTACAATGAAGAATGGCAGGTTAAGACTTAAGAGTTCACTTAAAAAAATGTTTATTAGAGCACATATAATTATATGTAAAACAACTTTTAATCAAAATATGATGGCAAAGCACGACCAGCAACTTCAAAATTATACATAGAAAGAATATAACTTATCCAAATTAATCATAAGAGAAAGGACGATAACTCACTTTTACAAAAGCAAAGGTTAAAGCTCATAATAAAACCAAAATAAAGGAGATACATAACAAGAGCTTCTTACATTAAAATGTTAAGTGGACGTTTCGCAGAACTATATTCTGATGCAAATTTTCTGACAGATGCCATTGAATTCAAATCCAACTCCAAAGCATCAACTTTAGCATTGGGTATTTCCTGAACTATCTTATCTTTGACCTCTCTGCCTGCATTCATATTCCTAACACCCATGACAACATGTACACCACGTAATGCAAGAACTCGCGAAGTTTCGGCACCAATCCCACTTGATGCTCCTGTTCAACAGATTAACCAGGTGAGCTTTGTAAATGATGCATGATCTTTTTCAAACTACAAGAACTATTGAACGCTGCTCAATCATAGATATAGGGTACGCAGCAAGCATTACTCAGAAAATGGAACTTCACTTTGAAATAGTGTGCATAGACCTATACCATTTGTAAGGCATGTATAGATTTCCTTGCTTTGTCCTTGCTTTGGGTTCGTGGAACTTGGGAAGACATGTACATATAATGTTTCATGAAATTTGGAGGACTTGATGAGTAGAAGATATGAATCACAAAATAAAATTTTGATCAATAACTTTAAGTCTTTAACTGAATTGAATATGGAACATTCCCTACAAATTGTTAGTTAGGGACTAAGTGACTAACGATTTGGACTAAGTGACTAACAATTTAAGAGACTTTATTGGACTAAGGAAACAAGTGACTAACAATTAGTAGGGAATGTTACATTTTGATCAATAACTGGACCCTGACGGTGGGACTAAGTTAGTTAGGCCTTTTTAAAAAAATTGAATTAATTTAAACTGAATCAAACTGGACAAGATTGAATTTGATTCCTAAACTTGGTAGAACCATGGAAAAACTGAAATAGGCCGAAATGGAGTGGACTGAAAATAATACCAAAAGAACAATGTTTTACACATTTAACGATGCTCATAAGTATGTCAAATCAGTACACGGTCAATTCCACTAAAAATATTCTTGTAGATCACCAGGATTTTTGCACACTTTCAAAAAATGAGAAAATATTATGTTTTAGGGAGCTATATCGGCACAACATAATACTTCGTATCACCTCTATATATCCTGTAAATTTGGGTGCAAGTTTATAACATGAGAAGTGGATGGGAGGAAGGAGAAAAGTTCCTGACAATTCAATTTATTTGCATAGGATGTATTATATATAAAAATATACATACATACACACATACATATGATACTCCCTCCATTCTTTTTTATGTTCCCGTTTGAACTGTGCGTACTTGCCAATGCACTTCTTTGACACTAAGTATCTTCAATTATGCATTAGCGAAAACTATAAATTACTAATTAAGACAATTGAAACAGGCCCTACATGACAATATTTTTTCATTAATTAAGATTATTTTAAGAGAATTTCTTTAATTGTATATAGTATCAATTGTCGAGATTCAAAACACAAAGTAAAGATAGTGATCATTGAGGGAATAATCTATAAAAGCCACTTAAGTACCATGCCAGAATGTGTTACTATAAACGATAACTCATAACTCCAACACATCCACAACTTCTGAAAGAGCTACTTAGCATATGCTAACTCCAACACATCCACAACTTCTGAAAGAGCTACTTAGCATATGCTAACTCAGGAGCACTTGGGTTCCATTTGATAATTCCAGTTTATTCTTATATGTACGCTGATGCCAAAAAGTAAACTAGCTGATTCTGATTTTACTTCTAAGCCAAAAACCTAAAAGAATGGTCACAATTCTGACTAACATGGATACTATTCTTAACCAAAACTAAATGGATACTAATATATCCCAATAAACTATTTTGGATAATGCATACGCTAAAGGATGGCTTTGGCAACATATTGATCCCAAACAATCAGGTACCCAACACCCTAATATATCTAATCAAACACATAATTATAACTATATCCCTCCAGGCCAATGCCTAATTAGAAAGTGTGCTGCATTTCTAAGCAATGCACAATGACCGGAAGCATCAGTAGCTCTATTGGGCAGGAAACTCCTGATGCCCTGCACCTGGAGCATCAGACCAGGGGATTTGAACAAGAAGTAGAAGCTTCAGCCAAGACTGGAAGGAAGAGATGTGGTCCAGCAAAGTTGCAGTTGATGGCTTTTACAGAGGTTGCAATAGGTAATAGATGGACCCGGAACCATCCAACTCTGTGGTCCTGCGCGTCCCAACACTAAATAAAAAAAACCCACCTCTCACTCTACAAATGTTCACACATTAAAGTAACAATGTTCACACATTAAAAGAGAAATGTTCGCACAACTATGCACAAATATTCACCACATATTGTTATAATGACACCATTAACTTATGATTTACAATGTTCATCAACTTATACAAACATTCAACAAACACAAACGAACACAACAAAATCAAAAAGTCCAACACAATACAAATATCAAATGTTCATCAAATGTTCACAACAGAATTATCAAATATTTATCAACATCAATTTATCAAATGTCAACAAAATCATCAAATATTCATCAACATCAAATTATCATATGTTCATCAATATAAAATTATCAAATGTTCACAACAAAATTATAAAATGTTCACCAACATCAAATTATCAAATGTTCACAGTAAAATTATCAAATGTTCACGTTGTTTGGACCCAGCTACATGGTCCCGGGTCCGGCCAATAATTTGCGCAGAGGTTGTGACCAGATTTGGTGGGCCAGAAACCATTTCTTTTTTTGGTAATGCTATGCTTAGTGTTTAACTTTTAGTGCATACAGTAAAAAAAAAATTCGTATGGCTTGTACTTGTAATCAGCATTTCTTGCCTTAAATGTTGAGATAGTTGGCTGTAATTTGTAGGGCTGTAATTTCCCTGCCATTTTTGCTCTTTTTGGTAATTAATATAATGATATTTTTTTGCCAAAAACAAAAGGAAAATTTGCTTTGAATAATATACGATACAACCTTTCAACTATTTACTTTTAATAAGCAAAACTTTCAATTATTATTTAATAAGTTAACCTTTACCCCCAAATTCTTTCATTAGGCAAAAAAACCTACTACCGGCTAAAAAATGATTTCAAAATTAAAACCCTTCAAAAAAACCAACTGTTCTGCGTAAAAAAAATTATATATATATCACTTCTCCCCTTCATTCGATGCTTTTCTCCTCCATTGATTTTATCAACAACTTAGTTTCTCAAGTAAAGGTAAATACTTGTCAAAGTTCTCGCTCTATAATTACGTTCGAATTGCTTCTCAATTATATGATTTTTTACATTAATTGCATTTTAATAGGTTGGAATTTTTTTTTAAAAGAATATTTGTGAAGTTGAAGTGGAGAAGAAGAATGGAGGAAGATTGTTGGACTATTGAACTGGAGAAGAAAATGGAGTAAGGTGCATTAGAGTAATTTTTATTAAAAAAAATACCTATAGCTTACCTACTGGCTTACCTGCTACAGTAGGTAAGCTATTCTTTTGCCTACTCAAATTATTCAAAGCAATTTTCCCAAAACAAAATTATATATGAAGTACATTTATAAAAAATAAAAAATTGATGGGGAAACAAAAACCCACTAACCCCGATCACAGGGCCAAACACCTTCATCCTTTCTGATGATAACATCAAACTAATCCACCACACAGTAACAAGTACAGCTAAAATTTATAAAAAAAAAAAAAAAAAAGACACCCAGAAATTTTCATATAATGTATGCTCTGCATAGAAATTCAACATGCAATACTTCATTCTTCTAACTTAACAACAATCAGAAATCAGAACAGCCAACTGCTAAACTTAATCACAAGAAAATTACTAACTAACTACCCCCTTATTTTCATTTTGTTAATTAATTTTAATTTTTGGAGATACAAAAACACCGAAAACAAAATTAAACAGACCTGTGACAATGGCAGTGAGACCAGTACCATCAATTCCATTAGTAACTTGTTCAGCTGTTGAAGATCCAGAAAACCCAGATGCACTTTTTCTTCCAAACCACCACATTTTTTTTTGCTCTTTCACTAACTCAGGCACTCACTGAATTGAACCACCTTTAACGCTGAACCAATGAGAGTTTGAGAGTGAAAAAAAAGGAGGGTGTGAAAAATCTTCAAATTTGTCATATTCGAATCATAATCGTACCTAAATAAGGAATTAAAGATCGCCTTCAACATCTGTTATTTTTTCCTCTGGTTGTTTTTCTTCCACGGGTGCTCGACAGTTGTGATTTTCCATAATGATTTTATGATAATCAGAACACATATCTCTACCTAAAATATGTGAACTGCTAAACACAAGCTTGAATTACTTACTAAAGTCTTATTTTTTCAAAACTACCCTTATTTTATAACACACCCTTTCTAATTAGACCAAAATCTAAAATCTTTAGTTTATTTTATATCAATATTAATCATGAAATAAAACATGTTATTACACTAAAATCATGAATTAAAACATATTACGTATACTTAAATAAGAATTTAAAGCATCGCATGTGTTTTTACATAGTGGTTTAATTCAAAAAATTATAACTTTTTACACATAACTCTTTTTGAGGAAATTTAACTTTTACAAGATTCCTTGTTTTGAGAGCTTCGATTTGATATATTATACGTCATATTTCGCTAAAAAACGAAGGAGATATGAACATTTTAAGGCTAAGTGCGCAGTCAGAGAGACATGGGTGCATGACCCATGCGCCCCTGCCTTCCTGAGTGTGCATTTAGTCTTAAAATGTTCATATCACATTACATTCGTTTCTTAGCGAAATTGGACGTATAATATATCAAATCGAATCTCTCGGAACAATGAATCTTTTCCAGGTTGAATCTCCTCAAAAAGATATACATGTAAAAAGTTATGAGTATTTGAATCAAACCACTTTGCAAAAATACATGTAATGCTTTTAGGAGGAGTAGTTTTGAAAAAATAAGGGCTTAAGTAAGTAAATTGGGGGCGACGTTTAACAATACCCTAAAACATTTACATCCGCCGAAATAAATAAAAAATAAAGTTGGGAAAGGAGGGGGGTAAAAAAGAGGTTATATATTGCCCCAAATTACTTAGTATCGCCCCATATATTCAGCCACTCGGACCTCAGGGCATATTTTGGAGCTAATATTAAACTAACACCTACTTTGAGTTTTAAGAAGACCCATACTGACTACTGAGGGCATGTTTGATTGCAAGCTTGTGTGTAGGGAGAACCACATATACCCAAAGCATGTTTTGTTGCAAGCTTGTAGAATAGAATTAAATGTGATTCTATAAAAAATAGAGTGTGTGTATTTTTATTTTTTTTGGATAATTTAGTGTTTGGTTGAAGTATTTGAGTATAAAATCTGATATCAATAGTTTCTCAATTCCCTACTTAAACTCATAAAGTACATATACACCTTCCTCCTAAAGTTCCTTATAACGCGTACCTCTCATTTATTAGTGGATAAACCAAACAACTACATGAATGTAATGGATTTTCAATCCATACCTAGGAGATTATTATTATCATACCATTCTATTCTAACTTTTTAAACCAAACATGCCCTTAGTGCACGTATAGTCTTTTTCGGGGAAAAAAAAAAGTGATAATGTTACTTTTATGCTTGCACAAAATTTCAAATTGTAAATTTAGATTTTGAAGATTTGGTAATTCTAGGTATTTAATTTTTCTCATAGCCATTTTTAATTGAAAATCTTAACACTAGTCCCTATTTTATGGTTGTGGTTAGCAATGTGATATTATTTACCATTTTTTTAAACATTTTTTTTTATAAAAAATGAAAATTAATACCACATTCTTAATCAAAGTCATAAACCTAGGACTACTATTTGCATATAATAGGACAATTTTATGATATTATTAAAAATGGAAATTAATACCTCATCCATTGTTGATGTGAGACATGTAGAAGAATTTAATTATAAATAAACGATATATGGATATATATAATAAAACAATTTATTTTTGTCTCATGCAATAGAATTTTCACAAGATTTGATGGATCCAATAAATCTAATCTAGTTAATCAAATCCAAAAACTTTTATATCCAATCCATTTTTTAATTTTTTTAATATTTCAGATTGAATATCCGAAAATATTCAGATCACACATTTTTACATTTCAGATATCCGAGATGTACGAATTGTTTGCGAAATTTGTTTGTGATGATAATACTCTCAATAATTTTTTTTTTCTTTTGATTGGTTTGCTACTTGCATCAACAATAAATGGCTAAGCAACAATGCCTAGCTTACCTTTGCCCGGGCTCGGCCACATATTATCAGCAATTCAGCATGAACCTAATGGGACATGCAAGAATCAGGTCCATCAAAACAAAGAACTAAGGTAATGTGTCCTTTTCATCAAGTATAGCTGATGGCAGAAGTACATTACAGTTTGAATGTGTACATTTCTGTACTAAAGTCAATAATAATAATACTACTACATAATAATAATAATATATAGACAATTACATCAGAGCAGCTATAAACCATTCCAAAGAAACTGAAACGCTTTGGTTAAAGTAAATTTCTGAATAGTCAGACTGCCTGGCTGTGTATCGAAATTAGGGTTTCTGTACAACATAAACTAGACCTTCCAAAATCCCAGCATTCAAACTCTTCTAAGATGACCAAGAAAAATGCAGGTCAAAACTTTAAACTTCTCTGCAAAACTGCAGGACATACCTTTTTGCTGAGTTGATTTTGAAAGCCTTTTTTAGCTTTAAAAGGAATCTACATCAGAAAGCAGAGTTTTGTATTTGTACAAGGCATGACAGCTAACTCTGTTCCATGCACCAAGCCACTCCTGCACTGAGATTTTCATTAGCCAATTTGGGCAGAAAAACAAAAAAAACCCGAGCTGTCATGGTGCTTCGTGCCACTGAAACAGAAGACTCTTTCCAGCATTGAAACTGAGGCTGAAGACCAACTGCCTTAACAAGGGCAAAATACTATCTATCTCCTGAGCAAAAAACATTTCTAAAAGACCAATCTCCAGCCTCAAGCATTCCATCAACTCAGTTCCTTGTTTTTGCATTAGATTATTCAATATCCTGCAGTGAATAAAAGCTAGAGGCCATGGGTCCTACTAGGCAATGTTGAGCGGGGACTAAATTCCACAGAAGGATTTTGCTTTACATGTTCCCGCAAGAGCTGCTGGGACACGCGATCAGCCAATACCGTCTGTCCATTACAAAGTTCCCCTTGACAGGGTCTTTCCCTTTCAACCTGCTTTACACGTATATCATCCTCAGAATTTGCTAATGTCATCAAAGCACGGGGTCCAGGTTGAATCCTTCGAAGAACGTTTGGGCTTGGATCATGGTAAGGCCCGTTAAGGAAAACATTATTTGGAGATATAGGCAATCCTCCAAAGCCCTCATGCATATAAAGCGATTGTTGTGAGTAATGAAATGGAATTGCACCACTACCACCAGTAAGGGGTGTTGAGGAGCCAGATGTAGTACGAGGGCTGGATATAGGAGAAGGTGTCATCACCCCATTCAGGTGCGGCAACCTTGGGTGTAATAGCGGACTACCAATTGGAGAGACAGGACAGGAGATGTTCCGCGGAATGTGATACTCGCTAAGAACAAAAACATGAATAAGACCAAAATCGGATCAAAACACACTCTTCACAAAAAAAAAAAAAAAACCACAAACAAAATATAAAATCAAAATACAATGAAATTTTTTTTGTGTCTAGGACAAAAGGGAATGTAATTGATGAGTCAGTAAATGCAGATTTACTTTTACCAAGTCTTGTTCTTTTGAACTGATCAACTGAATTAATTTCATCTGAACTGGATCAACAAAAATAAATTAAACTAAATGGACTGGGCTGCACTAAAGTTAATTGAAAAAAAGAACTAATTGGACTAGACTGAACTAAAACCAAGTCCAAAATAATAGGGTCTACCTAACCAATTGCATGGACTATAAAACATCACAAACGTAGATCAAGAAAGAGTTAGAAAGAAACCTGCGGCGAGGTCGAGTGGGAGAAACCCTGGATGAATGAACCACAAGTCTTTCGGAGTCCAAGCTGGAATTATTCTTTTCAAGTCCAGCACCCTGATGATAATTCATATAACAGAAACAGGAACTTAGGTCATTGTAGACAGTAGAGCTATGTACAAGTACAGTAAATGAAAAGTTTGGAAATTAAGGATGTAAATGAGTCTAGTGAGTAATACCTTATTCATGCTCACACTGATTTAATCTAGTAATTTGTTACTTTTGAGTGTGACATAGCCTAATTAATGAAATGGCCTGAATTTAGGCTCTGTTCTTTAGACTGATCTGATCTGAACTGATCTAATTAGGTGGGGTATTAATTCGTGAAAGTATAATATTAAAACAAAGCTGAACTGATCTGATCTGAACTGATCTGATTACTATAGCTTTTAAGTCCAAAAGAACAGGGCCTTATAAATGATCTGTGTTTTATAGCAGATTTATTTACAAGCCTAAGTCCTATAGTAATAATGTAACTGGACAATTAATCCTATTATTCCTATATTTCTTATTTGTATTCATTATTCAAGTTCATCTATACAAAATTCATGCAAGCTCAGCTCACTCATTTCAAAAAATTAACAAAACGAATTTTAGCCAAGCTCCATTTCTGTTCACCAAGAGTATCAGTTCATGTATACGGTATACACCGCCTGTGTTTGAAATAGGACCCACAAGCATGCAATAGATATCCAAAAATGAAAACCAACTACATAGGCTAAGATGAAGTTAATCAAAATACAAATTTGTAAGACATGCAGATAACCAATCCAAAAATCTAGAAAAATTAAATTGGACAGGGTTAGTTAAAAGACATAGACAATAGAATGTACCACAGTCCTCATCCCATTTGGAGCACTAACAGGAATATCAGCTGGGTCAGGACTTGGCATAGGCCTCTCCAGAGGAGCAGCATTGTTGACAAATGGGTGCTCAAGTAGTTGAGCTGCTGTGCTGCGATGCTGTGAATTCCGCTGCAAACACAGCTTCACAAAATCTTTTCCTTCATCAGACAGATGATCAGGAATTGCTGGTAATTCTTTGCTATTACCTATCTTAAACATAGCAGCAACCTGCAAAAACCGGTTATGTCAAAACAATCTACTTCAACAAGTTTTAAACTTACAGCATTATAGTAAGATAACACACAAATGAAACAGAATTATATTTAGTCCATTCATTATCAACAATAAGCAAAATGCCAGCTCTAAAAATTTGTATCAATATAGCTTCAACACAGCACAATGAATGTATAGTACACATGAGAACTGATTTGTAAGGCAATGCTCTTTTGGACTTAATTTTTGACATTTCATTTTTTAGTCAGGTCAGCTCGGTACAGCTCCTGATGAGTCTAGATTCTAGAATTCAGCTCAGCCCAAAAAAGCAAGCACTAACACCTACAAAACTATAACAAGCAATAGGCATCTTGATGAGGGCAACTGACTAGGAATCCAAAGAAAATGAAACTAAGAAGATACTGATATGCTTTTGCCGTTATGCACAATAATACCCAACAAAAACACACACAAAAAAAATCTACATCAAAACTAAATTTGAAGTGATGGTTACATGATTGGATCTCACCATCCGAGTTTCACAACCAACACCCAGATTATAACATAAACAGTCAAAGACAGTCCAATGACAATGAAAGCACAAATTGAGAAAATAAGAGCATCAAATCCTACAATGGTCCAACCATGGTTCGAAATATCTGCCGCATCAATGGGATGCGCCCGAGTTGATGCGGATGCGATTTCTTATGAGACGATTTTTAGCGGTTCGTAACACTGTATATACAGACAAAAAAAATTGTTTGAACCAGCGGATTTTTAAAAAATCAGACACAATTTTACAAAAGTACCAAGTTAGTGCGAGACAACTTTTGAGATATTCACATAGATTCTTCGTACTAACATCCATCCAACTGAATGACCTGGATGATTTGAGATACCAGACCTTACATTGAGCACTACCTATATAAGCCATCAAAGTGACCACTGATGCCCTGGTGATCAATTGCCATACTTCTTTCAGGCACAATAACAAAAGCTATCGATTAATACTTCTCAATGAAAGACAAATAAAAGATTGACATCCAACATGTGCAAGTGTGTAACCCTCTAACCACAGTTTATCCCCATGACAACTCTTGCTGACATACCATATTATTAGCTAAATCAAATAATATTCTTAAAAAGTTAGAGAGCAAGGATTGAAACCCTAATCTTTTGACACCAGATGATCTACCATTAATCTAGAATTGAATGAAAAATTGCGAAGTGAAACACTTTATTCAATTTTCCTTTGATCTTCAAGTAGTTTGATAGGGGAAAAAATCTATCAGTTTGATTGAAAGTTGAAACTCTTAAGATTATAACCTTCCTAATTAACACCATAATATCCCTAATTAACACAATTACATCATCTAATTGCAACCACACTGAATCTTTCTTCAACACTTATAAACTCAATTTAACTTCCATTATTATCATTCTCCTTTACTACATCGCCCAAACATTACAACAAAATTTAAAGATATCATCCTCTCTCCTCCATGGCTCCACGCCTCCACCCCATGTCCCCATCACTATGCTAAATTATCATAAACCTCCTATCAGTCTCAACATCTTCTAAAATAGGTTGTCCAACTACATTTTTTTTTACCAAAAGGTCCATTTCCCTCACATCCCCTTCTCTATTTTAGATATGGTTATTTTTGTAATTGTATGCATTCCTTTTAAGAACCTAAATCTAATACGTCGTCAAATGGGATTTACCATGCTTTTATACTAATATCATGCAATTAGACTTTTTCGATCAAATTCCTTGCTACAGTACATCATCCGGACAAATGACTAGTTTATTTGGAATCAAACTTCAAAATAGTGATCGAAAAGCACAGACCCCTTCATATTGGCTCCATGGTGGTTTGGTTGTTGCCATTTCTAAGACGGTGCAACCAAGACTCCATATATCAACAGCCAGGTTGCAACCATTTGAATTTTTAATGACCTGCATTTGGAAGGCAAGAAAATGAAAATACTATAAGGAAAAAATTATTGAAGCCATGAGAGAAAATGACATTTCAGACCTCCGGTGCCATCCAATAGGGGCTTCCCTTGAATGACAAGGGACATGACTGTCCAGTAATCTGCAAAAAACAGTTAAATCCCAATGAGGGTTCTTTTCATAATTCCATGAAAACAAAGATCGGAACAAACTCCGCATCACCCTAATGTCTCAAGCTTTTTTAGTAGCTCATGGACCAATAAAATATCTATAAATAGGTGAAAACTTACATGCTTCGCCATACCAAAATCTGCCAGCTTAACACGTCCACAAGGATCAACAAGTATATTAGCACCTTTAATATCCCTGCACAAAGTAGGTCAACATGGATAACAAATATGTCGGTTACAGCTCAACTTATAATTTATTATTATTATTGTTATTATAGCAAAGAATACAACAAAACAAAGGTAAATGCCATAAGTAACCTCAGAACAACAACAATAACAGCTTAACATGATTCACCTATGAACAGTGTTTTTTCCATGAAGGTATGCAAGCCCAGATAGTATTTGTTGGGTATAACTACGAATTGCAAGTTCACCAAGCTGTCCATATTCTTGAAGCAGCTTGTAGATAGATCCACCAGACACATATTCCAAGTATATATAGAGTCTATCACCAACCTGTAAAACAAATGCATAAAAAGTATCGATAGAATTAGTTTAAGTAATACGGAGTAGTCTGTACCATCTGGATTCTCTAAATTTTGCACACAAAATAAATCTAAAGTGGCCAAGAAAATTTAGTATTTAAATAACTTAAAATTATTGACAAGAATTCTTTGAGAGGAAAACAATTAGGCTATGTTTGGTTCAACTTGTTTCAAAACCTTATTGCTTATTTCAACCAAATCTGATTACTTATTACAGACAAGATGTGAAAAAAAAGTTCAGATCATGCCTTGTCATATTATAAAAAAAAATTCAGATCACGCCTTAATGCCTTATCTACCATCAGTTTTTCTTGTCGCAATACATCTGTAATTTCGTAATAATATAATCAAAATTATATATTTGGAAAGTATACATCAATAAAAATCTAATAAACGGATCGGTTTTTCCCTTACAGATAAATGTATATATACGGTCAAAGGTTCAAAGTTGACAATCAATTACACTGGTTTAACTAAAACTTACGGTTTCTGAACCATAATATTGCACGATATTTGGATGTCGTAGGCGGCTCAGCAAAGCAATTTCCTGCACAAGTATAAAAAATGTTCACTTTAAGAAACTATCAGCAGCTGTGTCAAATTTGCTTTGCCAAAATCAATGTTAAATTTATGGCCCATTTGTTACCCGATCATAAATGAAGGTAATGGGAAAGAAAATCAATATCCATTGCCACGATGGTGCTATTTTATTTTATTTTTTGTGGGGTTGGGGGGGTGTGGGGGGGGGGGGAAGGGTGGTTGTTTGCACCTGTTGCAGCTGCTTAGCACTTTCCTTTGACTTTGGATCATCAGAAAAGAGCGTAACCTCCTTCATGGCACACATTTCACCCGTTTCACTATGGCAATTAAGGAAAGAAGAAATCTCAGGAAATAATCCTCATACAGTCATACCAATATTTTGATCTAGCAGCAAATCAAGTAAAAAATAGGGGGAAAAAAAGAAGAAACGTAAATTAGAATTATAACTACCTATTAAACCCAAGATAAACATGTCCAAATGTTCCTCTACCAAGCAACCTCCCCTTTTTCCAGCGTGGAGTGGGGCTGGGGAGATTCTCTCCTCTAGTTGGGCTTCTTGGAACAGACGGGGATGTGGCTGCAGAATTCCCATGAGAAAATGGTGCTGGAGTTGGAATGGCTACAGGAGGAAGAGGCAAACGGTGACTCTGTTGTTTTCCATCATCACCCCAGCTTGCATGTGTTTCAGAGCTTGAACCTGCAGCTCTAGGATGGATAGGAGTCACAGCACCACTCTGAACTCTAGAGCTCGGCCCAGGGCTAGTCATTCTTGGACTAGGTATTGGAGAATACTCTGGACTACCTCTGCTTGGTTGTTGCCAAAATAGCTGCCCTGATATATCCCCTCCCATAGAATTGTGACCAGAATTATGTCCTGATCCGGGACTAGAGCAGTGACCAGATCCAAGTAAAGTCACATCAGGATAAGGTTTACTAGCCCAGAAAGCAGCATTCATAACCTGCTCAGAGTTGGGTGTTCTTATTGGGCTTCTGGAGGGACTAGACATTGAGCTGTCAGGAGCACTGCAAAAAGCACCATGCAAGGGAACCTGCAAACTGGGCACATGATTGCGCAAAGGCCTTCTTCTTGGGGAGGCCTTTGTACTTTGATTGCTTAACGGAATACTAACAGGTTTGTTTGCTTCTATATAATCATGAGGGGCAGCTTTGGATGATTGATCTTTGAGTACCACACTTGCAAAAAGAAAAAACACATATCAATTTTCCATTATATGCTCTCCACTCTACAAAATTTAGAACAGATGAAACAAAACATGCTAAAGAATATTCATTATCAAAAATCAGTGAGGGAGCAGATAAGGTTCATCCTTACCTAGAAGGGCTACCAGCAACAGTTCTTGCCCCAATGTCAAGATCTGATGCTTGGGGACTACGCAGCCGGGACTCTGTCAGATCATCACTTTCTACTGAGCTCTCACTCGAAATAGAAGCAGTAACCAAATCACTGTCCAACTCTGCAGGATCAGCCCTGCTCCTAATGCAGGAAGGTCTTGGAAGGGGGAGAAATAATGACGATTTGGAGCTCTTCCCTATTCTCGGCTTTGATGATAAACTGATTCCAGAATCCGTCCTACTTACATTGGCCGGATGCAGGCCTGGAAGTGGGAGTGGCTGGGCATGGGGCCTTTCAGCAAAACTTTGACATCTTGCAACATGCTTGGAGTCCTTGGGAGGGGAAGGAGACCTGGATTCCGCCCTAGAATGAGCACCCCTTTCCGAAACAGTTTCAACGCAACGCCTACGAGATTTTCCGGAGGTGCTATCCAATTTCACATCAGATGGATTTCTGAATTTCCGTCTGATTGCATCAAGGATTGTTTCATCACCCGTTTTTTTCTTTGCTTCTTTTGATGATGACTTCCACCATGAAGGCATAGCTCAGGTTTTAGTTACTTTGCTATACCAGATCAAGGAAAGATTCTCCAAAAACAGTCCAAGCCAAGTTCATCAGGTAACACAGATATATATTATAGTAGAGGATCAAGATGATTAGATCTAAGCACCAGCATAAACCTCCAAAAACAGTTCAAAGAAGTTCATCCTCATTCACGGTAACATAACCTTGTATTATGTATACAGTAGATTCAATTTCAGAAGGTATTACCTGGAAAAGGAAAAATATAATAATTCAAGCGAAACATCCTTCAAATGAGGAAGAAGAAAAGCTCCTCATTTAGGTAAACTCTAAACCAGCAAATCATATATTAAAACAAAATGGAGCAAACCAGGAAACTAAAAACCAAAACATAAACCGCCCCATGTAATAACATAGAAGGAACTCGCTAATTTACAACGTTTGGTAGAAATATACACCAATTAATTGCTCTGACCAAAAAAGGTAATCATACTAGCAAATTGGTATTTTTGGTCCAATTTAATATTAAATTAAGTAGCAAATCATAAAACCACATCAAATCTCATGCTAGTAAATTAGGCAACCCTGATATGGAATAGCTGAAAAACCCATTGCGCTAGAAAGCGTAGAATCGCAACACGAGGCAAAAGTGATTAATAAAAAATATGTTAAAGACCATGCAAGGAAAAACAGTTACAACTCTTATCCCAGCATATCAGTCAAAACTTTTTCAAACATTTTCAAAAAAGAAACATGCTCTCATACTACTCTACTCACAATGAGACCTCAATTCACGACATAAGCTTCTTCTTGTTCCCTCTCACAAGTGCATTCTTTGCCAATTTAATTTACAAATGGGAAAAAGCAACAGGATTGTTATTTGTTCCTGTTAATTACTGTCACTAAAGCTTACAATTTATTAAGTATTTTCCTTTTTCAACAACAACAAAGCCATAGTCCCAAAATAATTTTACAAGCTTTTCCTTTTTAAAAAAAACCGCTTTCCACTAAAGGTGAGTTATGGCGAGGGAAACCCTGAGAGTAGTCAACTACGCTATCCAGGAATTTCTTCCGAAAATGGATCCCACAATTATTTCTTGGTACGAAGCCATCATCCCTTTGTGCATGGGGTGATAAGGATGTGCAAAGAGACCTTCAGCTCAATGCCCTACAAATTAAAGGGCCCTCATTTTTCCACATTGTAAAAAAGAATTTCAAAATTTATTTTCTTTTCTCTTTTTTACACATGATTTACTAATGTTTCATTAATACTTTAATGTACAATTAGTATTAGACATACTATAAAATATACTTAACGAAAAAATTGTGCTATTTCCTTTCATGTACAATTAATATTAGATATACTCCCTTTGTAACATAAAGATTTCAACAAATGTTTTTTCACGCATATTGAGGAAGCGATTTAAGGGTGTAAATGACCAAATTAATTTAGATAATTTTGATATTAGTAACTTATAATCACATTCTTGCTTGTATTAAAACCATTTTGATTAATTTATTCATTTACACCCTTAAATCGATTCTTCAAAATGCGTGAAAAAACAAATGTTGAAATCTTTATGTTACGGAGGAAGTATTATAAAATATACTTAATGAAAAACTTGTGCTATTTTCTTATTTTTGGGGCCACATTCACATAATTATCGCACGACCCCAAAATCTTTGAGGCGGCCTAGCCTCCATGCCTCCGTGAACTAGGCAGTCACCTCCAGTATCCCGCCTAATAAAAATATTAAGAAAATAATAACAATAAAACTCCGATGACCGTGGAGGTTCTGCCTCTGCAGTGTCAAAAATGATAAATGTATGTCTCAGAAGGTATTTTTATTATGGCTTGACTGATTCTACCCAGGATTTGCTTACCAAATTAAAAGGCAGGCTAGCTTTTACAAGTCAATTGTCAACTTCAATAATAATTCTTGGTCATCCCCAATTTCTAACCAGGTCTCTACTTTAGCATCTAAAATAATTCAAAAGATTTTTTAATCATACTCCGTAATACATAATAGGATCTCAGCTTCCTAAAACGTCACAATTAGTATCCAATTTTCTCAACCTAATTAGAAATAGCATACATCACATACCAAGTCAATCCAGTTCAAAGTAAACAAAACTATTGATATGGTTAAACAAACCAGGAAAAAGGAAATAATTCTATATATATATATATATTTAAAAATTAAAAAAATAAAAAAACCTTGCATTACAATTCAAACTCAAAAAAATGAAATTATGCCATTTCATAAAAAGAAGCTCGATCTGAACACTAAAAAAGGCAACACTTAAACACAGATCCGAAATCAAACAGAAGTTATAAAAACTCACCTCAAATTATCAGCAACAAATCGTCGGCGAAATACTAGGAATCTCGAAACAGTTTTATTTTATTATTTTTTTCACTACAAACACTAACTCACTAACTACAGAAGCAGAAAAATGAGCTTGAAAATTCTAGCAAAACTCAGCGCCATTGAAGGCGTTACACTGAAGCAAAATAGAGTGATTGTTGTATACTCTGAGAAATCAAGAATCGTAATCTAGTAAGAAAATTGAATTAAATTAGGCTTAGGAAGCGTCAATTGTACTGAAAATCAGAAAAGAAACCCTAGTAATTTTGTAGAACAATATATATTCTGGATATAGGAGAACCAAAAAAAATGAGAGAAAAAAAGAAAAAAAGAGAGAAAATGGAAGAATTTGTTAGAGAGGGAGAAGAAAGAGAGCGAGAGAAAGGAAAAAGATGGAGAGAAAAAAAAAATTAAAAAAAAGGACATAGAAAGCGAGGAACGATGCCACCAGGTACAGCACCGTGCTGCCTGGGAAAAAAAACTGCACAGGGTAATCATGTAATTTCATCCCTAAAATGCTTGTAAATTTGTAAGTTTGTAACCCAAAAATTTACAATATTAAGATTAAGTAATAAAAAAAATGGTACATGAATGGTGGGACAGAAGATTTGTACTCGAAAATCATTCCCAATGGGGAGAGATAGTGAGGCGAGGATGTAATGTGTGCAAAGTCACCAGCTAAAGTCTAAGCTACTCCTGCATCCTCGGAAACAAGCAATGTAGAACGGTTGTTAGGAATTGACACGCGCAAGTGGCCCGAGATAGCGGGAACCAGCGAGCAAAGATACATGTATAGGTGTTGTTGGAAAATGTTCCCCACCTAACAATTATAACATTATTATCTAGGTTTAATAGTGGGAAACGGTCAGCCAGCAAGCAACGATACATGCATACGTGTTATCAGAAAAAAAAAAAAAAAAAATTCCCTGCCTAACAATTATAACATCATTATTAAGTTTAATAGTGAGAGACGGTCAGTCAGCAAGCAACGATACATGAATTCGTGTTATCGGAAATTTTTTCACCACCTAACAATTATAACTTCTTTATTAGGTTTAATAGTCATCCAAAAAAAGATGGGCAAAATTATATACTTAATTACAATATTAAAAGCGGATTTTTCAATATCACATATTACCTTAATTACTTTTGGAAAAATGATCATAGTGTTCTCCTATGTAAATTCTTTTTTATTTCGTGAGTACCACTATTTGGCATAGTAATGTGGACCACTATTTTTATTTGATTGATTTTGTTAATTTTTAAAAAGTAAAATATATAATTGTGGGTCACAATGTTAAAATTAGCTACTCAATAAAATTTGGACTTAAAAACATTAAGAGGCTTCTATAATCAGAAAAATTATTTAGCATTGTCTAACGAGGAGGGAGAAGGAGGAGAGGATGTAACATGTGAAAAACCACCAACTAAACTACTCCTGCGTCCTCGGAAACAAGTAATGTAGAATTGTTGTTAGGAATTGACAGACACGAGTCGCCCGAGATAGTGGTGGGAGCCAACGAGCAATGATACATGCAGGTGCTATTAGAAATTCCCCCCCACACCAGCTACTGCACCCCCCTCCCCCCCCCCCCAACAATTATAACATCATTATTAGTTATTAGGTTTAATAGTGGGAAACAGTCAGCCACATACGTGCTATTATTGGAGATTTTTTCCCCCTCCTAACAATTATAACATCATCATTATGTTTAATAGTCATCCAAAAAAAGATTGACAAAATTATATGCTTAGTGAAAATATTAAAACTCGATTTTCCAATATCAAATGTTACCTTAATTACTTTTGGAGAATGATCAAAATTTTCTCCTATCTAATTTTTTTCCTTCAAATTGATGGGGTATATTGGGCTCTAATTCGTGATTCATCTTTTAATTTCCCCATCATATTAGCGGCATTGCCCGGAGAGTCAGGAGGTGACGATTGGGGATTCCAAGTCTCAGCTCCACACTCCACCGCAACTAAGCCATAACTCGATCATCAATTTATCGACTATTATAATTTTCTTATGCCCTATGTGTAAATACTTCCTACACAAAAGTACAAGGTGTTGGTGGAAAAAGTGTATCTCAGTTGGTAGAGACACCCTTGTGATCTTTGAGTTCACGGGCTTGACACTCGTCCCAATTTCATATGTTTATTGCAAGAAGTAGAGGTATCTCATCCATGATCATCCTTTAGTACCAAAATTGAAATTTCAAATACTTTATTACAAGAAAAATGATGTACATTATATTCCACAAGGGGAAGGTATCACATATATACAGCATTTCTACATGATCTCTTGAAAATTGATCTGAAAATACAACATGAATCATGGCACAATGCCATCAATCTTTCAATTATTAAATTAACCAACAAAATTATTAAAGAAAGAAAATAATCAACCTCTTATCATAACCAAGCCAATAGCAGTAACAATGAGAGTGGATGGAACTCCAAATTTAAGGTGCCTCCAAAAAGTGAGATTGTAACCCAAATATGGCACTTGTCGCGCTTGTTCACACACAATTAGGTTGGCTGCTGATCCAAGCAGCGACAAGTTTCCGGCCACGGTGCTTACCCACGCTAATATCAGCCATGCTTTCCTCTCTTCGGCTGCAGATATTGCTGCTCCAGATGCTGCTACTTGTGCTCCTAGTAACAGAACTGCAACACACAAAATTATGTGTTTGACACTTTTTTATATAGAGAAGAGATATAGAAGACAAGTATCATAGGGAGTTAGGCTTTAGAATTTTTTGTTAGGAAGCACCTGCAAAATATGACATTTTGTAACATAGCACCGTAATAAGAAAATTTTGCAAGAAAACACCTTATAAAATTTGATTTTCGCTATGAGGCACCAAATCAAGCTTCCTAATAGAGAAGTCAATATTCCAACCAGTTGACCCATATCTATGTTACTCGGACTCTTTTATTTCAACCAAAGTACCTGTGCCGGACACTTGATCCTTGGACATTGACATACCATTGTCCGATACTTCAAGGAAAGTCCAAGTAGCATGGGTGTTTGCTTCTAATCAAACCTAAAATCTTCTTAATCAACCTAAATGCTGCTCCCTCCGTTCCCATTTGTTTGTCCTGTTTAGAATCTTAACACTATTCATAAGATGAAAGAATCCTCCAAATTACTCTCAACATATAAAACATAACTAGCTTTAACCCCGTGCCATGCACGGATTTTTATTTTCCACAAAAAATAATTAAAAATATTAGTATTTATATATTTTTTTCCTCTTGTAAAACATCATTAAATTGATGGACATGAATCATGAAATTAAATAAATAAAAAATGATAGAAAAACAAAATACATGGTCCACATGGAGCATTAATAATGATGAGAAATTGAAAAATTTATGGGAAAATTAGGAATAATAAAGCAATTAATTTATTTTTTTCTAATAAAACAAAATCAAATAAAGAGGAAATGATAGGAAGATGACACGTGGATGTTAGAGTTCCTGTTTTAAATATTTAAGTATAGAAGTATAGATATAGCCATTGTGTGGTCTTGTTTGATTCGTCTCTATGAGTACGTTATTAATATCCAATTATTACACATATACAACAAGAGATATTTAAGGTCAAACAAATGCATTGACATGTGTGCAAAGTCAAAATAGGACAAACAAATGGGAACAGAGGGAGTATATTAAATAAGCAGGTTGTGTCATCAAAATTGGAAGAGTTTAGGTTGAATTTGGGTTGTTTCATCAACTCAATGGAATATTGAGTCTCTTGTCGGAAAGGTTGATTTTGGTGCCTCATAACCAAACTTTAATTTTATAGGGTGTATATTTGTATAATAGGTATTTTCTAACAAAAGGTTTAAGTTTTATCAATGACAGTGTTGGCTTTGCTAATAACTACTAGTAGTTTGATCATCAATTGTCAATGGTTTCTGGCATAACTGCATAAGTTCATAAGAAGGAATGATTGAAGGAGACGGAGAAAAAAAATTGATTTGTCAAGAATGTCCGAGCATATCAAGGTTAAAACATGTTGCACAACCACCAACCCTACTCAGCACTCATTACTATGCATTTACCATAATGTTGCTGAAATTTACAGAGCTACAAATGCACACAACCTCTTCCAAACTAATTGATGAAGCTACAAGGGACTCTAGAACTATAATTCATCTGATCCTAAATAATTGAATTGCAACACTGACCAAAAAGTTCTCTACTTTAAACATGCCTTCTTATGGATGCTGACACAGTTAAGTGGAAAGGTCCTGTGTCTCATTTTTATACACAAGTAGCAGCTGTTTTCATGCCTATGACAAGCACAATGCAGAATGTTATAAAACTCCATTCCAATTGATTATTCCAATTTCCAAGTCTCTTCAGTGGGATGCTTACTTATCATAGTAATTTTTTTGTTTTTCCTTTGAAATTTGGATCAAATTTGTCATCCAAGAAATTGAAAGCAATGAAACAAGCATGTGACTATGTGAGTAGAAATGTAAAATACATACCGGTTGGAACATTTGATACCAAGTTAGAAAGAACAAGAATGACCACTGCAAGAATCGCTATTCCACCAAAACGATCAACCTGTGAATGTGGCTCCATGATGTCCCACAGTTTTCCAGGAATGCCAGTCCTATTGAACCCGTCAACTGTGATGAACATTCCACAAAAGAATATCAGGAGGGAATACGAGACCTGATTAAGAAGATAGAAACAGAAAAAAGGATTTCAAGATACAAACATAAAAAAAATAATCAGTTAAAGTTCAATTCCATAAGCCAAGTGTTGAAACTAAAGCTGTTACCTTCTCTAATGAGGGCCGGGCATCCTTAAAATCAAGAACTACAAGAGCAAGCGCAGCAGTGATTGCAGTCCACGACATATCTAAACCACATAGTAGAGCAATTAACATGCCTATAGTAACAAGATAAACACATGTTTTCCAAATTACATGCTTCCAATATTTACTAACTTCTTTCCCTGATAAAAATAGCTTCAATTGTGCAGTGAAATCTCCCTTTACTGTTGTTTCATCTTTCAGCTGAATAGGCTCATTGGTTCCCACCACATCTTTGGATGCATCCGATAGTCTAGCAGAATCAAAACTCTGGATTTCATTATCAGAGGAATTGAGACGGTTTCTTAGTCTCTCTAAACCATCCGAATCTCCTATTGCCAGCGGAGAACAATGATTATCCATCACTACAGAATTGGAAGGAGACAAATGTGACATAGTTGCAGGAGAAAACCGATGAGAAGTATACTCCTCTTCAACCGCCAATGAACCAACATCTTCCTCATCCTTATGAATTGACAACAACTTCCAATACATCCCAATTATAATCAAGGCATTAACAAAAACACCAACAAGCATAGCCAGGAGAATTCCCACTACAAACTTTCCAAAAGAAATCTTACTTTGGACAGCTATAACAAGATTTTGAGGGTTGCCTATAGGAGTTGCAGAGGATCCAATATTTGCACTAGAAGCAACAGCTAGAAGAAAGGGATGAGGTGGGAGATTGTGTTGCCTAGCAATCTTTAAGACAAACTCAGTCAAGACAACACAAACAGTGTCATTTGTGAAGAAAGCACTAGATACAGCAGATACTAAGCAGATTCTAAGTATTAAGTCTTTAGCTCCTCTACTTTTCCATGCTAGCAATTTACCAAAGTATTTAAACATGTCAGCTCTTTCAAGATAAACACTAACTACCATTGTGCCAAAGAGAAGGCCGAGTATGGGAAGATCGATTGCATCATACGCTTGTTCTGGGGTTATGACGCGAAAAATTACCATTAGAATGGCTCCAAGGAGTGATCCTGCAGTTCTACCAATTGGAAGAAAAGGTACAGCAGGGAAAACTGCTAACACCCAAAACACTGCAAAGGCAATTGACCCTAAAACCAACTTCATTGTAGGACTCAATGCCATTTTTTACAATACTAAATTTTCAATCTCTCAAAAACTCAAACCATGATGATGATTGTTGTAAGTTATTGGTTATCTTCATTGTTGTAACTGGAAGCAGAACACAAAAGCATAAATTTAGAAAAAAAATTGGATAATCAAAAGCAAAAGCAATCATACAAACAACAAATGGATGCCAATTAATTAGAGAAAAATAAAAGTCAACACCAAATTACCATTCTTAAACAACCAAATATCAAAGTAATCTAAACTATCCTATCTCAAATTACACTGTATTACCCTAACCCTGTAACCCATATTATTTGCCAAAATTCTCATAAGAAAATTATCAAAAATGGCCAATAAAGAAAATTTCAAGCTCAAGTGTGAAACACCCAGAAGTGCCCAAATCCAAACATTCAATTTTGAAGCAAAAAGGTGGATTCATGAAAAAATAAGAATAGTCAATGAATCTCACCTGCATCATAGTCAAACCATACTATATTATCACTGTGTGCATGATCATTGAAAAGGGGTTAATTAGCATTTTCTGAAGCCTAAAAAAAGTGGAGATTATATTTGCCTAAATGTGTGGGAAAAAGAAAAGGGAAAAACAGATTATAAAAAGAAGACTTCAAAGAGTAGAAAATAATGTGAGAGCTAGTGGTCTGGTGGGACATACAGATTCAATCAATTGATTCCCTAAGGAGACAAAAGAGTTGTTTAATTTTGTCATCAACAATGAGCTCAAGAATTCCTTCAAAAAAAAAAAAAAACAAAAAAAAAACAATGAGGTCAAGAATGCTGGACACTGCTATCTGATTCAATCAAGACTTCAATTCAGATATGTCAAACGGGTCGGATTGGGCATGCATAAAATAGTTTAGAATTCGGATTTTGAAGTAATGGGTGTCAACGGGTTCGGGTCATTGTTTGTTTTTAATAATTCACAAAATGTTAGTTCTAGCAATTTCATAAATATTATAGCAGCCTTCATTTTTCATTTAAAAATGAAATATATGTACCAAAATTTATTTCAAAACTTCTAAAAATTACAAATTAAAAACGATTTTTTTTTCAAAACTACCTCAACTTTTGGTCTCCTTACAAAAAAACTACATTTCCTTTACGAAATTGTCCGAAACTATCTTAAAAATATAAAATCACTATTGACACATACCCAAATGGTATTGACTAGGTTTTCTGACCATTAAAGAGCATGTGCAAGGCACATGTTTCACTTAAAGCCCCAAATAACCCCAGTTCTACCCTAAAAAATCCACAAGATACCCATCTTTTTCATTTCATACCCATCTTTAACTAGCCTAATAGGTTGTGAAAAATATGATCAGAAAACCTAATCAATACCATTTGGGTATGTGTTAATAGTGGTTTTATATTTTTAAGATAGTTTTGAACAATTTCGTAAAGGGAAGGTAGTTTTTCGTAAAGAGGTCAAAAGTTGAGGTAGTTCTAAAAATGAAAAAAAACATCTTTAATAGCTTGTTTAGGCAAATAAATGTTGTTTTTTTAGGAATAATTACATTAATAGGTACCAACTATTGCACTTTTTATTTTATAGGTACCAATTTTTGATTATTCACCAGCAGCACGAACTATTACATAAAGTTGCAACGATAGGTATGGATGACCTAGAAATAAGTATGAATGACCTATAAATTGCAACAACATTTAGGTGATATACCTATCCTTACAACTTTATGTAATAGTTCGTGCTGCTGGTGAATAATCAAAAGTTGGTACCTATAAAATAAAAAGTGCAATAGTTGGTACCTATTAATGTAATTATTCCTTCTTTTTTACACAAAAATATTGCTAAATTAGAAGTTATAATGGTTAAAAGTGTTTTTGGCTTGAAATTTCTTATAATACAATAGGTTCAACACAATAATAATTATTTTCAAGCTAGGTTAAAAGCGGGTTGGGTCAGGTGACAAGTAGGTTGTCTTTACTAAGTACGAAACGTGTTTACGCCTTTATGGTGTAATTTTTTTTATCAAAACCCGTTATTTTCGAGTTTAACATCCAATATCGATTTGGGATGATTTTTGACAGATCTACTTAGAAGTTGGAACCGATCTGTAACCGCCTAACGTCAACTCGTAGATTTGGGTATGATATTGATTCAATGGTTTTAAATGAACCCTTTCTATGTTACTAATCTCGCTGTTGGCAATCATTTACTTACCACTAAATTAGTAATTGACACACGTCACAATTTGTTAAATTTTTTTCATCAAAAATTCTTTTTTTTATAAATAATTCTTTATTTTCATTTGAATTAAAATAAATTTCTTTTGAAACAAACTTCTACCATCCTAACAAAATCCAATTGTTCCTTATAATTCATATTCTCCATATGACAAAGGAGAACTAAAGAGTTCAGGGTATGTTGTCTTTATGGTCATAACTCATAAGACTTTAGATTGGTTTCCATCCACTGAAAAACATCATTAATATGCTGGAGAAGGCCTTCATCTATGGTGTGTTGATAATTTATATGTAGTATTCTACAATATAAGGCCCTGTTATTTAGGACTTAAAAGCTACAGTAATCAGATCAGACATAGTCAGATCAGATCAGACATTATTACTCTTTATTATTATTATTATTATTATTATTATTATTATTATTATTATTATTATTATTATTATTATTATTATTATTATTATTAATTTCGAGCATTGTTTTTCCGCTCGACATTTTCCGACGACGGTTTTTGGACTGACTTTTTCAGCGTTGATTATTCGGCCGACTTTTCCGACGACGATTTTCGTGACGAGTTTTTCGGCGACGGTTTTCGGACGACTTTTCCGACAACGGTTTTCGGACTGTTATTCGGTCGACTTTTCCGGCGGTGATTATTCAACCGACTTTTCCGGCGTCGATTTTCAAGCCGAGTTTTTCGGCGACGATTTTCGGGACGACTTTTCCGACGACGGTTTTCGGATTGACTTTTCCCAGCGGTGATTATTTGGCCGACTTTTCCGGCGACGATTTTCAGGCCCAGTTTTTCGGCGACGGTTTTCGGAATGACTTTTCCGACGGTGATTATTCGATCGACTTTTTCGGTGACGGTTTTGGAATCAGATTGAATGAAGGGTTTGAAAAGAATGAAAAGTAAAATACTGAAGAGGTGAAATGAAATGAGGCTTTGGGCTCATTAATTTTTGTCCTTAAAAAAATAAAAAATAAAAATAAAACAAAATAAAATAAAATAAATAAACATAAAAAAAAAATAAACATAAAAACAAAAACAAAAAATAAAAATAAAAATAGAACTAAAACTAAAACTAAAAATAAGATCAGATCAGAAAAACTCAAATCATATCAGATCAGAAAAACTCAAATCAGATCAGATCAGATCAGATCAGTCCTAAAGAATAGGGTTTAAGTAGGAATAATCCTACATGGAAAGTTTAGAAGAGGTTAGTTATATTCGTTTGTAATAATGTTAGTATAATTTTGAGTTTGTCTACATTGTTGGATTCCCATATTGACGAAATGAAGTGAGCATGTAATGTTTGCATAGCTTGGATTATTTTCATTTGCAATGTTAGGAATCCTGCATTGGAAAATTAGAGTGGACTTTAGTTGCTTATTATACTCACGTTACTTACCATACTTGAAATGAGCAAAGACTATGCATATACTAAGTGGTGATATATATGTCATTTATCATAATTACTTATTTTATTATTATTATTTAAATTCGTAATTAAATTTAATTAATTTTGAATCTAAACTCTATTAGTGCCAATTGAGAGTTTGCATAACTCTGTTTCTTAAGGGTAATCCTGGAAGTATCTTTGTTATCTCCCAAGTGCAATCTAGTGGAGCCAAATAATACTTTAAGGACAGTGATTCTTCACATCCTTTTGTTTAATTTTGCTGGCATGGTGTGCCAAATTTTCACTGCTCTTAGGCAGTCTCTAAGGACATGAGAAATGGTGTCATAGACAATACGACAAAAGAGACAATAAGGATTTAAAGGTAAACCCCTATGGTGTAAGGTGAGGCAAGTGGGTGGAATATGCAATTGTCAAATAAAGGACTAGATATATTGAGGGGGTGTGTGAGTACAGTCCCTGAGATCCTTATACAGGGTGTGAGAATCAAAGGTCATTCCTTTAGCTAAGGAGAAGGCCATAGTGTCCTCTTGGTTAGGATGTAATGAAATACTTTGGATTGAATGCTTCACCCAATGGGGGTAAGTCCATAGAAATGGGGTTCAAGTCCCAACAGTTATCAGAAACTTGCAACACTTTTATTTATCTCTCTATGTTACTCTTATTTTTCTCTATCTCGCTTTTAATTACCCACTAAGAAATTTGGTCTTGTGAAATTAGTTAATTAATATTTCTCTCTCCAAAACTCTGAAGAAAAAGTTGCATAATCCAACTTTTTCTAAAGAGAGTTTTAATCAGAGTATTTGGTACAAAACTCTCTTTTAAACTCTATTTTACCAAACATCCAAATTAGAGTTTTGATTGGTCAAAACTCTAAACTCTCTACAAAACTTTAAACTTTCATCCAAACTCTCTCAACCAAAGAAGGCCTTTGTTTTTTTGTTTTTAGTCATTAATAATGCTTCTTCCTCTCTCTTATGAGAGTTTTTTCTTCCCAATTTTTGGGTTTTTTCTCTACGTTTGTGGGAGTTTGGTGTTCTTATTTCTCCTCTTCCCTTATGGAAGTTTGAAAATTATTTTTTAGGGTTTTATTTGAAAGATTAGATTCATATGTTGTCAGTCGTACAATTTTGCTATTGGTGTTGGATTCGATGATGCAATCTACATGGTCGAGTAATGAATTTTTTCCCAAAACTATGTCACGAAGATAGACTCCTTCATAGAAGGTGCATAATTCAACGAACAATCGGGGACTACACTTCATCGTCAGATCTAGTTTCTCATCATCATAGTTATTTTAAAGAAGATTTTTATTTGATTAATTGAGATTGTATTTTACTTCTTTATAATGCTTATTGGAGATACCGTATGGCTTTCAATTAATGAAATATTATCTTTTTCTTCAAAAAAAAAAAAAAGTCAAATTGACATCAAATCTGTTCGGATTAATTTTTCACAGATTTATTTGTGGCTTTGTTACTCCAAGAAGAAAAAAGATAGAAAATCCAACCGTTCTCAACATCTTGGGCTACTATTCTAAGGTTAATGGGCCATGGCCTTGTGTTTTTTTTCTACAATTCTAGCTGTTACTAAGGGTTTGTTTATTTCAGATTATATTCAGTTTAGTTCAGTTCAGTTAATCTCTATTCAGTTCAGTTCAGTTCATCTCTATTTAGGGTGTGTTTGGTTCATTAGGTTGGAATGGATTGGTATGGAATCTCATACCACATGGGTATGGATTCTAAAACTCATACTATTTTAAAGTTGTTTGGTTTTGTGGTTGGAATGGATTCTAAACTTCATTAAAAGATTGGAATGTGAATCTTATGGGGGGAGGTGGGTATGGGATTCTAGAGGTATGGAATGGAGTTAGAACCCCATGAGTATGAGATTCCATAGTTTAAAAGCTCAACCAAACAAAAAAATAGATGGAATGGATTCTAACTTCATTCCAATCCATTAAAAAACACACAACCAAACACAACCTTAGTTCAATTAATACACTTCTATTCAGTTCAGTTCAATTCATTTCAGCTCTATTCAGCTAATGTAAACGAACCCTAACTTTACTACAGAGTTTTTCAAAAAAAAAAACTTTACTACAGAGTATTAGCAAATTAGGCTATATCTATGTTATTTTGTGCGACTTTTTCGGTTTTTTTTTTTTTAATACAGTACTACTTAGGATTTTTATTTTATTTAAAAAAAAGAAAAAGAATTTGACTAGATTTTACATTATAAATACCCAAAGAATGAATTAGGTTTTTTTTTTTTTACGTAGAATGAATTAGGTTATTGTATTAGGTTCAGTATTTTTCAGGGGTGGAATTAGCATATATTGTTACTAGCCTCATATGCACGCTTTACATTTGATAATATTTTAAATGTAACTTTTAATTTGTCAACTCTAAACAAACAAAAAAGAATGTTTTTTGTTAGAAACATTGACATATTTTCTAATTCACAATGATTCACATAATCATAACAGACTTTTCCTTTTTCATCAAGTCATCCCCCAATAATGAACAAAAGAAAAGATTTATTTACTATATTCTATTTGCTATCAAATTTCTACAATAATTGAAAGGTAAAATTTTTATGCCACATTATATATATATATATAAAGTCACCAAATGAAGGGCTAAGATTAAATTTGATTTTTCTTCCTTACTCCTTTGATAGTTTGGAGTCAATGTATATATGGTATAAAATCAATGTATTTTTACTCAATGCATTTATAGTGTATGGTGAATGTACCTATAGTTGGTGCTCAATGTACCTTTAGGTTATAGTTGATGTATTTATCTCTTCTCACATTTCTCACCATAAGAAATTTTTCACCGGAACCCAACCCTATATATATAAATCAAATTAAATTACCAATTTGCCCTTACTAAAAAAATAAAGATCAAACATCAACCCTTAGATCTAAAATTGTCAACGGTGCAGATGTTTTCTCACATAAAAACTTTTCTCATCTAAAGCACCCTTTCTTACACGATCCTATTTCTATATATATATATATATATAGGGTCAGGATCATGTGACACAGCCTCTTTAGATGAGAAATGGTGTCTATGTGAGAATATATCTAGAGTGTCGATTCAGTGAGATTTAATGGTTAGAATTTAATGGACTAATTTTTTTTTAATTAAAAAAACTTATGTAACTAACCCCTATTTGTTAGGGGATAAATAAAACAAATTATTTTTTTATCCAAAAAAAATTAAAATTTATTTTTTATCAAAAAAACTTAAATTTATGTTTTATCAAAAAAACAACTAAAATTTGGAATTTGTTAAACCGTTATCCTCTCATATTGCCAATTAGTCATATAAAATTTAGAACATGTCATATAAAATTTAGAACATATCATATGAAATTTAGAATATGGTTAATAAAATTTAGAACATTAAATAAGTTATTTTGTTTTTATTTTTTTTATTTTTTACGGGTTTCATAGATCAACCTCAATACAAAATATTAAGAATATTTTGAAATAATATTCAATTGTTCAAGTATATAAAAGGTCAATAATTGTATTATAATTGCATCATTTTATTTATTTTGTAAAAAATAAGTTTATTCAATTTCAAACTTATTGTATATAATTTTGAAAATATCTTATAAAATTTAGAACATGATGTATAAAATTTTTAATATTTCATCTACTTAAAATAAAATAAACAATAAACTACTTTAAAATATGGCTTTTTAATATTTTTAATATTTTAAGCACACATACACATTAGAATATGATGACTTTGTAACATGATTTTTTAAATTTAGAACATGGTGTATAAAAATTAGAACAAAGCTTATAAAATTATGAACATGGGGTAACATTTTTAGAACATGACTCATAAAATTTTGAACATATTAAGATGTACCTCCGGAAAAAAAAAATGAAGTAGAATTTTAGATTAAAAAAAACTAGACTTTATATATAAAAAAAAATAGATTTTTTTTAAAAAAAATAATAAATCAGGAAAAAAACTTAACAATTTTTTTAAAAAAAAGTTATAAAAAGCAGATTTTTTAAAAAATAAAAATAAATATATGATTTTAAAAAAAAGCGTAACAATTTTTTTTTAATTTTTAAAATAGATTTTTTAACAAAAAATTAGAAATATATAAATCAAATTAAATTACCAATTTTCCCTTACTAAAACAAACTAAAGATCAAACATCAACCCTTAGATCTAAAATTGTCAACGATGCAGATGTTTTCTCACATAAAAACCTTTCTCACCTAAAGCACCCTTTCTCACACGATCCTCTCTCTCTCTCTCATTTATTTTGAACAACAAACAAATATGGTTTGAACATGAGATCTCATTTATTTTGTGATAGACTAAAAATAGGAAGAAAAAAATATCCGAATTAATTTCTTTCATACCAAAAAATGCATTGAAGAAAACGTTAATCCACTATATTTTTCCTCCTACCAAATTTCCACTATAATCAAAAGGTATTTTTTTTTATGTAAAAAACTATATCAATATGGGTATCTATTTGTATTTTTATTTTATTTTTTTGACCTATTTAATTTGTATTATTTTTATTTAAAAGAATAAAAAAATTGTACGAACTTTTCTTAATTATATAAATTGTATTTTTAGAAAATTCTAAGGGGATATTGACATATTGTAGACATTTATAGGGGGACACCATAGCTCCCCCTTAGCATATATAATAGAGAAAAGAAAAATGCTTGTGGCAGAACGACCTTGTGCTAATTAATGGTCATTCTAAAATGAGAATGTATTGTGTCAGATCAATCCGACATAAAGTTACTGTTAGACCAGTTTAACTGGACCTGGACACACATTGTCAAACCTGGACAAATTTTGTTGAACCTGGACACATGTTAAACTTGGACAAGTATTGTTAGCCCTGGACACATATCTATAAACCTGAACACAAATTTGTAAACCTGAAAATATATTTGTAAATCTGGACACATATTGTTGAACCTGGACACATAGTATTATATCTGGACACATAGTACTGAACTTGGACACATATTGTTGAACGTGGACATAAATTTGTAAACCTGGTGAAACTTATTGAATCTGGAAACATATTGTTTACCCTGGACACATGCACCTGGACACATATCGTAAAATCTGGATATATATTGTTGAATCTGGACACATGTTGCTAAACCTGGACAAGTATTGTTAGACCTGGACACATATTTGTAAACCTGAACACAAATTTGTAAACCTGGAAATATATTTGTAACCCTGGACACATAATATTAAATCAGGACACATAGTATTGAACTTGGACACATATTGTTGAACCTGGACATAAATTTGTAAACCTGATGAAACTTATTGAACCTGGAAACATATTGTTTACCATGGACACATCACACATGGACCTGGACACATATTGTTAAATCTGGACATATATTATTAAATCTGGACACATATTATTGAATCTGGACACGTTTTATTGAGTCTAGTCATAAAAAAATACAAGTGTTGGACGGCTTGAAGGTCGGACCGTCCGACACAATACTTTCACTTCCAAAATTTTGGTTAATGAAGTTATAATTGTATCCCATAGTTTTTTATTTCATCCCTTCCACATTATTATTTACGTCTTTATATTTAATGTTTCCCTTAAATCTTTACATTTGCTTTATTTATTTTTTAAAATTTTATTGCCAACCTCTTATATATTTTGCCACTTGTAATCGATTTTTTTTTACTTACATTATTAATTAACATTTTCAATTCCAATAATAATTTATCTACATTTTACATATTTATCACCAAATACAATTAACATCCTCAATTCCAATAATAGTTCGTCTACACATTTAATTTTCCTTAATTCACGTTAGAGGTGGGATAATTTGACACGACCCGCTATCCAGACACGAAATCGACCTGCTAAGAATAAAGTATAAACTAGATTGTAGGGAGTACTACATTTGATTTTTTCATGGTCTTAACTTGATATTTTGAAAATATATGATGTAACAATATCTAAATTATTAACATTTTCTTTGTATGTTCATAAAAGATTTTGGTCAAAATATGTGGAATTTCACCTTAAAACTTAATTGTAGCAAAATTTTTGGGGCGGTGGGAGTATCATATTTGTAAAAAATAATTCAGCAATCTAAACAACTGGTTTTGCTAAAGCATTCATCAAATCAGCTATCTTTAGCTTGTCAATTTTAGCACCTCATTAAGTTTTAACTATCACCTTTGCTAGCATACTTTCTTTCCTCTAACCTTTCAGATAAAAGGTGAGAGTAGAATCATTGCTCCATACTTCAATCGTCTTAGTTTACTTATGGACCAAATGGTTTTAGAGGTTGATAATTAACAGTTATATTTTATTTTTCTAATATTTTTAATCATGTACATTGTGCAACACTATTTTGTCAATTTCCATAAAATATTAAAAACAAAAGCAAGATGCTGAGAAAGTGACTTTAAACCCACCTTCTTAATGTTTGAAATTTCAAGTCCTCACCTCAACAAAATGTTGGGATATTAAAATATAAGTTAGTAACCTTTTACTAGTCAATGAACTAGTAGTCCTATAAGCTAGTAGGTCGGTTGGAGTTAGCCAGTGAGCTAATTTTTTGTATCTAATAGAAAAGGTAAAAATTATGAATAAAGTAATAAACCTATCAACTTGAAATGATCAAATTTAGTACAAGAGGAGAAAAAGAATGATTGTCAATTTTTTGAGAATAGCCACTATCACTCAAACACACAAAGAAAAAGAATAATAAAACTAACTAAATAAATAAATTGGGGGTACAAAATGGAAGGTACACCCGTGAATACCAATAGAATAGTACTTACGCGACGCACATTAGTTCAACTTTGAATGAACAGTAGTGGAAGATTTAATGAACATTCTTCAAAATTCAAAATTAGACCAAATAAACGGCGTACCTTCTATGGCCTTAAATCTATCTTCAAATAAAAGATTTGGTACCAGGAATTACTGGAGCACACCCGCAGTCACTAGTAGAGTTAAACAAATATGGGCCCAGCTTAACTTATACTTTAGTATTCTCTTTCAGGGTACAGCCTGTACACATGACAAGAAGAACTAAGGCATGAGTGGTCCAGACAGCACAATTATGCTGCATGATGATGTATAAGCCAAAACTCTCCATCCATTACATTATCTGGTGTCATCCATGTATGTATCTAGACTTTCTCCCATTTCAGTGTCAACTGCACTGTACCCTGATGCTCTCTTTGCATCAATCAATGATAGACTTTCCTGGTCTTCTAGGATCATTCTTTGATTGAATGGACCTACAGCCTACAGTCTGTAAGACTTATCCCTAACTCAATCAGTTGGAGCATTCCATTTAGGCTCGAATCGTCACATAACCCAAAAAACTAGATACTTCGTGATTCGGTGTTACTTGAGCTGGACTCGACTCAACTCAACTTTTCAATTCTTTTTATTACAATAAGCAAATGCCCAAATTGATTCGAATTAAATCAAACCATGGACCAATTTTGACCAACACCAACCATTCAATTGGCACTTCTTTTTTTTTTTTGATAGAAAGGAAAGCATTAACATAGATTAAACAGTGTCGTACAGACCATACAATTGACACTTCTATTCAGAACACACTTTAATAAGTATAGCATAGAAAGAAAAAAAAATGCAATTTTGCATCAATATAACAGTAATGATCAGGAGGGGCAGGGCAGCATCCGGCATGGGATAGTGCTGTACCAGTCAATGTAGGTAAAGCAACGCAAATTGGATAATATGAAGTTATGATCATTCTCAGAGAATAATACTCCGTAACAATTAGTACATTTATATAGTCATTGTTACTAACAAAATCCTGACTTATGTATGACATTCGGAGATGAAATAAAAGTAAGAAATGATTGTAATACAAGGGTACTAACCTAGTTCTCACGCCTGAGAAATATTATGATAATGCATCATCCATGGTATTCAGCATTTGTCAGGACACAAAAGGAAATATCTTTGTACAAGTATTTGACTCAGTTCTGTTGCTTGAATGTATGAGATCGATTTGTATAGTCATTCAGTGCTATATAGCAAATGCACCGGAAAGGTTATGAGCCATTTCAATGAGGGATTGTCAGCTGACTCCTGGCTGAAGCAGTGGGAAGAAAGTCCAGTTTTTTTTAGCCTCAATATCCTTCCCAATCTTCTCGTCAGCCCACCATTCTGAGCTGAGGTTTAACTTGTCTTCTCCATTGCTACTATCGAAATTGAATTCTTTACTTGATCCAAGAGAGAGAGAGGATTCCTTATGTTGGCAAGCTTCTGCTACACCTGAAGTCGTCGCTTGGGTTATGCTTAAGACTTCTTGACTACACAAACAACAATTTTCAACTTTGTGCGGGACTACATTATTAATTCTTGTAGGCTGATTCCTCGTTTCCTCTTGAGCTTCTACCACTTTTTTGTCAAAACATACTGGAATGTCTTCTCGGCAAAGTTCAAACGAGACACGGTGGTCAACCAAAGCCTCTGCAATTGGAGATTCAGATTCTGAGTTAGCAAGTGATGCCATCTCTGAGATCTGATTCTCCATTGGTCGATTGTCATAAGGTGCAAGTCCCACACCATCTGGAGTTAGAGATCCGGACCCTAGCCTTGAACCCCATCTATGTGTAGAGAATTTTTTGGAGTCAAACAACTTGGAAGCATCTACCATACGAAACTCAAGGACTGGACGCCTGTCAAAGTATGGAGAAGATGTGCCAGATGCTGAATTTGCTGATCCAGGAGATATGAGATGATGGACTTCATAGCAGGATAGAGCGAGTTTATGATTGTTCCCACTGTTCCTCCTTGCACGGTTGAGTGATGATGTAAGCAATTGAGCAAACGGCACTTCGGGCGATGATGGAGTGGTCGATTGCACAGTCTCAGGTGGAGGTGTTACGGCAGCAGTGGATGGTTCGGTGGTAAAGGCAGAAAATACAGGTGGTGAGACTAGCTGTGTCTCATGGGCATAGGGACCAATAGTGAAAAAATGGGCATGCCCAGCAGAGGAAAAAGAATTTACGGAAAGGGGAGTTATTGTAACCAATCCACCAGGTGAGTGAGTTGCAGTTGGTGGATCTGACTGTAGCAAGGAAGTAGGAGAGGATGGAGGAGCTATAAACGGCCGTACTATGGAAGTTGATGGGTTTGGGTTGTCGGCAACGGCCGCTGAACTCTCAGCGACAGTGGGAACAGGGACAAGGGCAGCATGGCTTATCTGCTTGCTGGTTTTGAGAGAGCCAAAGCACCAATAGAAATTCAAACAGCCTCCCCACCTTCGTTTCTGTTTTTTTTTTTTAAAGATTCAAATTAACTTTCTATGTGCAACATATGAGGATGTAAAACAAGGTTCAAGTCATAGACAATGCAGGGTGCAAGAAGAAAATCTTGGATCCGAGTGTTTGCACAAAACAGCACAATAATCTAGTCTGACTAGCAAATTTGCAACCAAGGGAAATAAAAAAAAATCATCTCTACATTTTTAACATATTTGGTAAATGGAATAAGGCAAGCAGGTTGTGTTCAACAAAGACTTGTTAGACAACAGTCACACAACACACAACAGCACTATGGCTTCTGCAAACCTTCTCGTAAACGCTACATAATTATCACTTACACCAAAGTAATTAGTATAGCACTATAGCAACATCTAATATTTACGACTTTACGTATTGCGTATACTACACATGTCACAAGACTCCAAGTTTCAAGTCATGTTCAAGCTTTGATCAAACACAACTACATATGAATTGAACAAGGACTAGACAAGTACAATTGTATTAGTTGTATAGGTGTACAAGGATAACATACATCTAGTGCTTCTTAGCATGTATTGAGTTTTCTTAGTTCAAGCATGTCACCCACATAAAAACAACCCTAACAAACAGTAAAGCTTCTCCTGTGTTAACAAAGTATTGTCCAACATGTCACCATGAATTAACAAAGTATTGTCCAAAGTATTGTCCAACATGTCACTATGAATTAACTGTTTGCCTAGAAACTCCAAGAAATTCGGCCGGCCATTTGTCTTTAAATTAGCACTTATATTTGATATTCTACAACTATTCACATTTAAACTTTGAATCTTTTCAGTTGTATATACATAAAGAAAAAAGTAGTATTGTGCGATCTCATTTGATTTGTCTAAATATCTACGTTTAAATATATAAATTTTACTAGTATTTTTTTTTAAAATTATGTTTCAAAAATTGTGAAAAAACAAATATAGCAACTAAAAAAACAAGACAAAGTTAATACAAAATAGTCATACAGATAGCCGATTCAAAATTCCAACATGTCAATTGTCAATCATAGCTACAAAGTTTCTTACATTTACGTATTCTATTCTAATTGCTGGACTTCCAGCTTCCACAGCTCATATGTCATAACTCATAAATCATAGCACATGATATAGAGATGATTCAACAAACTTTCAATAAACAAGCTTTCTCAATAATAATAATAAAAATAATAAAGCCATAGTAAATTAGTAATAAAGCCATAATGACGATGATAAAAGGCTACAGGTGTCCTTATACTTCACATGATAAAACTACACACATGATAAAACTACACGTACAACGGCGTTATGAAAAGCTGAAAACTGCCCCCACAATGAATTTTTATTGGTTAATTAGATGGGTCCTGAAATCCTACTGTTGTTCTCCCTCCCCAGTTTTTTTTTTTTAACTACTATTGGTCATCTTATGTGCAACAATGATTAATCCACCTAATTAATAACTCAATTCAACCAAACATTCTTAAAAAAAAAATAAGAGCTTCTTTAATCATCCCGATCCCCAAGGCAACTTTTAGAACAACTTTTTACCCAGATCCTTTTCATGAAATTACACGAATTCAAAAGCACCAGGTTTCACAATGAAAAGAGGGAGAAAAAAATATACTCCGTGTACGTTGTCACTATCAAAAAATGTAGAACTTACTCAAGTAGTTAATCATACTTGATTCAACCATCATGGGTAAACGAAAAAGAAAAAGGGAAAGAAAAACCTCAACTAAAAAATCGCAAACAGGAACCATCATAAAGCCTTGACTAAAATCGAAACAGGAACCAAAACATATTCTGCAAAACGGTAAAACAGCGATACGGGAGTTCCTAAATCTTTGCACAACACTTCATTATTGTTCCTTTTTAATGCAGTAAATCCAACCAAAACAAACTAAAAAAAGCTAACAGATAGGTAAACTTTCGACTCTCCACAATTAATTTTGCAAACATTTTAAAATGATAATTTCCGGTGTGATCGAACAGATTAATCAAAATAATTTTGATATAATAACTTATAATTACATTGCTTGAATTAAAATCATTTTGATTGACTTATTCCTTTATAACTGTAAATATTTTCCTCAAATTTAAAGCTATACTAGCAAAATTAGAAACTCATGAATTTGTCAGAAAATTTAACTCCATACTATGTTGGTAGATGACTTTATCGCTTATCGATAAGCTTGAAGCGATATTTATCAAAACCTTACTTTAAAGTTTAAAAGACAAGATAGGATTACACTAACAAAAATAGACGAAACGATTATTAACCAGAAAAAGAACAATTGATCATAAAATGAACTTAATCGAATGCTACAAAATTGACCTGAACGGAAGCAGGTTGCACACGGCTCTCAGCAGTGACGATCGCCGCCGCAGCAGCATTTACAGTTTCGACACTATTATTCACTCTCGCCATCATTCATCGGAAAACCGCTTGAATACCGCCAATGAAACGACGGAAATCAGGATCTAGTACGATAAACTATTCAACTGCAGATGATTACACTGCAAAATATTAAAAAAAAAAAAAGGGACCGAATATCACGAATAACTTCGCAGAAATCAAGCAATAAAAAAGTAGATCATCAGAGAAGGATGATTAAAACTCCAAAGAAGCATCAAGTTATAAATGGAGATCATCTCTGCTTTTCTCTCTCTCTCTCTCTCTCTCTGGGTTGAGTAAAGAAATGCGAGTAAAACAAAATGATTCGTGACAATATGAAAAAACAAACCCCTAAAATAACCAGAGCATATAGCCTATAATCTATATAGCCCTTTGCTCAAAAAAAAAAAGCCTATATAGGGTGGTTCATAAAATATCGTACTCTCGTTCCAAAAATTCTGGCTGCAATTGACTTTTGAAATTGAGGAGTTTGGAATACCAGCTGATATTGTCCTATACTTATATTATCTTCATTTTTTCAGATTTTTTCACATGTAATACTTTTTTTTTTATTTATATGAAAAGACTTAAAAGAGTGAGTTAGTGGTATAAATGACTTAATCTTTCGTCGAAATTTTAATACAAGAAAATATGAAATTATATATGACATGTCTTAAATTTTCGTTAATTAATTTCAAAAGTACGGAATACTAACTATAAACGAAATATTCTAAAGGTATCAATATATATTCGACCAAAACAACATAACAAATCGGTTGCATATGACTATATGACACATGAAACAATATTCCAATTTCACAAAATGCGAAGAAAAAAAAGTATTTGAAACTGGAATGTAACTTCATGCGTCATATACTCCCATAGTTTCATGTAGGGGTGATAATGAGTCTGGTCAGTTCATGAACAATTTGAACTCAACTCGGTTAAAGCTTGACCAATGCTCCGCTTGTTTTGACACGGTTCGTGTTTGAGCTCAGCTCGTAGTTTTAACTACCTGAGCTGAGTTATGCCAATCTCATGAACAAGTTTGATTGTTGTTTTATATATATAAAATATATATATATATATATATATATATGTCATGTGTAAATACATTATAAAAAATATTTTACATATAAAAGAATATGAGGTTAACAATTTTATTGTATAAAAAGTTGAACAAAACCAATAAAAATGTAAGGAAAACAATTAAAGAAGACAAGAAAACTAAGGATATTACTTAGGCTCTGTTCTTTACAACTGATCTGGTCTGATCTGATCTGATTTGTTTTGAGTTTGTCTGATCCGATCTGATATGATTTGAGTTTTTATGATTTGATTTTATTTTTAATTTAATTTTTATTTTTATTTTTATTTTTATTTTATTCTATTTTATTTTTAATTTTATTTTTATTTTTAATTTTAATTTAATTTTTTTATTTTTATTTTTATTTTTTTTATTTTTATTTTTATTTTTAAACCCAAAGCCTCAAGCTCATTTCATTTCACCTCTTCAGTACTTTGCTTTTCATTCTTTTCAAACCCTTCATTCAATCTAACTCCAAAACCGTCACCGAAAAAGTGGATCGAATAATCACCGCCGAAAAAGTCATTCCGAAAACCGTCATCGGACAAGTCGTCCCGAAAATTGTCACCGAAAAATGCGGCCTGAAAATCGTCGCCGGAAAAGTCGGCCAAATAATCACAGCCGGAAAAAGCTAGTTCGAAAACCATCGTCGGAAAAGTCGTCCTGAAAATTGTCGCCGAAAAACTCGACTTGAAAATCGTCGCCGGAAAAGTCGGTCGAATAATCACCGCCGGAAAAGTCGACCGAATAATCATCGCCGGAAAAGTCGGCCGGATAATCAACGCTAAAAAAGTCAGTCCGAAAACCGTCGTCGGAAAATGTCGAGCGGAAAAAACAATGCTCGAAATAATAATAATAATAATAATAATAAAGAGTAATAATGTCTGATCTGATCTTATTACTGTAGCTTTTAAGTCCAAAAAAACAGGGCCTTAGTGTAACTTATTCATGAATAGTTCGATAACAGCTCGATCAACATTTAGTCAAAGTTCGACTCGATTTAGGCTCAACTCGAGCTCTGAAAAAAACTTAACTGAACATGAGCCGAGCTTAGCAGTATCGACTCATTCAATAATCATCCAGGGTGAGTGTTATATGAGGTGGGTTGTGCTCTATTTATGGCTTGTATTTTATGGATAACACCATGTGGGCCATGTGGCCATGTTCCTTGTCTCAAGAAGATATATGCTTGTTGCAAATGATAAGTGGCAATCGACTCTATTCGTCTTTTCCTCATCTTTTATTTTATTTTTAATTTGAACCCCTTTTTATTTTACACCTTTTTTTTTAACATTTATCACAATCTCATTTTTTAAAATTTTACTTTATAGGTATTTAAACAAATCACTACCTTATGGTCCAAAAAAAACTTTCGTCCCACATTTTGTGTCTTATTTGTGTTCTACTAATTTTAATTGGTTCAAAATATTTTTTTTTAAAAATTTTACCATTTGAAGAAAGGTGGGTCACACTCAAAGCGGTCAATTTTTGACCGACCCGATAAACCCGACCCATAAATAGAGGGTTTTGACAAAAAAACTCAAACCCGTTTTGAACCCGTTAAACACAACTCGCTCTTAACCCAACCCGACCTGCTTTCAACCCGTCCCGACTCGAAAATCATTAAAAATGTATTAAACTTATAATATTATAGGAAAATGTAAGCAAAAACACTTCTTACCATTAAAATATTTAAGATTATATTTATTGACCACAACATCAATTTTTTGCCATGAATTAGCTATTAATGAAGATATTTCTTATAATTTGTACTTTTTAGAACGCTTAAGGTACATTTTAGTACATATATTGCATTAAAATATGAAAAATTAAAGGGCGTTATAAAACTTCCCAACCCGTTGGGTCAACCCGAACCCGAAGAATTTGGGTTATAAAAAATTGAATACCAACCGAACCTGCTAACACCCAACCCAGTACAACCTGAATCCGTAACTATTTTACACCAACCCGACCCGACCTGTTTGACAGGTCACACTAATTTTTTGAACTAATCAAAATGAGTGGAACACAAATGAGACACAAAATATGGGACAAACGAGTTGAGTCCCTTATGGCTTATGGTCACCTAATCTAATCACTTCCTTAACCCTAATCTCTCCCTTTTAGGACGAGAGTCGAAACATGCACGTGTGATCTCCACTTGTTTGGTGTTTGCTATTAAATTATTAATTAATCAATTAAACTAAACCATCCTTCCTTTCACCGTAAAACAATGATAATGATATCCCAACTTTCTATTGTTTGAAAGGTAATGATGTCCCCAACTCCCAACATGGTCCTCCTACTTTTGCTCTTGAACAATTTTTTTTTTTTTGATGGAGCTCTTGAACTAATTTATTTGTTCATCCATAGCCCATAGGTCATAATTTATAAGATCGGATTTAAAAGTATAAAGGTAATAATTTATAACATTATTGTGTTTATTTTCATAAAATTTAGAACAAAAAAATTTAGATCAGATCATATCAGAAAAATTAGAACTATAATAATAATTACAGTCAGAAAAATTCAGATCAGACCAGATTAGAAAATTTTAGGTTAGATTTGGCTAGATCAGAAAATTTTAGATAAATCAAATGCACCCTAAGATATACTTCACCTGTCCTTGAATATTTTTCACATATTCATCTTTAAGATGTCTCTAAATATTGATACATTACATTTTAAATCAAATTAAATTCTCCCACGCATATTCTCTTTAATTTTTACTCTTACCTCAAATACCGGTTTGGATCCTCTTGAGTTAGATATATTTGGTAATGTTGATTGGTTAATGATTGGCAAAAAAAATAAAAATGGGGAAATGAGAATTCATGAGAATTTTGACTTCTAACAAATTATATAAAATAAATTACCTAGCCCTTGGTTAATGAAAATCCATGGCAATTCTAAATTCTCATACTCCCAACCAAACAAGTTTAGTAAATTTTTAGAAATTTGAGTAGGTAAATAAATTCCTATGAAATATCATTTCATATCGAAATTAACTTTCTGCATAAACCAAACAAGACTTGGATTTTGGAGGGAAAAATAGGGGGTGCGGGTTTAAATGGTGGATGTAACTTTAATTGTCCAATATGAATCTAGCTACTTTAGGATCCAAACTCCTCACATACTATCTACCTATCCAATATGTTATAGAAAAAGTAGCACTACCCAAATTTTACAAATATTTATGGTCTCTTTGGTATCCTCTAGTAAAAGAAGATATTGGAAATTATTTTAGGGAAATTTTCAGTGGTATACCCGAACTTTTTGGAAATCCCACTGGTATACCCGAGTTTTTTTTAATCCCAGATGTGTACCTAATGTTAAACATAATTCCCAAAAGTAACCTTTTTGGTTAAAATTTGTTAAAAACACTAACCATGGTTAATAAATTGAAAAAAAAAACAAAATAAAGGAAAAACAACCACAAATTGGGGGCAATCGGATCATTTTTTGTAAAATCCGACCTCAAATCGAAACCCTTAAGGATAAAAATGACCCGTAAAACCTTGAGCGGACTATTTTTTCACATAAATCAATGCGAGCAAAACGAGGCAAATCGGGAACGCAAATTGGGGGCAATCAGATCATTTTTTGCAAAATTCGACCTCAAATCGGACCCTATAAGGGTAAAAATGACCCGTAAAACCTTCAGCGCACTATTTTTCACATACATCAATGCGCACAAAATGAGGCGAATTAGGAAAGCAAATTGGGGGCAATCGGATCATTTTTTGCAAAATCCGACCTCAAATTGGATCCTGTAAGGACTAAAATGACCCGTAAAACCATGAGCGGACTATTTTTTCACGTAGATCAATGTGCGCAAATCGATGCTAATCAGAAACGCAGATTAATCGGATCATTTTTTGCAAAAACCCATTAATTTAATATATTACTAGTTTTAAAATTTATTTTTTTTAAAGAAAATTAAAAAAAAAAATTGTTAACCAAAGTTAAATCTAACCTTAAAATAGGTATATTCCATTAGATTTAACGGAATATACCTTCTAAATGTAACGGATGGGAATTAGACATAATTTTAGGTATACCACTGGATTAAAATAAACTCGGGTATACCAGTGGGATTTCGAAAAAGTTCAGGTATACCACTGGGAATTTTCCATTATTTTATGTATAAATTTGGAAGAAAAATCAAAATTCTTTCACATGGTAGTGTTACTTTCCCCCAAATTAAACCTTCTAATTTTTTTAACAAATTTTCAACCCATCCTTAATTTTAAGCGGAAGGTAATGGATAGTAACAAAAAATAAAGAGAAAATAGTAACTTGGGAACGAGATTACATTTCCATGGAGATAATAAAATTTATTTCTAACTACCAAACGGACCGTTAAAAACATAAATATCAGGTATCAATATGTAAAACTTAAGGTATACTAAAAAGTCTAATGAATAGAGGGTGGTCACATTACAACATTACAATAATACATGGGGTGGCGGCCGGGAATATTATACTTGTTGGAGCTTTCATTAGAGGGGTTTAAGAACTTGTTTACTTCATATTATATTCAATTTAGTTCAGTTTAATTCATCTCTATTTAGTTCAATTAATACACTTCTATTCAGTTCAATTCAGTTTAGCTCATCTCTATTCAGTTCAGTTCAATTCATCTCTATTCAACTAATGTAAACGAGCCCTAACTCTAGAAAAATTCAATTTAGTTCATTTCAACTTGTGTTGAGTATAGAGGTGGGCAAATTTGGGTACCCAAAAACCGGGTACCCGATTTTTCGGGTCACAATTTTTTGACCCGAATCCGACCCGGATAATCCAGGTACCCGGAAATTCGGTTCCGGGGACCGGGTATCTTGATTCGGGTTTTTTATTTTCTTATACAACTTTTTTAAAAAAATAACTTGTTTTTTAATATAAAAAAATGTTTTTTTTTTATATAAAAAAAAAAAAAAATTAAAAAAACTGTTTTTTAATTTTTTTTTTTTTTGAAAAACTGTTTTTTTTCCAAATTTTTTATAAAAAACAATTTTTTTTTTTAAAAAAATACTGTTTTTTTAAAAAAAGTATTTATAATAATAAAAAATTAATTTTAAATAAAAATAAAAGACTTTTTTTTAATAATAAAAAACTATTTTTTAAAAATTAAAACCGGATACCGGGTACCCGGTTTAAAAAAATCCCGACCCAAATCCGACCCGGTACCCGGTTTTCAAAACCAGGTACCCGACCTGGTTTTCAAAACCGGGTTGGGTACCCGCTTTTTCGGGTAAAAAAAACGGGTACTGGGTCGAGAACCGGATACGGGTTTTTTTGCTCGGCCCTAATTGAGTATATGATTTAATTTAATTCAGTTCAAATTATTTCAAATAAATTTATTTCAGTTTAATTAAGATTAATTCAATTCAAAAGTATGGCCATACGTCCATCGTGGTAAAGGTGAACCAACATACCACATGTTGGCCGTAGTAGGTGGAGCCGTGAAGTGGTTGGTCCAAGACTCTCAAAGAATAAGTATAAACCAAATTATTGCCCACTCAATCCATTGTATTTGAATAATAAACAGCTGTGATTATAACAAGGCACATTGCAAATTTGCAATCCTTGTGCTCTTTCATTTACTATTTTTTTTTTACAAGAAGATAAAATTAATTCATAAATAGTCATACAACATCTACATCGAATATCTCTATTATATAAGTCAAGGGGAGTTATGGTGTCCCCCTAGAAAAGTCTAAAATGCCCTTTCATTTTTCTAAAAATACAAACTACATGACTAATGAAAGTTCATACAAACTTTTTATTTTTTAAATAAAAATAATACAAAATATATAGTTCAAAAAAATAAAATAAAAATATGTAAATTTATATTTTTAAATTCTCTACAAATTGATACCCATATTGATATATTTTTTTACATAATTTTTTTTTACCTTTTGATTACAATGGAAATTTGGTAGTAGAGAAAAAAAAAATATAGTGGATCAACATTTATTTTTTAAAAATTCAATCAATACTAAATTTTATAAATCATTACGTGGTGCCCCCAAGTAAAGCTTTGATTTCAGTACAAACAATAAACTGTTGTTGCAAGCAGCGTAAATGGATGCATAAAGAATTAAAAATGTGTTTTTATTAATATTTTAAAGTAAACCAATGTTTCTTCCATAGCCATATGGATGGCAACTTAGTTACAAACTTTTAATTTGAAATTGGTTTATTACTATCGAGTAACACTAAACCCTAAATCTCAACACGCATAGCGTGCACAAAATGCTAGTGAATACATATTTCAAGAAGATCTAAAATACGAAAACAAAATTCACATCTAATGCAACTAAATAAAAGCATACTCGAAGCGCGTCTTTGGTTTACTAAAAAAGTAAAAGTCCTAGTAGATGAATTTTCATTTTATGTCTCTATCAATTTTGTAGTAAGACCTCGTTTGGTTTATCATAGGAAACTAATTTCTACGGGTCGTTTTATTTCATGGAAAATAAATTTTTTCGTCCATTTTCTAAGAAATTTTTATTTGGATTTTGTTCACCATTTGTATTTGACACAAGAATTTACATTCACCAAGGGCGTACGTTAATAATTTCCTGCACTTCATAAGAATCTCAATTTTTCTTGAAATTTTAATTTCCTATATTTTTGTTATTTAGTGTCCATCAAACACGGGGTGATTTAGCTATTTTCCAGAAATTTCAATATTCACGGAAAATATGCTCCCACCAAAGGAGTGAAGGACCTCTAATTATCTTAATGTGTTTGGTTAACAAAATGTAATTTATATTTCCCATGAAAATTTTAAGTTATCAATGTAGGTTAGATAAAGTTAATTCATGTATCTTATGGGAGTTAATTTAATTTAATTTAATTTTATATTTCGGATATTGATATAAATCTCTTAGGGCTCGTTTACATTAGTTGAACTGAACTAAACTGAACTGAACTAAACTGAACTGAGCTGAATATAATCTGAAGTAAAGAAATCCTTAATGTCAATAGTCAATACAAGATACAACAGTCCATTGTTATTTGTTACACAAGCATGTACTCATAGCACTTACCAATAGTAGCAAGGCTGCTATTAAAATAGTGTATAGCACAAACAAGACACCAAAGGGCAAGTAGTTTGCTTGTCCTTGATCATGTTTTTTTTGCTCAATTTCCGGAATGCATGTTTCTCTCATGGGTTTTCACGTGCAAGAATTCTTTTGATTTTTCTTGATTTATTTCTTCTATTTTAATAAAACTAGGTTTTTAGCCCGTGCATTACTTATTAGTTTCATACTACCTTCCTTCGGAAAAAACGCAACAATTTCTATTTTTGGATGTTTCAAAATAAATGCAACAATTTTAATTTTCCATTTTTGTAAGTTTTTTTTTTTCTATCTCTCACATCATCACATACCCCACTTTCTTTCTCTATCACTTTTACTCTCACAACAAAAAATTGCCTAGGAGTCCGTGATACCCCAATTGTTGCGTTTTTTATGAAACGGAGGAAGTATATAGTTCTATGTTTTAATTTTTATAATTCTAATGATTTCATAAGATTGAAACTAACTAAGATTTGATAATAATTCATCAAAAAAATGAAAATATATTATATTTTTTATTATTTTTAAGATTATAACATATATTTTTTTTCTTGGAAAAAAAACATATACGAGTACATATTTTGAAGAATTTTCATAATTATAAAATAATGGAAAATAATTTTGCAAATATAAAGCGTGAGCATATTTAGAAGAATTCAAAATGGAATAAAATTAAATTTAAAATGAATAACATAAAAAGAAAGTGATGTAAGAAAGCAAAACTCATTTGAAAGTAATTGAAAAGTTTTATTAAATGTAAATAAATTATTAATATTAATTGTAATTAGAAAATAAAAGCAATTTTTTATTTCAAAAAAAAAAGAAAAGGAAAATGAAACATTTTTTTAGGATGACACATGGCATAATTTTAAAGATGAGATATCCTATGTGTCAAAATTATGTTTTAGGGTGTGTTTTAATATATTAGGTATAAATTACAATGCTTATTTGGCAATATGACATTAAATTTTATAAAAAAAAAAACACAAAATTAAGATCATTGCCATTTTTAATTTTTATGCCTATCAATCATACAACAACAATTATTTGGACATTATTCATAGTAGAATTTATTATTAATTTTTGACATGGTATTATTGTTTATAGAGCTGGTAAAATGGGTTAACGGGTCGTGTTCGTGTCAACTTTCGTGTCAGTTTCGGGTCGTCCATTAATTATATGAAAAGTTACATAGATGTAAAATACTTACTTTATATGACAATCGTGTCAAAACGGCTCATTTTCGTGTCAATTCATGTCGTATCGGTTTCGAGTTTCTCTCAGTAAATTCGGGCCAGATTCGTGTCGTGTCAAGGATTGTCAACTGTAATTGTTTAATTGATAGTTGCAGCAAACTATATAAACTATAAACACAATTTTATGCCTATCGATCAAACACATTCTCAAAATTATGTATGCACTAATTCACGCATCGTGTGCACCAAATGCTAGTATCTAATTATCGAATGACTAATCTTGTGTTTAGTTGGTCTAATATGATATGATATCATTTTTTTTGATTTAATTTGAAGTTTTCTGATATGATATGATATGATATGATTGTTTTCTAAAATTTGATCTTATTAGCATATCGATTCATGCATAAGGGAAAACTAACAAACAAAGTATTATTATATTCATGTTGATGAATAATTTTTGAATAACAAGTCTACCATCAAACCGTCTTACGGATTGGCGAGATAATTTTTATTAAAAACTTGTAATTTTTTAACAAAGTACCATAATTTTTTGTACAAAGTTTAGTATTTATGTAAAAAATTATATATTTATGTTAAAAAAATTACAATGTGAAAATTTCTGTTTGAGTATCAAACGCTTTCATAAAAGATTTTGTAATTTTTAATCTAGTAATATTTTAATTAATTTTATTAGGAATTCAAATATAGTTAGCATTAAATGAAAGCAAATTATAAAAAATGATACTTCATCTGTTCAAAAAATACAACGGTCAAAATTTTGCACTATTCACATAATAAAAATATAGTTAAGTGAGATCTTGTTAGATTCATTTTTTAAAATACTATCTTAATATCAACTTTTTATAATTTTTAATTATTCATAATACAATCATTAGGGGCTAAAGTAATGTCTCAACATACGTAAAATGTTAAATGTTGCGTTCTTTTTGAAAAGGAGGAAGTCATTTTTGATATGATTCTTTTTTCTTTTTACAAGCAAATAATTGCTTGAATAAGTTAACTAGGCTTAAATGTACTCCCTCCATAACATAAAGATTTCAACATTTGTTTTTTCACGCATTTTGAGGAAGCGATTTAAGAGTGTAAACGAAGAAATTAATCAAAATTGTTTTAATACACACAAGAATGTTATTATAAGTTACTATTATCAAAATTATTTTGATTAATTTGGTCATTTACACCTTTAAATCTTTTCTTCAAAATGCACGAAAAAACATTTGTTGAAATCTTTATTTTACGGCGTGAGTATTTATTCTTGTGCCCTAAATTTGAGTCTTAAAGATAGAAGCCCAAACTTGTAACTCCATTTTTCATTGATCCAAGAACTTCCTAAGTAGCCCAAAAACTTGACCACATTCTAAAGTCTACTCCATTTAAGTGACTAAACTTGAGTGTTCAGTATTTGACTTCTCTCTCTCGATTTTCTTGTCCTTCACCAAATGTTGAATTCCCATCACCAAAATCCATGAAAATCAAAGCTTTTACTGAACCACAAAATCTTTAATCAGCTAAACGAAATTCGAAAACTTCAACTTTGATGGCTTCTACACTCTGTACTGTCACCTTTTGCGGTTCATCATCTGTTGCAAATGTTAGAACGACTATGTACTCTCTATCTCCTTGTTCCTGTTCTTATTCTACAGATTCATGCCTCAAAACCCTTAAATTCCCTCTTTCTTCACGATTTTCTCAAATGGGTTTGTGCAATTTTACTCCTTGGAATGGTCTGAAAAACATGGGTATTTCAATCTCAGCAAAACCTCAAAAATTAGGTACTTTTTTTTTGCTCATTTGGGTATTCTCCTTTTGTAATTCATTATTCAGTTGAATTTCTAGTTTCTATGCTTTGATTCTGATTTGATTGTGTGTATATGCTTTGTTTTGAGCTCAATAAGTTGAAACTGAAACTGATTTGTGTTTTAGGGAGGGGAGCAAAAGTTAGAGGGAAGATTGTTTATGCTTCATTGTTTGGGGTTGGAGCTCCTGAAGCTTTGGTGATTGGGGTTGTAGCTCTATTGGTTTTCGGCCCGAAAGGACTTGCTGAGGTTAATTACTTTCTTTAGCTATTTGGTTCTTTTTTACTTCTCTGAAATTGTTGCTCTCTCTTTTGCTACTTTACTTCAGATACTGGTGCTAAGAGTTACTGGTTTTAGCTAGCATTGTAATTGCTTAAAGATTGTCTGTCTAGTTAAGCTGATTGGGTAGGACTTTGATTTTTGGTATTGATATGTAGACATGATTTTGAATGTTGTTTATTACAATAGTTTGTCATACTCTTAAATGGATGTTGAAGTGATGATTTTGGTGGAAATTATTGGAGCCAGATGATTATTTTTGAACAGGGAATGGAGAGTAGATGCTGTATATTGCAGAGGATTGAGAGAACAGAATATATAATCCAAAAGTTGATTTTGTAATGATACTGAAATGGAATAATGCCAGTGTTGTTAGTTGTTACAAGCTAAGTTATCTTTTGTGAGATTTTTAGCCCATTATTTTGGATTGGCAAAGTATGCTGGCATGGTTAGTGGTGGATTATCCAAAAAAAGTTATTGGAACCTTCAGAATTTCTGTCTTAGCCAATGGTATTGTTTTGCTCTTATTTAATTATAAATAGGGCAAAATTGATACAATGATATGAAAAAACCCACTTTGGTGTACTAGCTCTAGGTGTAAGATAGATTTTATATAGATCTAGTGGCTCTTGTAGAGTTGGAATTGAGTCTAGGATCTGAGAGCTCAATCTGTATGCTGCCTTAATCTTAAGTAGCTGAGGGCCCGAGACTATTAGTAAATCATAGCTTAACAAACTATGTAATAAATTTGATGTGTAATATGTGACTATAAATAGTGTGTGTGGTGCCATATGAATATATGAATATATGATGCTCTATGAATTTGTACTTGTAAGTTATAACATCAGCATGATGATGTTCTTGCGACATTCAATTTCAAAAGTCTTTCATGTGCCTGGCCTTTGCACTTAGGTTCCTCGGTTCCCTATAGGAAATAACTCAATCTTCCAAGTGAGTTATGGTATCATCTTGCGACCTCTTTCACCTTTCCAAGTTCTAATGGATGTATCCCCTTGAATTCATGATGGGTCCTTAGTAGTTTCTGCTAGATCTAAGGAATTAAAGATCCTCTGGCTGGAGAGAGTCTGTAGTGTTGATTCTTACTGCTATTTGTAATTTGGGTAGGACAACTGTAATTCTCACTGCTATTTTGTACGAGTACAATACATGAATGCACTGATAAAGTATTCAATATAAATAGAATGGCATACTTGTCAATTTGTCATTTGCAATATTTGATGTACACTGTCAGTCTGTCACATATATACACACAAGTTACCAGAGTATAAAAAAGAGAGAAGCTTTTTGGTGGTATAAATGAATTTTCAATGCAGAAAATTTGAAATACCAGTACCTTTAAATGGATAGACAAGAGTATAACAGACAGAGAAGCTTTTTGATGGTATAAATGAATGTTCAATGCAGAAATTTTGGAATACCAGTACCTTTAAATAAACTAAAGTACAAACATTGTACAACCTTGAGTCATCATGAGTGAACCATGATGTTTATAAATGTGGTTCTACATGAATGTTCACACTTCATATGAATTCCCCATGCAAATTATAACAAAATATCATAGTGAATGCAGGTTGCTCGAAATCTGGGGAAAACTCTGCGTACTTTTCAGCTTATTCATATGAATTCCCCATGCAAATTATAACAAAATATCATAGTGAATGCAGGTTGCTCGAAATCTGGGGAAAACTCTGCGTACTTTTCAGCCTACCATTAGAGAGCTTCAGGTTCGCTGTGAATTAATTTTAAAAAAGGTTTCGATTGTTTACCTAATTGGTGACTTGTATTCATCTATTTACTCTGTATGTAGGATGTTTCTAGGGAATTCAAAAGCACCCTGGAACGTGAGATTGGTCTTGATGATGTTCCAGGTCAAACAAAAAATACTTATGAATCGAACAAAGCAAATTTCACCGCAAGTTCATCAATGTCCAGTCCGGAGGTGTCCCAAACTGGGCCTATTACCGACCCAAGTTAGTGCACTGGCTTGTTTTGTTGAACCGTTGGAATCTTCGTTTTAATACAGTAGTAAAATGCTGAAAGCACTCTGGTTGCTATTACTTGAATTTTTTTACTTGTTACGGAGTACTAAGTACTAATTATTTAATTATGTTTTTGTTATTGTCATGTTTGCATGTTTCCATGTGCAATTAACTAGTAAAAAGTGTCTTCAATAAAACATTCTATATTGCTGTACTGCAGCCATAAACTAGTCATTTTACCTCTTGATGTTTGTGGATCACCACAAAAGTAGATGAATGCCCTAGTGGTTGTTGCACTAGGTTTCAAAACTAAATGATATATGCCAACTATTATTCCCGAAACACTTGATGAGATTTGGGAAGGTGCCAAATGCCAAATGCCAATTTTCAATTTTTGAATTCTATTTCACTATATCTTTTGCTACTGGACCTCTGTCATGAGAAGCTTTAATTTAGCAGATTGACATATTTCCCATTTTTGCATGGAGCAAAAGTTGGGTAGTTAACCTACATCGGCTATGTGGTCATCTTTGTACTATTTTAACTGCCCAATCTTTTGAAATATTACCATTTTGGTTCAGCAGTTAAAATTGTCTTCAAGTCTTTTTGCTTAAACCGAAAACGAAACTTTTCATCTGTTTTCCTTCATAAAAATGCAAAGTAGTTTCTTCCAATACCTGGATTAGGAATTTGTATTGAAATAATTGGCAATATAATCCCAGCTATTGTTCATCTTCTTAATTTAATTCAAACTAGTTTAACTTAGGGGGTGTTTGGTTGAACAATAGGGAAAGGAAAGGAATCAACAAAAGGTTAGGAAAGGAAAGAAATAAAAAACCCTTTGTTCATTGTTTGGTAATAATTCAAACATCATTCTCACAACTACCACAAACCTCCAACCTCTTTCTCTCCCCTCCATGAAACCCCCATAGCAACCCTTACCCCAAAACATAAACCAACACTCTCCATCGCCGCTGCATTTCACCAACGGATCTCTTCACCGGTGTCTCTCACTGTCGCTATTCTTCGCATCTCTCTCTCTCTCAATTTTGTGGGGGTGGTTTAAGGATGGTTCGCATTTTATGGGGGCGGTTTAAGGATGTTTCGCGTTTTGTGGGGGGTAGGGTTGCGACGGTGCAAAGAGCTTCGTGGGTCTTGGTTTGTGGGTTCTAATTTCGGTGATGCAGAGGTTTTGTGTCTTCGTGAGGTATGATTTTTTGGGTTCGTGTGGTGGGTGGGTTTTTGTGGTTTGGGGCTCGTGAGGGGTGGTTCGTTGGGGTAGGGTTGTGGTGGTGCTACTGTGCAGGGGTTAATGGTGGGTTGGGTTTCGTGAGAGGTGGTTTGTGGTGGTCGGAGATGTGGGGGTGGTGGGTTTGGCTGAGTATGGAGTGGGGGTAGTCAAGGTGGTGGTGAACGGGTCAAAGTCATGGTTTGGTGTTCAAGATGAGGATGGAAATGGTGGAATGATGATTACCTTGTGTGAGGGTGGGAATGGTGAAAGAGGGAAATTGGGGAATGGGAGGGTGAAAGAGAATAATTGTTTTAGCTTAACAAACATGACAAAGGGAATTAAGGCAGTTGAAACCCTTTCCCTTTGTTAAAACACCTAAACCAAACAACCCCTTAGATTAACCCTAACTATAACCTCATTCTTCTCAAAATAAGCCATCTTTTTCCCCACTTTCTTTGGTCAACTCTCTGTCATACTTTGACTACAACACCACAACCAATTCATCACTCTCTTCCACAATTCACCATCATTGCCAGTACCAACCCCCCAAAAATCTAACTTCATGTCTCCATCCATGATCTTGATTACTAAACTACCTACATTGCTTAATTCACCACAAATTCTGGTTTACCAACACCATTACCACCGCACCTTCAAAACTAAGGATTTATGTAACACGTCACCCCTATACTTAGGTGAACAAGTGCCTAAAATTTTGACTATCCCACATCAAAAGTTGAGGAGAATGGAGCTTTCTTTATATAGAGGTGGGACATCTACTAGTGAACTTTTGTTCACCCAAGGATAAAGGTGTTACATATGATATTAGAGCTAGGACCCATTTCGGTGTCCTGTAGTGTCTTCGGGGACGTATACTCTTTAAAGAGTGAAGAAGATGCCTAAGATCTTGGCTATCCCACATCGAAAGTTGAGAACATATTGTTTTTATATAGAGTTGGATACCTCAACCTAGTAGAGGCCTTTTAGGTAGGATTTCGGTCCTACACCAAAACAAAGCGTTGCGGCTTTGGACCCAGAGAGGGCAATATCTACTAGTGAGCTCTTGTTCCCCCAAGGATAGAGATGTTACAATTTAACCCTTTATTATCTAACTCAAGTACTCAACGATCCCCTCCCCCTTTTCACCAACATGGCTTGCTATTAAGCTGGCCAACATAGTGGATTCATTGTTTTAATCTAATTTATGGACTTTGGAAGCCTATTGATTTGAAGTTTTGAATGGGTTTTAAAGATGTGAGACAATATAAATAAAAAATAACCATCTCCATGCCAACACCATCTTAGCTCCTAACCCACCAATGCCACCTTTCTCCCTCTCTCTTTTTTGAGTTGAAAGAAGCAGCGAGAAATGGAAGATGAAGATGATGGAGGACAAAGAATGGTAATGGTGGCTTCATCCAAATCATAGCTCGCTTCTCAGTCGGCCCTCTTTTCCTTTCTTTTACCATTACCACCTTTTCTTCAACACTTACAAACATCACCTTTTTTTTGGCAAATAAGGATTATATTACCAAAAGGAATGGTAGGGTACAGTGGTACACACACCAAAATCACAGTAAAAGCAGAAACCACCAAACATCACCTTTTCAGTTTTCTTCACCATCTTTTACCAGCGAGAAAGGAAATTGAAGAGGGGTGGGGGAGAGAAAGTCAGTGACGAAAGAAGATTAAAATTTAGTACTAGTAATGATAATAATAAGAACCAATACCCATATCGGTCATATGACACATCATATAGTTAACCTGTTCAGCTTAGGATTAATCTGGGTTAATGTATAGTTGAGCTTAAAATGAGAAGGCGAACCAAAGTAGGGATTATTTTTATTAATTTTCCATTAGTATTTGATACATGCTCATTATTTTTCAATCTTTCCTAGCTTATGGAAAAGTTAGCCTTCATTTTGAAACAATTTAAAATACCCCTGTCAATGTGACAACTAATTTTTGACACAGGTAATAGTGAAATGAAATATATTCATTTGTTAGACTTCCATGCCTCTCTTTCTCTGCAGATGGTGCTCCGTCAAACAAAGCATATTCTAGTGAGGATTACTTAAAGATTACAGAGGAGCAGTTAAAAGCACGGCAGGAAGACATGTCCTCTCCATCTGAGAACCAGATTGAACCTGAGAAACAGCCCCAAGGTTTCTAGATCCAAACTGACAATCAATCATCTTTGTTTCCCCTCCCAAAATTTCTAGATAAGAACAAAATGGATTGTTGATTGTATTATATATGCATCTGCAGCTTTGCAGCAGGATGTAATATCCTCTTCACCAGAACCCCAGATTGATCCTAACAGTCAGAATCAAGGTTTGCTATTAACTTAGGCCCTATTCTTTTGGACTACATTGAACTGAATTGAATTAAGCTAAATCCTAGACTCATTAGCAACTGAAATGAACCGAACCGAATTTGTTTGGAATTGAGTGCAAAAGAACAGTGCCTTGCTCCATTAAATTGTTGCAATGAACTGATATCCTAAAGAGGGAATAAACCATGAAAACTGAATTAAGCTAAATTTTAGGCTCCTTGGGAACTGAAATGAACTGAACCGATCCATTAAATTGTTGCAATCAACTGATATCCTAGAGAAGGAATGAAACATGAAAACACTGATTTTTAGTGCATCATGATTATCATCTGCAGCTGCACAGCAGGATGTTGCATCATCGCCTCTGGAAAACACGATTGAACCTAAGAGTCAGCCTCAAGGTTTGTCTTCTTATATTTTTTCTCATCAATCCTTCATCCCCAAAAGGGAAAAATGTAAAGGATTTTTTTTTTTTTTGGCTGATGCTTTATTGATTGGATTTTAGTCATTGCTCCAGAGACAGCCACTGCAACACCATCTATCCAGAAAACAGAGATTGAATCATGAGCTATTAGCAAGTTTGGTTGGATCATACCATATATTGTATGTAGACAAACTCAACTCGACCAGTGCTTTTATCCATCAAAACCCTGTGCAAAAATAACGAGGCAATTCGAGCAATGTAGACACTGGTTTGATTGCGCTATTGGACGTTGAGCATTTGACATTAGAGGAGTTGATTATGTTTTAACCAAAATTTTGGCCTTTGTGGTTTCAAAAACCAAAGATGCTCTCATCGTTTTGCATCAGTCACCATTAGGTATTGGTTGATACTTTTATAGACTATTGTACTGAAAGACTATTCATGTTGTATAAGTATTTATGTTGATGCTGTATTCTTTATACTGGAAGTTGGCAATGTAGGAAGAGTTAGAGAGCTGTTTTCAATTCAGCATATAGTTTTTGTTTATGAAAGACGTGAACTCCAAATGTTTCATTTTCCACCAGGGTAAGTGCGGATCAGACGAATAGTATTTTTTGTATTATTAATTTAAATTCCAAAGTATGCTGGATATCTGAATATACAAAATATCCTTCTTTATTTTTATTTTTGAAATTTTGAATATATCCGAATTTTTCCGGATATTTGAAAATTGCAATGGTTTTCAGATCGGATATCCAAAAAGTCGAATCTATATCAGGAATTTTTAGATTTCTGTTAGTTTTGCTCTGTTGTGTTTTCACTGTGTACTCTTTCTATGCATCAGCCTTAGATGAAGTCTATAATGAAACCTCCAATTGAGCCACTTTATGATATTAGTATGATGTTTATGAAGAATGAACTCATACTAGAATTTTATCTATTTAACTCAAATCTTAATAAACTACATAGGAGTTTTCTAACCTTATAAGTTTGTTGATATATTTGTACAGTTCCACTCTAGTTTAATGAAAAATAAAAAATTGCTTTCAAATTTTTTGAAAATATTGTAGGAAAATTTTTCGTCTTATTATAGTAAATTGTGTCATCAATCTGTCTCCAAAGTAAGGAATGTCACTAACGATTTTTTTTAATCTTATTTTCGTTTATTTGAACAAATTTAAACTTATTAAGTTATTAGGATGTACAGAAGCACATTTATTTATTTCAATTGAACTTATATGCATGAAAAGAGCAAACCGTAATGGCTTATTTGATCACTAGGTAGTGCTTGTGTGATGCATGATTTTAACAAAAATAATACTAGTAATTAATATTGTTAGATGAAGAATTATATTATGTTATGTTTAACTTATGTTGATGGTTGAATAAAAAAAAAAAGTAAATTAAAAAAGAGAGGCAAAAATAGATAATAATTATAATCAACTAAATATATTTGTGTTGGTTCTAATAAAAATCATAAGTAAATTTTTTCGTATGTCATTATAATTTTAAAAGAATATCAATTAAAGCCCTTTTTTAATAATGAAATATGTGTTTGTGATAAAAATTGTGATTATTTCTCATACACCTTTAACGACCCGTTTATACTATCTTTATTTCATATTATTTACAATGATTATAAATTAATTTTCCAAAATTATGGGACCGTTTGATATGGCGTAAAATGCTTTTCCTGAAACTATTTTAATCATTTTACACTGTTTAAGTGGATTGAAATGGAAAAGTTAGAGTGTAAGATGTTACACCATAGTTGAAAACTTTTTTCTCCCAAAATCAAAAGAAAACTATTTCCCTTTTTTATTCTCATAATCTCACAACACTTTCTTCTCATCTAAATACTTTTCTCTTGTCACCAACTATATAAAGCAGTAACTTTCTCCCTCCTCACGCATTTTTAAAAGTAAAAACTCAATTTTCCGTTGTAAAATGATTTTCATGTAAAAATGTTTTACATCTTACCAAAGAGGCCCTATATAACTACTTTAAAAAAAA